>BSBM01000660.1:0-600000 GCA_027924585.1 Larix kaempferi | reverse complement strand
CTTCCCATCGTGCGTGTGTTTGCGGGGCAATACCGCGCTATGTAGTCAAGGACGGTGATCCCACCACCCACAGTACGAGACCGAAGACTAGCCTCCTCACCTCGACGGGACAAACCGGTAATGACGTAGATGTCGTCCACTTCCAGTGTGAGGATTTTCCCATTGAGATTGAAGTTTTGTGCATCAACATCCCAATAGTCGATCAAGCGCCGGAGTAATAGGTTTTGGGCCCTCAAACCCCCTATACTACAGAATTTGTACAACCCACATGCTTGCAATTCCTACTGTGCTTGCACATCATTGCGCACGGCCTCATCAACTTGGTCATGCTCCCTCTCCCTCCACTCTAGAACCATCCTGGAGTGAAGGAAAACAAGCATTTGAGTCAAATTCTTTTGCATTTTCAACTACGCGGCCATACCCGCGGGCTAATTTGTATACAGGTGTGGGTACCCACGGTCAACCTTTGTGGTGACTGCGCGTTTGGTGCCCTACCCGCGACCCGCATAGCTACAACCCGCGGGTAGTGCCGAAGCCATTTAGGGCTTGGCCAAACAAAAAATCCCACCACTGAAAATCAAAATGAAAGCATTGAAATGAAAGGTATGGATGAGACTACCAACCTGCTTCGGACGGTTCGATGAACGGTCGCTCCTATCTCCCAGAATCGGCAACTGAACTTTCAGGTGAAAACTAACCAAAAGCTCCAAATGGGTGAATAGTAAAAATGAATTGTAAATTGTAATTTTTTATTACTATTTATAATTTGCAGGACCCACTTGTCTATAGTTTTTACCGTTTTGTGTCGTTATGGACTAATATAATGTCTTGGAGGAGTATTTTTTAATCAGATTTCTTCAACGAAAGTTGTTCTAGACCATTTCACACCTACAACAGGTACGTTTCACACCTGGCATACAGGTTAGATGCCATTTCCATGTGCATTATACATTTGACCTGTTGACCATTTTCATAAACCCTAGGTGCGACCCCGCTTCATAACTGACACGGAACCTTCACACTGCTATAGAAGTGTCATTATGCGGCGGTAGGGATTTTCCGAACATGGGTACCCTAGTTAGAACCCCTTTGTGCATTTTGGTGCCCATGTTGTTGTTTGTCCTTAGGATTGGGAGTCCTTCGTAGTTACGACATGATATTGCGATAAAGACTCATACTCTACTTTGTCTTATGCTGGCCATCTCCCTTAAGGACTCCCCTCAGCTATATCATGTTGTGATTGCATTGCATCATCCTGCTTGTCGCTTGAGCCTTGTGCCGGCTCCCGCTCACTCAATTGTTAGCCTGGTGCCTGAGCACTTTTCCCTGTTGAGCCCTACAGAGCTTATATTTTCCCTTCACAATTTGATGACCCTTTGACCCTAAGGGAACACCCCCCCGAGTGTCCACATCCTGCATGCACTTCCTTGCATTGATCATAGGTATGTTCCATTGCTTGGAACTAGTCTGCTCGCTATTTGACACTCGTTCCCTCACTTGTTGTACTATAAGCAATTTTATTCTTTTTCAAGCTTTTCCCAAATATGAAAAAGACCAAAAAAATCAAATATTCCAAAAAGCCAGATGAGATTATGGTTACTACTTCATGTTGGCAGCTGTTGCGTCGCCTTTGAAGAGAGCATTCATTCCACTCCGTACATTATGAGTCGGGACTATAGTTGGACCTTAGGAGCTGTACTTGTTTCTCAGTTCTCTTCACCGATTGGTTAAGCTTCCAGTCATTATGGAGCCCTTTGTAATGCCTCCTGCATTGCACAGTTTATGTCAAGTCTATGTTTCCTAAGTCTATCCATCTTCCCATGATCTTGTTCAAAGGAATTCCTGAACCAGTGTCGGCCACTCCTCAGATCTGTTGACTATTGCATGTCGGCCATCCTTATTGAGTCAGTCCGTTTCATCTGAGTTCTTCCAAATATTTCAGCGTAGCTGGTACCTCGTGCTGGTTGATGGGGGATGCCTTAATGCCCTCCTTCCAGCGAGTCTCATTCCGTCGACTTCAACCCATTTATTCCGGGACTTGAGGCTTAGAGTTCGGTTGAGTACCTTGAGGCTTGTAGTCATTAGTGGCAGGTTCTCTCGCCATCAACAGTTTTGGGAATACATCAATGTCCCCTGATCGATGGGTTCATCCTAGTGTTCAACTTCAACTCATTTATTCACACTCCGATGATTGTGCTCTGTTCCTTGATGCCCATTTTCATTAGTGGTGGTTGAGTACCTTGAGGCTTGTAGTCATTAGTGGCAGGTTCTCTCGCCATCAACAGTTTTGGGAATACATCAATGTCCCCTGATCAATGGGTTCATCCTAGTGTTCAACTTCAACTCATTTATTCACACTCCAATGATTGTGCTCTGTTCCTTGATTCCCATTTTCATTACTGGTGGGTTATCTCGAGTCTGTTAACGGTATACATCATTAACCAGTAATCAGACGATGTCACATCAAGTTTGACCCCAACTCCTTTATTCACTTGATGGGACTTGCACCGTCGAAGACTTGTGTAGAAGACCTCAGGCGATAGTGGCATTCAGTATGCTACTTATGACTTTGAATTTACATCTGAGATATCACCTCTCAAATATCAGCAGTTTGTACCTCCAGTTTGCACCAGTTGTTTCCTTTTCAGCAGGAGACCATATCTTACTGTAGAGGGATCATGGCTATGATCACTTATGACATATATTCACTATGTACTGCCTATTCATGGCCATTGTATTAGATTGTTGTATTACCGACATGTATTCATGGATACTATTGTATTATGACGAGTGCACTGCTCTTTCCACTTGTGTCTCCATCACTCCACTTCTGAGTTTTATAATGTATTTCGGCCATCGTAGCATCAGTCTCTGACCTCACACATTAGGGGGCATCTGTTACAACGTAATCTTCCACCTTGTGAGCATCAACATTCTTTGGCATGTAGGATCCATTTCACTGACTCAGATTCACTTTATATCCTTCAGACATATTTTTCCTCATTTTTCCTCTGACCCGCTTGTTGCATCACTATAGCAAGCGTACCCGCAAGTTGCATCACTATAGCCCGCGGGTATCATGTAAAATGGTAAAAATCACTAGTTTATTACTTCTTACTCCCAAAAAGAGGTCATTGGGTGACCTTTGGCTCTCCATCTATCCAAGTAACGTCTCGATGTGTCCTTTCACATACCTTTGAGAGGACTGTATATTGAGCACATATGGCTTATGGACGGGAGGAGAAAGAAGAGCAAGAGAACTCTAGTGGATTTTTTCCCTATCTTGAGTCTACACTCATTGATCCTTGTAGTTGTGAACCCTTTATGTTCACCTTCCAAACTCCTATCTAGTTTGAGTTTTCCATTCATGGAGGATTGAATTGGTGGAGGCACAAGTGGATTTATCTAGATCTTGGTTCAGATTGGTTGCCAGTAAGAGGTCGTATCACTTTGTACTTCTTCTTATTTATTAATAGAAATACTCATATTCTCGTCCATTAATGTTGTAAATGTTATTTATCTTACATTGGGTTGCATTTACTTGTTATATCATGGGCCATTTCTATTGATGATGTTAATGCCGTTTATATATTATATGTACTTGTTGTATATTGGCTGTCAAGACTAATTTGCATATTCAAGTGCACGGATTGAAAAGCTCCAACGGGGATCTACATCAAATGTTTGGATCGAGATTGGTTATCTTCTTCCTTATCTTAGCATTTTCATTTATATAGCATAGTTATGAGAATTGGGTTGATTTCTGGTAGTCATCTGTCTGTTGTGGTATACCCCAATCCATAGTGAGTTTTCTCCAACACACGTGTACTGAAAACAACCCCACTTAGTTACAAATGTTGTCTTGTTGCGGTCTTCTTTCGCAATCCTGATCTGATGATAACTAGAAAAACCATCTATGAAGAATACATCTCTTGGCCACCCACTCCCTCCAATACTTCATCGGGGAAAGGTGTCGGAAACGGATCATGCATACATGCATCATTCAATTTTCTCAGGTCGACACAAATCTGGACCTCACCTGTCTTCTTGTCTTGTGCCACCATTGGAATAATCCATTTTGATTCTTCAATTGGTTCAATGATTCTAGCATCCAACATGCGATCAAGTTCAACTTTGACCCGTTCCTTATGTTGCAGATTCAGGCGATACGGTCGCTGCCTAATTGGTTTTGCATCAGGTTTCAATGAAATCTTCATCTCCCTTAGATCCCCCAAGATTCCCTTCATCTCCGAAAACTTCATAGGGAACAGATCTTGGAACTCATGCAACAATTCGGTAACCTTCTCCATCATGTCTTCATCCCAGTAGTTTCCAACATTCACAAACTTTGGGTTCGCTTATGTCCCAATGTTGACTTTTCTGAGCTTCAGCGGCTGACTGATCGGATCTGTTGCTGCATTAGGATCTACCGCATCGTGACTGCCTTCTGATTCTGGAATATTGAAATTCCATGGGTCATCCCCATCCTCCATCCCTCCAGTGATATTATAACATTCCATCATCGACTGCATATTATAGTGTGTATGCGGATCCACAGGATATGCCACTGGAACTACCTTCAGAACAACATCGCGGATGAGCTGCAAAGAATTATGGACATTTGGGTTGGCATCCGTGAAGCTGAAGGTATGATTAAAGCAAACTATCAACTCTAACCAAGTGGTAATCTCCCCTCACAATTCAGCTGCGGCATACCATGATCACGACATTTCATCCAAAGTATGGATAAAAGCATGACCCATTCATCCCTTGGTCGTGAGGCCCACAAAGTCTGACATTCCATCAAATAACTACCAGGGTCATTCTTCCCATCATACGTTCCGGTGTGGTATATTTTTGTGTCACCAAAGAGAACCGTCATCAACCGTCGACACTACAACCAAATCGTAATCGAATTCTTATGTGTCGCCCACCACTACATTGGAGAAGACTTGAGTGCCTCCTCTAACGCCAGCAACCGCTGTGGTTCTGACACCTTAGCTTCAAATGCAACCAAAAATTCAGACAATCCAGGAAGTCCTTCGTACATCGACAACTCAACAGTTTCAGTCGCAACACGTCGCAGCAACTGTGTGATCATCCAACACTTCCGGAACGATACCTCATGCAGGCGATTCTGCCAATTCTCTAAAGCATCATCTGAGTCGGAATACGCAGAGATGGAATTTCACCAACCAAGTTCTCCCCCAGTAGTTGGATGGATGTAATCTTCTGAAATTTTATATGCATGATCCCATCCTCTTCCAGCTTCATCCTTGACAGGTTCAAAATATCGTCGCCCTTCAGCCAGATCCAATGGAGCGATGACGCGGAGATCCTGATTTTCAAAGGTTATCATCCGCTTCTTAAAATTAATGACTTATGCGCTGTCATTAGCCCATCCAATCCCCAGCAATGCGGGATAGGTGATTCCTCCTTCGACAACCTCAATGACATCAAAATCCGCATATGTCTTCATCCCCTCAATATCCACAATGAGGCGCGTAACTCTCCCAATGGGTGTCACCTTGGCCTGATTATCCAATCACAGCTGTACAGGAGACCAGCTCAGCATTGGACTCCCCATCTTTTTCCATGCTTGCTTTGTCAATATGTTAAAATCAAAGCCTAGATCTAGAATAACTGAATCGACATTGTAATCCCCAATCTAGACATTCAAGTGCATTTCTTTGCCTGTCTTCTTTCTCTGTAAGGAGTTTACCGCGGACTCCCTCTGTCCCTGAGTCGGTCGATGCAGCAAACTCTCGAGCTCAGCAAGTGCATCAGGATCGCATGCCAGTGATAAAAAACTTTCAAATAAGTTTTGCAGAGTACCATATTGATGCGATGGTCCTGCTTCCGACATTGAGTCAAAAGCCGGGGCATGTTATAAACAATTGATTTACCGCGATCTTTTTCCATCGCATTACGCGCTTGAAAGAATGTGTCATGCTTGACATCAATGTCAAATTGCGCCTTTTTCTTCCCAGCCATCTAGATCAGAGGATGCGAACCATCTTCTCCTTTTGTCGCACTGGCACGAGTGATAACAACAACAGCAGCAGCTTGTGTCCTCGGCTCTGTTGAAATTGTCGCAACAGTTGGGCCCTAATTCTGTTTCGGTGGCATGTTCGTAGGTTGATTCACATTCTGGTTGGTGTTCTGGTTCAGATGTTGGTTCTGGTTCTGCTGATGATTCTTATTTGGCAACTGGTTCTGATTCTGCAACTGCGGTATATTTCCTGCCTGCCACCGTGCAATCAACTGTGGACAGTTTTCAATAGTGTGATCATTAACAAAACAAAACATACACTGTGTCTGCAATTGTGGGAAATCTCTCTAGTAGTGCCCCAACAATCCAGAATTATAACATTGGAAAGGTCCGCAACCTCGTCCTCCTCCATGAACAAAGACTCCACCGTGTCATCCCCGGAATCCTCCACTGAATCCCCCTTACTGCTAATATTGCGGTTGAGTAAATAGCTGCTGCATGGGATTTGGTTGCAGCTGAACGCCTTGTCCTGGTGGAAAGTACTGTGGATGCTAAATGTATTGTGGCTATTGCAGATCCATCGGCATCTGAGTATATTGTGGCATAAACTGTTGTGGTTGCGGCTACGATACAAACTACATCTGCGGTTGAGGTAGAGGCTTGGCTACCTGTGGCTGTGGTTGCAGTTGTTGCACAGCACGCTGGTCGTCCTTCACATAGAATGTGTCGTATGTTCTCTCCTGAAGCAAGCCATAGGCGCGGCAATCCTTATCTTGATGTCCCACGGACTTGCAGAATGTACCATACAAATTCATCGGCTTTGTGACCATATTCTGCATATATTGACACTCCTCATGTCGATGCCCATATACCTGAAAGATGCGACACCACGGCATACCTCCGCCACTCAATGGGTTCGACACTCCAGATAACAAATAGTTGCGGAAGTCTAGGAAGTTATCCTTAGTATTCCCTTCTGCACGACATCGCGTACACTAAGCCTCTTCATGATGTTCCTTACCCTTCTTAAGGTCTTGCAACTGTATTGTCAAGTTGGCAAGCTATGTCTGAATCTGTGACATGCCCGCTGCGTTCTCACCAATCGGCAAAGCTTCTAACTGCATCGCAATTTCCAGGGCTTCACTCGGTGTTGCAATGTTCTGTTGCATCAGCGGTAGTTGAATATGAGGTAGCAATGCCACAATGAACCATTATTTGTGCTGGACATCGCTCATGTCAAAGCTGACCCTTTCCATCAGCATTTTGAACCATTGGTCAAAATCCCACACAGTTTCATTAGGATACTGCTTAATCTCTTTTAGTTCTATAATATATTGCGCTTCAGACTTGGTTTTTCTGAACTCTACAATCAATCCTTTTCTGACTTCTTCTAGCGTCTTCTCTGGGGTTCCTGGGGGAACTTAAACAAACTTCATAAACGATTCCAATGGGCGACCTCGAAGAGTTGTCACCAATTGTCCTTTCTTGGCCTCATCATCAGTAATTTGCTTGACAGTCCATACTGCTTCACATAAGAACTAGTATTGCTCGGGATTATCTGTTCCATTTCCATGGAACAACGACAACTTTGCATCTTCGCCCACCATCCTAGGATTCCTTCCTATAGTCATTGAGCTACTAGCAATCAAGTTCTGTTGACACAATGAACACGGTGGTGTCAAAGTTGTATTTCTTCCTGGTTGAGAGATAGTGAGCGGAGGTGTGGGCACGTTGCTGTTGGGGGTTGGTCCTGCCTCTATCCTAGGCATAGCCTGGTTGTCCTTGTCAGAACTGTGAGGTCGCTTCATCCCGTGTTGTCTTCCATCGTGGTTTTTCATTTCGATCGCAGCAGGACCTTCTCCTATCCTCTGCATCTTTTCCTGTCGAAACCTTGCTCCTCCCTTGTAAGACCACTCTCTTCCTCGGCTTCCTTCACAGTCTCATCATAACTTTCACCCATCTACCCCGTATCATTCCATGTACCTCCGCCCACCATGTTTCTACTGGTCTAGGTGCATATTCAGTATGCCCTTTTCGCAAATGAGCATCTTAATGGACAATTGTAGCGACAACTGGAACCTACCTCTTAGTCTGTTGAAGAATTCCCTTTCTGATTCAGTATAAGACTTTGTCGTATCAACCACAAAATCAGTGATATATCCTTCCAGTATACTGTTGACCTAGACCACAACATCCCGCGATGCTTTCTTGTTGACTTCTTGGAGCTCCTGGATCAGTTCTGGGGTCCAAGCTGTCGGCTCACCACCTTGGAAGTTCCTCTTCTGATAGGTCAATTTTTCTAACCATTCATACAGGATGATTGGGAACTTGCGGAAAAAATATTTGTGTGGACCGTCGTGTATGTACTTTTCCAACCACCAATCTGTCGACAACCCAGGTTTCTGATTTTCTTTTTCAGCGAACTCTTGCAACTTTAAGTCAAACCAATCTTGGATCTCTGGTCTCATCGGATGCCACAACATATCCTCCTTTCACTTCGCGCTACAGTCTCAACAATGGAACCATTTGTTGACACAAACCTAGTCGACAGGGGTTCCTCATACTGTCGACACCCAAACCTCTGCGATCTCCCTGAGCATCGGCCCAGACAGGTTTTACCCTGTCCAGCAACACCTACGGAGCAAATGAGATCTCACCCGAGATGTTCAAGGGAGAGATGACAGAACCATGTTTCCTCCAAATGAAGGAGGATTTTTTGCATCATCTAATCAACTTATTGCGACATTCAGAAATAGATCTAAGCATTCAACTTAGGCATTAAGCATAATTTCAACATCATTCAAAAGATCTTATCATTGACAGAACCATAAATGCGCAATAGATATAACAGTAAGACAATAATCGCAGCAAGAAAACATCGCATCATTCATAGATTCATATCACATAATACATTCATCACAAGGAAACAAAAAAGACACAATGATTCTGCTCAAAAACTCTGTCGCATCATATTCATCTTCGCAAAAACCCAGATACAACAAGATAATCCTTCATCATCTCATGTCTCTCTCAATTGATATCCAGATATTCAATTAACTATATCTTTCTCTTTCAACACTTACAATGCTAAGTCTATTTATAGGCTTACGCATTCACATTTGCGGTCCACTTAGGCAACTGTCTAACTACTTCTCAACAAACTTTACAAAAAGACTAACCCAAAATCCCACATAATGCGGTCGAATGACCCAAAATGCACCTAATGCGGTCCAAATGACCCAAAAACCCGCATAGTGCGGTCCAAATGACCCAAATACACATAAACTAATCAACTTGCGTGATGGTTTTCTCCTTTCACGATGCTACGATGCTGACTCATCCAAACCGCCTGCCAACAAAACTGGTCAAGGATGAGGAAGAGGTCAGATTGTATTCCATAACTATGCTCAACCAGGGCATTTAGCAAGATACTGTCAGAACCCATGCACAACTTATAAATACTGTAAGTCATTTGACCATGTCATTGAAGCATGTCGCATTTTGCAAGGAAAAATGCAAGAGAAAAGACCAGAAGGACAGAACCAGAATATACAGATGATCGCAGCTGAGAAGAGAAACAAAGATCGCAACATTCATGTTGTGACGTGAAGTGGAACCGTGACAGGAGATGATAGGACAAACGAAGCTTCAAATTCCGAATATCACTTAAACGGACCAAATCCTACTGATGGGACTTGGGTAAGAAAAGCAACTGGAAAAATGCATGTATTTAACCCTGACCAAGAGAAAGAGGCATTCATGGAAGCAAGAAAAAGTTTTCAGTACGTGAAACCTTCGACCACAAGGACCCAATTGCGAAGTGATCAGACACCGATAATGGATATGTCGATCTCATATGATGGATCGTGAACTTCGCCAGAATAGATAAATCCTATAACGCAGTTCTTACAGAGCTGCATAAAGTTGCTAAGGCATGGAAATGCCTTAGGAGAATTACAAAACCTATTGGGAAATTACGAACAACGTAATACAATGAATGATGCACAAAAAAGCAGTTCATCATATCAAGAACCATATAAGTACAGGAAGATAAATGAGGCTAAATGCACAGATCGGAGATTATTAAATGAACCAGGTCATTATCGACCTAGGCTCAGAGGTGGATGTCCTGGAAAAACAAACATGGGAACAAATGGGAAATCCAAATTTATGTTGGTTGCCTATACAATTAAGATTAGCTAATCAGCAAAAGTTTATACCTTTTGGGATATTATCAAGTGTTCTTGTAGACATTGATGGAGTACAAAGTAAAGCAGACTTCGAGGTTATCGAGATCTTAGATGACAAAAATACTTATCCTGCATTATTGGGGATTGACTGGGAAATTGACAACCTCGCAATCATCAATCTCAATAAAAAACAAATGATATTTGAAGGACCGGATATCAAGGTCATCGCAACCTTGGATCCTTCACAAGGACCTAGATATATTGAACCAGTCCGAGAAGAATGTAGAACTCAAGAACTTGATAATATCTACAAGATGACAATGAATCAAGCAGATTACATTAATCCTATAGATGATGGAACATTGAGCTGGAGATGCGACATTTCTTGTGTATCAGAATCAAACGCAGGAATGGAGAACTGGCAGAGAAGAATGCATGAAGTATCAGCAAGACGATGTGCGAAGATAACAAAGTCACTACGTTGGATTGGAACAAAGGTAAGTCCAATTCCTACTTATGATGGTGTAGGAAATATCCACACATTTCTTCATGAATATCTAGTATCAGTTCTAGGAGAACATAAGTTAGCATCTCTAGATATAGCATTGCGAGCTACACCTGCTAGATGGTGGGATGCGCATAAAGAGAACCTGAACACATGGGAAGAATGTAAGCACATGATGGAAATCACATTTGTAGAGCAAACTGAGATAGTACAAGAAAAATACAATGGACAGACTGATCCCAGAGATCACATAGATATTTGTTTACAAGCCTAGATACATATACCTAAGACAAAATGGGTTCATATGTTTGTACACACATTGGATCAAATACCAAAGAATTGGTATACAAAAGCAGAACTTCACAAAAATACAATTGATTGGCACATGATGATAAACGACTTTCAATCCACTTTCAGTTTTGAGGATGATTATCCGAGTGTAAATGAGGCTTTACAGATCATTAAAAAGAGAATATTTAATGATGTCCCATTTCCTGTATATAAACAACCAGATTGGGCAATACAATTTGAACATGCCCTTGAATCTTATAACTTCGCGCTAGATGAGGATAAATATGAAGATCCTAGCAATGTCAATATACCCGAGTTTGAAGGAGAATGCGATGTTGAAGGATATGATTTAGAAATTCCATACTTGAGTAATCCTGTGAAGACCAGAAAGATCGATATTGGTACCGAGAATGAACCAAAATTTGCTTCTATTGGGGATTACTGGGATGAAGAAACAGTAGGACAGATTGCAGACCTACTGCATGAATATCAAGATTTATTTCCTAACAAGTTTTCTGAAATGAAAGGCATTTTAGGTGACTTGGGAGTTATGAAAATACCTCTCAATCCTGATGCGAATCCTATTAAGCAAAGACCTTACAGATTGAATCCCAGATATAAAGAAAGGGTTAAGGCAGAAATTGATAAGATGCTTGACGCGGGAATTATTGAACCAGTAGAAGAATCAGGATGGATAAGTCCTATGGTAATTCAGGATAAGAAAGCTAATTAAGGTGAAATTAGAATCTATGTGGACCTTAGAAGATTGAACGATGCATCTCTACATGACCCATTTCCTACTCCATTCGCATGCGAAGTGCTAGATAACGTAGATGGAAAGGAGGCATACTCTTTCACTGATGGATTTTTTGGATATCATCAGATCAGAATTGCTACAGAAGATAGACATAAGACCACATTTGCTATTGAATGGGGATCATATCAGTACATTGTTATACCGTTTGGATTGAAGAATGCACCTGTTATCTTTTCAAGAGTTGTTGTAGCTGCATTTAAGGATTATATTCATAAATTCTTAGAATTTTATTTTGATGATTGGACAGTATTCATTCTATTGAAGAACCATTATGCGAACTTAAGAATGATGTTAGTGAAGTTTAGACAATACCAGATTTCCTTGAATTTGAAGAAGAGCATCTTATGTGTTCCCTGTGGTATTTTATTGGGACACATAGTATGTAAGCATGGATTGATGGTTGATCTAGCAAATATCACAATCATTGTAAATATTCCAATGCCTAACTCTATGAAGCAGCTACGCACTACATTGGGGCATACAAGATACTATAGAAAGTTCATCAAAGGATATGCGTAGATCACTGCGCCTATGGGGAAATTATTAAAGAAAGAAGCGAAGTAAAGTTGGACTAAATATTATCAAAAAGGATTGGGCACACTGAAAGATAAAATGGTCACAACACATATTATAGTCTTTCCTGACTAGAATAAACCATTTCACGTACATGTAGATGATTCATCTATAGCACTTGGCATTGTACTAGCTCAACCAGTTGAAGGAGGTATCGATCATCCCATCGCATTTTCAAGTAGAAAGGCATCTTCAACAGAAAAGAATTATACCATGATAGAAAGGGAAGGCTTAGCTATGGTATACACATTGCAGAAGTTTAGACACTAATTGCTAGATTCGCATTTCTGCATGTTTACTGACCATTCAGCTTTGAAGTACTTGGTCAATAAACCACTGTTAGGGGGGAGAATATGCATATGTTTGTTACTGTTTCAGGAATATGATTTTGAAATCATTGTGAAACTAGGAAGATTGAATGCAGGACCTGACCATGTTTCACGCATTGAGTCAGGAGAAGAACTGAGTAATCTGGAGGATAATCTACCAGATGCGCAGTTGTTTGCTATCCATATAGCAGATGACTACTTCAGAGATATCATAGAATTTATGACTATAGGATTAGCGCCTACAGAGTTTACTACGCAGCAGAAGACACAATTAGTGGTAAGAGCAACTGACTTTACTCTAATTGCTAGACAATTGTATAAATTAGGACTAGATGAAGTATTGTGAAGATGCATACTAGAACACAAAATACCTAGTATACTGGCCGAAGCACATTTAGGTATATCTGGAGGACACTACGCAAAAAATTTTGAGATCAGGACTATGGTGGCCTACGATACACAAAGACTCAAAAGAACATTTCCATAAGTGTGATGTATGCCAAAGAACAGGAAAGCCATCTTGTCGAGATGAGATGCCATTGATGCCACAACTGACACTTCAAGACTTTGATAAATGGGATATTGAATTCATGAGACCTATTAACCCACCAGGGAAGCGAACTGGATAAAGGTATATCATCATAGCTACAGATGATTTAACAAGATGGGAAGAGGCAAAACCAGTGAAGTACTGTAGCGTAGTTACTACCACATAGTTCATTTTTGAGAATATTTTGACAAGGTTTGGATGTCTGAAGATTCTAATGAGCGATTAGGGAACCCATTTCATGAATATAACTATTATAGCCTTGGCAGAAGAATTTCATAGCTACCATAAGAAGAGCACACCATATCATCCACAAGCTAATGGCACTGTAGAAGCCTTTAACAAAGTCTTGGAGAATGCATTGACCAAAGTATGCAACACAAAAATGGATGATTGGGATCTTAGAATATCAGTAGTATTATGGGCATATAGAACAACTTGTAAGAAGTTGACAGTTCATGCACCTTTCATATTAGCATACAGGCAGGAAGTTGTCATGCCCATGGAATATATAGTACCAAGTTTGAAAATTGCAGCATTTACAGATATGGCAGATGATTAGACAATGCAAGAAAGACTACTACACTTAGTTGGATTGGAGGAAGATCGCTTCATTGCAAGTTTTTACCAACAAGTGCAGAAAGACAAAGAAAAGTATGGCATGATAGACACATCAAGATTTAATTTTTCCAGGTAGGAGACCTTGTCCTCCTCTATGATAGAAAATTCATGAAATTTCCTGGGAAATTCAAAATGCATTGGTTAGGACCATACATTGTTAAGCATGTCACTAGTGGTGGCGCAGTTCAATTATCCACACTACTTGGAGAAAATTTGAAAGGACTTGTTAATGGGAGTAGAATAAAGCCTTACAAGGATGGCCCTACTATTCCAGGTATCAGTTAAACAATGCAAGACAATTTTAAGTGTCAAGTGCAGTTGAAATTGGACACTAAAAATAAAGAATAAGAGTTTGCACACAGTTTTGGTAAAATGCGAAGTTTTCACAAAAATGGTAGATGTGCTCCGAAGCACACATGGCAAGCTGAGTTGCGAAGTAAAAGAGGAATCGCACTACAAAGTTAAAGTTAAGCAAAGGAAAATACGCAGTGAACCTCGCAATTCACCTAACCGCCAATGAAGTGAAAGAAAACTAGTCGTTACAGTTTTTTATTGGAAACTAGTAGTTATACAGTACTTTCAGAAACCGGATGTTTCTACATTTAAGGCATATCTGTCTGTTGAATCACATTCAATACAGGGATAGGACAAATATATAAGAAATATTTGGCCAACGGACATAGAATTTAATGATAAGTTAGTCGTTTTTGGGCGCGTAAAGACCGCTTACTTACCGATTTTACCACGAATTTTAATTTTTACTGCCTGTAATTTCCAAGTTTTTACCAGTTGAAAGTAGTCATTATCTGACAGTTTATGTTTGAGCAGTCGATCTCAGAAGAAATATTGAGCAAATTCTGACATTATGGTTTGGAAGGAGTCATGAAGATGACCGTAAAGCAAGCAGTCCTAGAATGCGGTGGATCATCTAGAAACTCACCGAGGAATGTATCATAGCAGAAGCAGAAAGACAAACAAAAGGTCACTGAACAAGAAAAGTCGAAGGCCATGAGTGTTCCGAATCCGTTTCCACCAGAACCACCTCAAGAGAGACCCATCCTTCTTGTTCTAGAATACATTTCTCCAAGGAAACAAGATGCGCCAGAGGTGCTTCTCATGAGGAGTCCTCGGTATGATTTTCTGTTGTCGCCCATGTCAAGTCATGTGCAGATTAAGGAGAATTTGCTCGGTAAAATTCCAAAGTGAAAATTCGCGGACCATGAATTTCTCCAAGAAGACAAATTACCACAATTCCAACCAGATCAATACATGTGCAGAAGGTACGATGAAGCTACCAAGCAGGAAACCATTCACCCGCAAGACTAGATTACATCATTACAGTCATCAAGGTTTCAGAACCTGTTGCGCATCCGACATTTTGATAGGATCCCAGATCTTACGGTGGTGTTGTGCACACTGCTTTCATGCATGCACCAGGGATACTTGTGGTTAGACCGCAAGATAGACATTAACATTGATCTCATCTACCGGATCACTCACTTGTGCAAGAGAGTTGTTGATCTTGTAGTTTAGTTCATCGACAAGAACAAGGATCAAGAGCTAGCTGCAAGGATGAAGAGCGAATTTGAGTTTCTCAAAGGAAGCCATGGTTATACAACCATCGGGATCAAGGATCAAGCCATGAGATTCACAGTCCATCTCCTTACATGAAATATCCTAAGGAAATGAAGAATGAACGAGGTACCGGCCACTACAATATCCTTATCTGTGAAGGCCAAGGATGGACTTCAGTTCAATTGGGGGAGCTACCTACTGAACGAATTCCTCGATGACATCCGAGATACACAAAATAATGGAAATCAATTCCACTATAGTTGGTTGCTAGTACTGATCGCCTTTGTGAGATGGAAGGATCCTAGATATCAACAAAATGTCCCAGTATTCATTGGATATTACTAAGGACCCAGGTTTGAGAACATGTGGGAGATGCTCTCAGAGGACTCTGCATATCACTAAGGAAGTGACAACTCGCTATATCCATAAGATGACTTTCAAAGTTGGACTGCACTTTATTTACATTCAGCCGTGAGTACAACTAACGCCTCCTCAATGGTTTGAAGGATTATATCATTTAGAAGGGCATAAAATCGATCTGATTATGGAAGACTGGCCACCGTAATGGAAGATCGATGCGTCGACCACATTAATTACCACCTCAAAAGAAAGTGAAGCTGGAAATTCACAAGACCAAGGTAATGATACAACAAGCACGCAGAACCCAGAACCAATCCAAGGCGCAGAAAAAAACAAGCTTCTAGCTTGTCAGCAGGCGAGAAAAGAAAGGAACCCGACACAGCCGAGCCGGAAGGAATGCACAGGAAGAAACATAAATCCACTAAGGTTCCACTCGATGCGCAATTGCATGACGATGTCTATGATTGCATCACAGTCCAAGTGTCGGAGCACATTGAATAAACACTTGCATTAAAGGAAATCAAGTAAGAAACAGCCCAAGCAGGAATGATGGAGAGCCTCACAGAACTGAAGAGTCTGATAGCAAGGGTTGAACAAGTCCAGCGAGACTTGGTGAGAGAAACAAATTCTGATGATCGGGCAGGTGAGACAAGCCAAAGGAAAAGAAAGGATCATGCCTTAACAATGAGACCTCGGCTAGTTAGAATTGAGCCGATGAATGTCATATTCCCCACCAACGAGCTCACTGAAGGTGTGAAGCAGCTCACACATATGGATATTAATGCTGGGATGTTTCCCATTGAGGGATTACATAATTTGCATCTGCAGGTTGTGGAAGAAATCTGAGATTACATAATCAGCATCTGAAGCTCGAGGAAAGATACTAGGAGCTAAAGGATGAACGTGCACTAAATACCAAGGAGTTATCATATGCGCAAGAGAAACAAAATAATTTGAAGGAATTTGTTGTCGAATTTTTTCCAAAGATCCCAGACTTCCTAGAAGAGCCTGAGGTAGAAGCCACTATTTTGAGGATTGGTTCTGCCATAGACAACCTCAAAGCTAAGATGGAAAACATGGAGATTAGATACAAGGATCAGATTGCTAACTTAGAAGATTGAAAATAATTTGGCACCCCACAACAAGCTAAAGAAGCAAGAGCCAAAGAATCGAAGGCTTCCACAGAAAAAATCTCTGCAGAGGTGGCGATATTTCAAGACCTACTTGATTAAATAAACAAGGTATGGGCTATGCTACAGGAAGACCCTGATTCATAAAAAATTCAGGATGAAGTACAACAACGGAAGAAATATCTTGACTCTATGAACATGGCTATGAAATATTTTCCACCAAGGCAAAGGATCCAGAAGTTCCCAGAGAAGAAAGAACTTCAGAAGGAGATGGAAGTGTTAAGGGTGAAGGCAGTTGAAACTTCATCGAAGTTACAACTGATGTAGGAAGAGGTGCTTTCAATTTCTGAAGAAATTGAGCAGAAGTTGCAAGAACTCTGGACAACAGAGACCACTGTGAAGGAGCAACTTCTAGAACCCATCTCAGAGGAGATGCTCGAAACAATTAAGGAGTTTGAGGAAGAAACCAAGGACACAGTTGTGAAGTTGAGTGAAAATTTTCAGGAGTTCACTACGAAATCAAACATCCCAGAGGATGCGCAGGCGAAGAATCCAAGTCAAAGTGGCTCGGGGGCGAGCCACGAGTAAGTGTTAGGGTCCTATTGCATTCAACCCAAGTAGAAGAATTTTTGATGGAGAAAGTACAAGTTAGGTGACGCCTAACGTCGACCAGTTTTTGGAGAAACAACTCCACAATTCCCGAGAGCGGGGTATGGAGCGAAGAGTAAAGAAGCGGAATGGTGCAAAGGACACGCCATTGTAGTGTCAGAGCCACACGGTCATAACTGCGACTACCAGAGAAGCATCAGAACTAGAGGAAGTGGCGCTAAAGGAAAACAGAGCTCCAGTAAAGTAACGACAAAGCGTGGTCCACATGAGAACCATTCCATTTTGTGTTTAAGGGTACTATGGGGGTTGGTCCATAGTTATTGTAAATAGTGACCTTCGGGAACAATATATATAAAGGTAAATTTTGTATAAGTAAGGGTTGGATTATGTTAGAGAGATTTTGTAAGAGTGAGATCTTAGGAGATTTATGTTAGAAATTGTTAGATCTATGCTAAGAGAGATATAAGAGAGGAAAATGACTCTGCAGCTGTGTGCGCAGATATATATTGTAGAGAAGAGTCTGCAACTGAGTGCGCAGACTAGAACTGTTAACCCCTTCCAATAAATATAAGAACAGTTCCCGTGGACGTAGCTCCCAGCCTAGGGATGAACCACGTAAATACCTGTGTTATGGGTTTGAATTTTTGTTATATTCTATGTTCATGAATTTTTATGCTTATATATGTGTTTTCATATGAATATGAATGAGAATAATATGATAATTAGTGGAACATGCATGTATGAAAATTGCGAAGTTGTGTTAAGTATGGTAAATGCGTAGTCATAAGGGTAAATTAACAACGATTCAGCGAAGTCTGTAGGTTGTTGAGAACTGTGAAGTGCGTAGATACATGTTGGTAATAATCTGTTAAGTAGATTTTGAGTAAGCTGTGCATATCTATCTCGCATAACATAACCGTGCATCACCAGGTTGAAGAAACTTGATTCTGTAACCACCCATCTTCGCTTCGGGTGAGACTTCATCCTTCTCGTAGGTTGATGTCAAAAGGGCCAGTGAAAGGGATTTGGTTGGGTATAAATTAAGGTAAATACAAAAGAACTCGGGTCATCCCCAAAGAAAGAAAAGGAGACTCAACAATTATCATCCATCATAGTCCTCCTCCCATCTAGAGTGCTTGATCTTTCCTACGTCCATTAAAACTAGCCCTCTGAATTCATTGGTTTTAGCTTAGTCTGGTAGGAATTTGAGTTAGTGTATCATCAGACCTAGTTGGTACATTATAGTGGTATCAGATCATGATCCTTTGAAACTTCTCTTGAATTCTTTCTATGAGTCCAAGAAGATACTCATATTCTAAGAAGAAGGATCCTTTGTCAGAAGAAGAAGAGGGATAAGAAATAAATTCTACTAAAGGAAAAGTACAAGGAGAGTCAGACATGTCTCATAATGAATACAAATAAGAGTTCAAACACTTTGTTCAAAGCATTATTAAAGGATTACAAGACATATCTCACAATATTGTTCAATTCGGGAAAGAGACCAGAGAGTTCTTAGCTCAGTAGCTAGGAAGCAACAATGGAGAGGGGAGAAGCAATGGTACCACACATGGTGAAAGGAAGACCAATAGTGGCCATATTTTCTCAATAAATGGGACTCACAATCACCCTAATGAATTCAAGATGGAATCTCAACTTCACTCTAGGCCTACTATTCCCAAGTTACTGAAGAACAAAGAGAGGAACCTAAGGTTCGAAATGGAGGTCTTGCTTCATGAGAAGACAAATATTTTGAGTACCTTACATTGAATGAAGATTGGAAACGTGATTTACAATTAAAATACTTGTGTGATCTACAGTACAAGACAAACCCAAGAGGAGGCTTCCGGATGCAAAAACAGAACTATGAGCTGAGAAATGCTATTGGTAATATTTCTATACCTTACTTTGATGGTTTCCAAAAATGCACTGCTAACTCTTTGATTCAGAAGCTTGGTACATATTTTCAGTTGAATCCAATGGCTGAGAGAGATGCCATCAAGATGGCTACTCTACACTTAGATGGAGAAGCCAATGATTGGTGTTTTCATCGCCTAAAAACTATTGGGCATGATCAAGTGACCACTTATGAAGAGTTCACAAGAAGGTTAGATGAAATATTTGAAAGACGAGATCTTGATATCACCTTCAGGGAACTAGCGCATGTGAAGCAGACTGGAACTCCTGAAGCCTACATCTCTGAGTTTCAAAAACCAGTTGTGATGGTCTCTGATATCTCAGAAGCTAGATCAATCTTGTTGTTCATTGAAGGGTTATCAGAACCTTTGAAAGGTTTGGTGACGGATTACAGACCCTCTACCTTGCAAGATGCACTAAGTCAAACCAGATACTTGCAAGACTCTATTTGTCATGTCCTCGGTCGCCTTGGTGCCCTTCATAGGCGATGGGAGACAAACGATACATTTTTTTTCAACAATTCTCTCCATTTTTATAGGAAGTCGCAATGGATTCCAATATGCAATCCTAAATATACCTGGCCGCAATCCGCAGTCAGAATTCGGAAGGGAAAAACGCTCAAATCACGGCATCGAACAAAATGTGACTCTGACTTCCACATTCCGCAATACAGGAGTCAGAAATGTGGAGCGCAAAAAGTCCTAACGTTGTAAAAATGCGCCCTCGACTACCACATTATGCAGTGCAGAATTCGGAACTGCGGAGCACCACCATACCCAGCGCTACAGAAGTGCCCCCCCCCCCCGACTTCTGCATTCCGCAGTGCGGAATTCGAAAATGCGGAGTGCCACAAGGCTTAGCGCTACAGAAGTGTGCCTCTGACTTCAACATTCCGCAATGCGGAAGTCGAAAATGCGGAGTGCCATCATACCCGGCACTGCAGAAGTGCACCCACGACTTATGCATTACGCAATGCAGATGAAGAAGGTCAGTAGTTGGCCATGCCCTGTTACAACCAACTTCCCATCCCAATAACTTGTTCATTCTGAGACCAAATTGGACAAGTATGGTACCATTGGAAATAAATTGGAGAGATCTATGCAATGGTGTGGATCCCTGCCACACTTGAGGGCTCTGACCTTGCCTCATTTCCAATCAAAAAGCTGCTCTGAGGTCCCTCAAAACCTCTTTACCGCACTATCAAAAGCCCTGGAATCACCCTCCCATGGTCGCTTCCTTCATTTGATCACAAAGGGGTGCATGAACACCTCAGGGGGGGTTTCTAACTCATTCCTCAAGCTCATAAGGTGATGTACAAACCTACTAAGGGTGTGTACAATGCATAAAAGACATACATAGTGGAAATAATTCTAATGAATTCATCTACAACTTGCAAGGTTAGAAGCATATTAAGCTAAATCCAATGGTGAAGTGTTCAAACATGAACTCATCCTCATACTTAGGCCCATACATGGTCTTCATATTGGTCAATTTCATGCAATCATTCATTCAAATAACTTGAACATAACAAGTAAACATAAGAGAGGAAAACTAGCATCATTTAACACCACCGACAGTACTTATCTTTAAATGTAACTATCCAAGCAAATGGCTAAGTGAGAGCAACGTTCCACCCAAACATAGGTCTTTGTCCATCCTATACTCTTTCAGCTGGGAGACAACCCCCGATCTAGGTTGTGTATCAACTGAGGAGGGATAAATAGGCTCTCTCACAGTCAAGGCTACACCCTAATGCTAAGCCAACATACAGTTGGTTTTATCAAGCATGTAAGGGAACAGGGAGGATGATGCTAAGCCAGTGATATCAACCAAAGAGCTACAGGAATCTCAAGATACTCATCAAACATGGCACCCACAATAGCTACCTCACCCAACACAAGGAAGGCCCCCTTCTCTGTTGCACAGTCCCTCAGGGCCCCTTCCCTCCAGTGCTCTTCAGGGTGGGCATAGAAAGGTCCAGCTGCTAATTTCATGAAACTTTAGCCTTCACTAGTTTTATCAAGCAGATCCAACCTTTGTCTTTCCTTCTTATCAGTTATCCAAGTTGGTATTTTCTTAGGGTTGTGGCTGAAACTTTGTCCCACAACTTGAATCTTCTACTATTAGATCCAGGTGTTCTCATGGTTTTTCTAAGCTTCCCACGCTTTGTAATTTATCCCCAGGGTCTGATCCATGGATATCCCAACTGATTTACTTCCTACGCAGGGTTTCTATGTGCTTTCGGCTCTGCAAATTCGCGCTTACATAGAATCACAATTTCTTCTTTCTTCTTCACGGTTGGGCTCTGCAATGCATGATAACTCTCCATTGTTGGTCAACAATGGGATAGGGATTAGGGTGAGATAATTCCTTGGAGGTAGAGTGGATTAAGGGACAATAAAAATAGATCCATACCTTGCCATATGGATTTTCAGGGCTACTCTATACTCTATCGACCTCATGGACATGTTTTCTCAACCACCTTCTTACAACAGAATTAAATGTCAGCATGGGGAGTCAAATGGGTTAACAAAATGACATGTGGCAACATGGTTTCCTATCCCCCAACCCTCTCACCTCTCCCTAGTGGATACACATGGCCCCACTCTTATTGGTTTCCTCCATAGCCAATTTTCTTGGTATTTTATTGCAATATTTAATATTTACATCATTTACAATACCTCATGGCTTAGTAGCACATGGATAATTAGAATGTCAAATATTTTCCTTCTAAATAAAACCTGAGCATCCACTATTGGGGCCTTGGCTTTGAGCTCCACACTAGGGAAAACACACATTGCATGTATACAATATTTACATTGAAGCCAATAAACCCTAAGGGTCAAAATAGGGGTATTACAATTCCCTCACCCTTAGAATAACACTGTCCTTGGTGTTCTAAGAAATGGACAATAATGGGAATGCCTCATTCATGGCATCCTCCATCTCCCATGTAGCCTCTTAAGGACTAAGGTGCTTCCATTACACCTTCACTTGTTTGATGGCTCTGTTCTGGAGCAAAGTGACCTTCTTGTCAAGGATGCGCATAGGATCCACTTGGAACTCTCCCTCGGGTTCCACCTATATCACATGAAAATCAATTGTGTGATTAGGATCATGTACATATTTCTTAAGAAAAGAGACATCGAAAACATTATGAGCTCTCATGTTAGCAGGAAATGAAATTATATATGCAACGGGTCCTATCCTATCAAGGAATTCAAATGGCCCATAATATCTTGGTTCCAACTTAGCAAAAATCCCCAACTTCATGGAAATTTTCCTTGGTTTCACTCTTAAGTAAACATGATCCCCAATATTAAATTCCTTATGCACTATTTTCATATCTGCATAACTCTTCTTCATGTCCTATGATGCCTTCAAATTCTTCTCGATCTTAACGATATCTTGCTCCATCTCTTTGATCATCTATGGTCCAAGCACTACCCCGTTCACTAAGCTGTACCAATTCACTAGAGTTCTGCATCCCTTGCAATACAATACCTCAAAAGGACTCATTCCCAATGATGCTCGATGTCCATTGTTATATGCAAATTCTACCAAGGGTAGGTATTCCTCCCACTTGGATGGTTTATCCATCACATACATCCTCAGCATGTCTTCAAGAATTTGATTCGCCCTCTCAGTATGACCATCTGTTTGAGGATGATATGTTGTACTAAACTTAGTTGAGTCCCCAATTCCTGGAATAATCCCTTCCAAAAATTGGATGTGAACTTTGTATCACGATCTGAAATTATTTCCTTGGGAAATCCATGCAATTTGAATATCTCCTTCATAAAGATATTTGCTATGTCATTGGTTTTATGAGTGGACTTGACTGGAATGAAGTGAGCTACCTTTGATAGCTTGTCCACCACTACCATGATTGAATCATGTTTCCTCACTCTCATTGATAGACCTGTTATAAAATCCATAGAAATTACTTCCCACTTCCATTCTGGAATGGGAAAAGGATGCAACAATCCTACTGGATGTTGATGTTCTGCCTTGACTTGTTGGCATTTTTTACACCTAGAAATGTACTTTGCTATGTCCTTCTTCATCCCATTCCAAAAGTATTCCTTTCTTGCTGGTGTTATAGTCTTCTAATATCCTGGATGTCCATAGTATGGAATTTCATGTATCTCATCCATCACTAGCCTCTTCAAATATGCACAATTTGGAATATACAGTCTAGTACCTTGATAAATGAGAACATCATCTTCACCAAGTTGATATCATGTACATGTTTTATCCACATTTCCCTGCTGCAATATTTCTTTGAATTGAAGGTAAGCTTCATCACTGGGTTGAACTTCAAGAACTCTTGCCTCCAAATCTGATTTACACATACTCACTGCTGCAACATGAAATTTTATGCTAAGAGAACATGCAACCTTATTCTCCAAGTACCTTTGACATGCTTAATTTCAAAATCAAATTCACAAAGAAATTCCATCCATCTAGTTTTCCTAGCATTCATATTTGGCTAGTCAAACAAATATTTCAAGCTCATGTGGTTTGTCATGAGCTCAAATATTATCTCCAACAGATAATGTCTTCACCTCCTGAGAGCATGAACTATGGCTTCTAGCTCTAAATCATGTGTGGCATAGTTCTTTTCATGCTCCTTTAACTTTCTTGACTCATAGAAAATTACAAATCCTTCTTGCATGAGCACTCCATCGAGCCCTTCAATGTAAGCACATGTGCACACTACAAAATATTTCTTTGGATCTGCAATATTCAAAACAAGAGCGTTGGTAAGCAATTCCTTTAGTTATTGATAGCTTTTATCACATTTTCATACCATACACACTTGATATTATTCCTCTGCAATGATGTAATTGGATGAGATATTTTCTAGAACCCTTCAATGAACCTTCTGTAATAGGCTGCAAGACCCATAAAATATCTAACATCTGCAACATTCTTTGGAATAGGCCAATCCATTATGGCTTCAATATTTTTTGGATCCACTGCAATTTCTTCTTCTGAGATGACATGACCCAAATACTGTATCTTCTGCTGATAGAAATCACACTTGCTCATCTTTGCATATAGTTGGTGTTCTCTAAGGACTTGAAACACCATTCTTAGATGTTCATTATGCTCTTCTTCATTCTTTGAGTAAACAAGAATGTCATCCAAGAACACAATCACAAACTTATCCAAATACTTGTTGAAGACACTAGTCATGAGACACATGAATGTAGCAGGTGCATTGGTAAGACCAAATGGCACCACTGTGAATTCGTAATGACCATGTCTTGTCCTGGAATTTGTCTTGTGAATGTCTTCTTCATTTATCCTCACTTGATGGTATCCAGACCTCAAGTCAATCTTTGAAAACACTCTAGCTTCCTTCATTTGATCAAACAAGTCATCAATTCTTGGCAATGGGTATTTATTCTTGACTGTCACTTTATTGAGCTTCCTGTAATCAATACACAACCTCAAAGTTCCATCCTTATTCCTGACAAATAACACTGGTTCTCCCCAAGGAGATACACTCGGTCTGATATATTCCTTGTCCATTAATTCTTGCAACTGCATCTTCAACTCTACCAATTCTGGTGTGGTCATTCTATAAGGAGCTTTGGAAATTGGTGCTTCCCCTAGAACAATATTGATGGAAAAATCAATATCTCTCTTTGGTGGCAGTCCTGGCACTTCATCTGAAAACACATCTTGGAATTCTTGCAACAACTGAAAGTATTATATCCTTGGTCCCTTATCTTCTGATGAATATGATATGTGTATTGCATTTAATTGGAAACCCTTCTTACAAAAATTTCTCAAATGCAGGGATGAAAACTTGTAATATCCTTTTTTAAGAAATTTATTAAAATGACAATTTTTTCTCTTTTTTCCCTAATTCGACCTTTGACAAGTTTTGATGTCTAAGTCTCCCAATTGCTCCAAATGCCTCCAAATCTTCAGGCGAAGTGTATGAATGATATTAGTACTTGATTGTGATGTTCAGGGATTATTTAGGACCATAAAAACACTTCTGCAAACTTCTTTAAACTTCTTTCCAAGATAGGAGTTTTCACTAGCAATTTGGGGTTCAAATCCCCCTAGGGTAAATGTTGAATATGGCTCTCCAAATGCTCCCAAAACTACTCTAATTTTTAAACAGATATAGAGGATGTCTAAGGTAAAATATTAAGGTATAATTTGCATAATTATTCATTTTATTAATTCTATTATAACCCTCTCCCAACCAGCGACAAAATCACTAGTTCGACCTTGGGGGAAATGGCATTAAAACTTCTCCAAATGCAATAACATAGAGAAATATGGATCCAAATGATTAAGTACTGGACATGAAACTTGTGATACTCATTAATGAAAGTACATTCAACATAAATAAGTCATAGAAACACTCCTCCATTTGAATTCATCAACATTGCATTGTTATACATCAATATGGTGGGGAAATGGTCATTGTTTGCTCATTAATAATCAATTTTACATACAATCACTTGGAATATCGACATGGTAAATTTATGAGCAGTAATAATAGATTATATTCATCTCAATACAAAATAAATGGGGCATTAGAATCTCCTCCAAAGAGTGAAATAGCTCACCAAAAGCGCAATCCCTCAAGGAGCAAGAATGTGCAATGAAAACTGGAAATGGTTGAAGGAGTGATCTGCACTAGAAGAAACCATGAGCTTCCCTAGATCATAAAATCTAAAACCAAGATACTATGGCCCATACAAGGTAGTTCGGAATATTGTGGAGGTAGCATATGAATTAGAACTTCCGGAAGGAAGTAAAATCCACAATGTATTTCATGTTTCTTGTCTCAAGAAAGCTCTTGGTCAGCAAATTGTCACTTCAGAAATACTTCCTCCCTTGGATCATGAAGGTCATCTCATACTTTTTCCGGAAAATATTTTGAAGACAAGGGAAAGGAGATTGGTGAGCAGAACTATCAAAGAATACTTAGTACAATGGAAGGATCTACAAGGTGAAGATACCACATGGGAAGAGGAGAAGATTTTGCAGCATCCAAATCTGACATTGCTTGAGGACAAGCAATCTTGGGTGGGGAGGACTGTAATGTCCCCATTCAAATAATTGCATAGAAAGACAATCCCATCAATCCTACTAGTTCCCTAGGTTGGATGGATACATTTGGAATTGTAATAAGGGAGCTAATAAATGATGTTTAGACATTAGAATAGTTCAAGTATTTAATAAAGAGGTTGAATAAATAAATTCAAGAGAAATTCTAGGTGGCAATTGGTTTTGAAGACATATGGAGGATGTGGGACCCACACTAGCTTGATTTTTCAATGCCATGTGGCATCTCTCTCTTGCCATTTCGAATCCATGAGAAGGAAAAAATTCTTGGATGAGTTGGTAGGCTCATACACATGGAATTTAGAATCATAGGTCGAATTTGGATGGAATGGTAACCTCCATGGAAGAGGAAGAGTCAAACTAGAAGTTTGTGGGCACTTGGGCTAGATTCCCTAGCTCCTATGAAAACAATGATGAAGAATCTATGACACCTATGATAAATTTCAGACCTAATTGCTTACATATGACCAATATGACATGTCAGGCCCAAAAATAGGCTCCAAGGTGGCGCTCATGGGATTTGAAGAAGCCAAAGAGACTCCTACTCGAATTGGGAGAAGGTGGAAGGTTGGAATCTTGGGAGACAAGTGGCGTAATGTGGAATCTTTCCTAATTGGAAATCTCTAAAATCTAATGTGAGCAATTCTAACCATAGGAGGCTAAGGTTGGTTATAAAATACATGAATCAAGCATGAGAAGGGATTTTGATCATTTTGAGAATTTGCATTTGTGAAGAGAGAGAGCTAGTGGAATACTAGTCTTATTGCCTTAGCCAATTTCGAGGGTGAAAGATTCCCATCCAAGTTGGTGTGTGGAAAGGACATTCATACCTTTCATGGAGCTTTAATGGAGTCTTTATTTGTAGGTGTAAGCTACAGGGCAGCTCATGGTTTCTTCTACTGCAGCTCACTCCTTCAACCATTTCCAGTTTTCATTGCCCAATAATGTGCCCAAGATACAATAGTTACTTCATCCCAAATTCACATTTATACATCTTAGCAAACAAGGATTTTTCTTGCAAAGATTTCAACATAATCTCTAGATGTGCCAAATGCTCTTCCCAAGTTTTACTGTAAATGAGAATGTCATCAAAGAAGACCAGAAGAAACCTTCTAAGCTGCTTCAAAAGATCTTATTCATGCATGCTTGAAATGTGGCTGGAGCATTAGTTAATCTAAATGGCATAATAAGAAACTCAAAGTGTCCATAATGACATCTAAAAGCAATCTTTTGCACATCTTCTTCCTTCATTCGAATTTGATGATAACCTTATCTAAGGTCAATTTTGGAAAAATACTTAGCCCCAAATAGCTCATCAATCCTAGGAATAGGATACCTATTCTTTATTGTCTTCTTGTTCAAGGCTCTAAAGTCTATGCACATCCTCAAGGTTCCATCTTTTTTCTTTACCAGCACTACTGAAGAAGCATAAGGGCTAGAGCTTGGTCTAATGAGTCCCAACTCTAGGAGTTCTTGGATAGACTTTTAAATTTCATCTCTGAATTTTTTTGGATGTCTATAGGGTGGTATTTGAATGGGTGAAGTACCCTCCTCTAAAACAATGTTGTGCTCAACCCCCCTATCAGGTGGTCTACCATGTGGAAGATCTCTAAAAAAAATTTCATACTTTTGCAATAGTTTCTCTATCTCCTTTGGGTGTTCAAAAACCTTTATGTTTGTCTTGGGAGATGTGATATGACATTCAACAACCCTTTCTATGTCGCCATGCCTCAATATAGATCTCATACTATCGCAAGTCACTACTTGATTTGGGTAAGTGTGCCGCCCTCTCACAACCCTTAGTGCACCTTTTGAATCCTGAAATTTCATCTCAGGAATTTGATAATTTACTCTATGATCCCCTATAGAGTACATCCATTGCACTCCCAAAACCACATTAGCAGCAACATCAACCACATAAAAACTATCAACAAAAGTATAGCTACCTACGGTGACTTGCAGCTTTGGAACCCATGTTTTGCACTGCATTGTGTTGTGACCTGGAATGACAACTGTGAAGCCATCGAATGGTTCAATAGGTATATTCATTCTCTCCACCATGTCTGCATCAATGAAGTTATGTGTGGCTCCTCCATCTACCAAAGCTGAAGCTCTTTGTCCTAGTACCACACCCTTGCATCGAATAGTGTGATAATGAGGCACTGTTGAAAGTACTGCCATTCTTGCTTTGTCCGGTGAAGGCTGATTTTCTTCTTGTCTTTCTTCTTCTGCTGTATCATATGCCTCCTATTGATCTGAAATATGTCCTTCTTCATCCATACCCCCTTCATACTCATCATTATCAGAAAATACTTCTATGTATTGATCTTTTCCCTTAGTACATTTATGCCATGGTGCCCATGGTTGAAAGCATGTGTAGCACAATTTGTTTCTTCGAAGTTCTTCCCTATTTCGTCCTTCTTTCTTATTCTTTTCAAATGAATCTCTTTTCCAAGGCTTCTTATTAGATGCATATATTTTCCAAGGTTTCTTTTCAAATCTGAAGTTAGGCTTGGGAGGAAATCTTGTTTAGGAAGCACATTTTGGAGATCTCTAGTCAAGCTCATAGCATCTCTTAATGTAGTTGGTTTGTGGGCTTTAACTAAACCTTTTAAGGGTTTAGCCAAACCTTCAATGAACAGAAATACTAACCTTCCCATAGATATATTAGCCACCTTGACTGATAATTTTTGAAAGTCCATCATATAATCAGCAGGGGTTCCCACTTGCTTCAATTGAGCTAGTTCTTTGAAAGGTAATTTTGGGTCTTTTTGCTACATGTCAACAAATTCTCCATATGTATTAACCTGATCATGTACCAAATTTTTCAGACCATGGAACCACCATTCATTGGCATCTCCTTCTAAATGCAAAATGGCCATTTTTAATGCATCCTCTTCCACCATGGGATTCAGCTTAAAATACACATCTAATTTTTGCACCTAAGTGTTAGCAAAACTTTGAGAGGAACCATCAAAAGTAGGGAGTGACATTTTACCAATAGCACAATTTAATTCTTTGTTTTGAAACATATTTGTATTCCCTTCCTTCTTTTTGAGTTTGTTTGAGAAAGTAAAATATTGGTCAAATGGTAGAGACCCTCTACAATCTTCACTCAATTTTTCCCATTCTTTCACCACTTCACCCATTTCCGATTGGATGCTAGTTTCCTCTTTGGGAACAATAAATTTAGGTGTAGTAAGCCTTGGTGTGCTCTTAAATTCATTAGGTCTATTATGAGGTATTTTGCTTGAGAAAATGTGTCCACCCATTGTCTTCTTTTCCTCTGAATGTGAACTACCGTTGTCTCCTTTACTTCCTAGTTGGCTGGCCAACAATTCGAATCCCTTCATTATCTGTTTGGTCATGTTTTCAAATAATGGTTTCATTAGATTGGTGAATTCCTCCTTGTCCTCTGAAGTTATTTCCTTCTCATTACCCATAGTGTCCTCAAAATGCACTTTTTTTCCTATTTCTTCCTCTTCAACAACAATATCTTCAGTTTTAGTTTCTAAGGGTGGTGGCTTATTTCTTTGGCTCCTTGTCAAAACCATCATACCACATCAGGTGCCAATAGAATTCTCTAAATGATATTAGTACTTGATTATGATTTTTAGGGATGATTTAGGACCATCAAAACGCTTCTGAAAACTTCTTTAAACTTATGGCCAAGATAGGAGTTTTCACTAGCAATTTGGGGTTCAAATCCCCCAAGGTAAATGCTGAATATGGCTCTCCAAATGCTCCCAAACCCACTCGAATTTTTTAATAGAGATAGATGATGTATAAGGGAAAAAATTAAGGTCTCATGTGCATCATTATTCAGTTTATTAATCCTATTATAACCCTCTCCCAAACAGCTACAAAATCACTAGTTCAACCTTGGGGGAAATGGCATTAAAACTTCTCCAAATGCAATCAAACTGAGCAAGATGGCTCCAAATGCTTTAAGTACTAAACATGAAATTTGTGATACTCATTAATGGAATTCCATTCAACATAAATACATCATATAAACACTCCTCCATTTGAATTCATCAATATTGCATTGGTATACATCAATATGGTGGGGAAATGGTCACTGTTTGCTCACTAATAATCAATTTTACATACAATCACTTGGAATATCGACCTGGTAAAGTTCTAAAAATTAAGAACATAGTAAATTCATCTCAATACAAAATAAATTGGGCATTATAAGCTCCCCCAAAGAGTACAATAGCTCACCAAAAGCACAATCCCTCAAGGAGCAAGAATATGCAATGAAAAATGGAAATGGTTGAAGGAGTGAGCTGCACTAGAAGAAAACATGAGCTTCCCTATAGCTTACACCTGTAAATAAAGACTCCATTAAAGCTCCATGAAAGTTATGAATGGATTTTCCACACATCAACTTGGATGGGAATCTTTCACCCTGGAAATTGGCTAAGGCAAGAAGACTAGTATTCCACTAGCTCTCTCTCTTCACAAATGCAAATTCTCAAAATGATCAAAAGACCTTCTCATGCTTGATTCATGTATTTTATAACCAAACTTAGCCTCCTATGGTTTGAATTCCTCCCATTAGCTTCTATATATTTCCAATTAGGAAAGATTCCACATTATGCCACTTGTCTCCCAAGTTCCCAACATTCCACCTTCTCCCAATTCGAGTAGGAGTCTCTTTGGATTCTTCAACTCCCATGAACGCCACCTTGGAGCCTATTTTTGGGCCTGGCATGTCATATTGGTCATATTTCATCAATCAGGTCTGAAATTTGTCATAGGTGTCATAGATTCTTCATCATTGTTGTCATAAGAGCTAGGTAATCTAGCCCAAGTGTCCACAAACTTCTAGTTTGACTCTTCGTCTTCCTTGGAGGTTACCATTCCATCCAAATTTGACCTATGATACTAAATGCCATGTGTATGAGCCTACCAACTCATCCAATAATTTTTTCCTTCTCATGGATTCGAAATGGCAAGAGAGAGATGCCATGTGGCATTGAAAAATCAAGCTAGTGTGGGTCCCACATCCTCCATATGTCTTCAAAACCAATTGCCACCTAGAATTTCTCTTGAATTTCTTTATTCAACGTCTTTATTAAATACTTGAACTATTATAATGTCTAAACATCATTTACTAGCTCCCTTATTACAATTCCAAATGTATCCATCCAACCTAGGGAACTAGTAGGATTGATGGGATTGTCTTTTTATGCAATTATTTGAATGGGGACATTACAGTCCTCCCCACCCAAGATTGCTTGTCCTAAAGCCATTTTAGAATTCGATGCTGCAAAATCTTACCTCTTCCCATGTGGCATCTTCACTTGGTAGATCCTTCCATTGTACTAAGTATTCTTTGATAGTTCTGCTCCTCAATCTCCTTTCCCATGTCTTCAAAATCTTTTCCGGAACAAGTATGAGCTGACCGTCATCCTCCAAGGGAGGAATTATTTCTGAAGTGACAATTTGCTGACCAAGATCTTTCTTGAGACAAGAAACATGAAATACATTGTGGATTTTACTTCCTTCCGAAAGTTCTAATTCATATGCTACCTCCCCAATCTTCCGAACTACCTTATATGGGCCATAGTATTTTGGTTTTAGCTTTTATACTCCATTATTTTTTAGATATGTTTGTTTATATGGATGCAACCTCAAATATACTAAATCACTAACCTGAAAGGTCCTTTCTTCTCTATGTCTATCTGCATACTGGTTTTGTTGATTTTGGGCAACCTGCAAATTGTCTTTCAAAAGCTTTAAAATTTTTTGGCTCTCTTCCACCCAATCTTTAGCTTTTGGGTATCTACTATCACCAAATATAATTTCAGCAAAGGTAAGTGCATCATAACCATATAATTCTTTGAAAGGAGACATCCTTATTGACATATGAAAAGTGGTGTTGTAGCAAAACTCACCCAAGTGTAGCCACTTTGCCCATGCTTTTTGCTACTCTCCCACATAGTTTCTTAGGTACCCTTCCAACCATTGATTCACCCTCTATGTTTTTCCATCAGTTTGTGGATGATAGATTGTACTTGGAGTCAACTAAGTTCCCACAAATCTAAAAAGTTTGTGCGAAAAAGCACCCATGAATCTACTATGTCTATCACTTACAATGCTCTTGGGGAGCCCATGCAATCTGAATATTTCTTTGAAACAAATACCAGCCACTTGTGCAACACTAAAAGATGATGTAACAACAAAGAAATGAGCAAATTTTTTCAACCTGTCCACTACCACATATATGCAATCCTTACCCAAATATTTGGGCAAACCGGTGATGAAGTCCATTGAGATACTGTCCCATTTTTGCTCTGGAATGGGAAATGGTTGCAATAAGACAGCTGGGCATGTAAGTTCTGATTTGTTTTGCTGGCATACCTTACATTCATTCATATTTCTGAACATATTCCTTCAACCCCTTCCAAAAAAATCTTTTCCTTAATTTCCTATAAGTTTTGAAGATCCCCGGATGGCCAGCTAGTGGGGAATCATGTGCTTCGTGCAAAATTTTGTACTTGAGTTTTGAATCTTGAACCAAATTTATCTTTGGCATATTATACCTTTGATTCCATCTAATACATCACAAGCAAATTTATATTTGGCATATTCAACTAGTAGCATGTTTTTCCAATCCTTGGCAATGTCCATGAGAGAAAAAGAAGGTCTTCGAGATAATGCATTTGCTACAATGTTATTCTTTCCTTTCACATATTCAATATCAAAATCATAACCTTGAATCTTGCTTACCCACTTTTGTTGCCTTTCATTTAGATCATTTTGGGTGAGGAAGTGCCTTAGACTATTGTGGTCAGTTTTCACCACAAACTTGTTTCCTACCAAGTATTGTCGAAACTTGGCCAATGCATGCATGATGGCCAACATTTCTTTGTCATAAATGGAGTAAATATTTTCATGAGGCTGCAAATTTCTGCTCTCAAAGGCTATAGGGTGTTGGCCTTGCTTTAGGACAACCCCTATTCCTTCACCTAAAGCATCACATTCAACAACAAAAGGCTTAGAAAAATAAGGTAAAGCAAGTATGGGACAACTACTCATTACCTCTTTCATTTTTTGGAAGGCCTTTTCAGCCTCTTCATCCCACTTGAAAGCATCCTTCTTAGTCAAATCAATGAGTGGAGAATTCAACTTGGAGAACCCTTTCACAAACTTTCTATAATAGGTGCATATTCCAATGAAGCCTCTTAATTCTGTGATGTTTTTTGGTGATGGCCATTCTAAGATAGCCCTGATTTTTTACATGTGTACTTTCACTCCTTATTTCCCAATAGGGTGCCCAAGATACAATAGTTCCTTCATCCCAAATTCACATTTAGACATATTAGCAAACAAGGATTGTTCTTGCAAAATTTTCAACACAATCTCTAGATGTTGCAAATGCTCTTCCCAAGTTTTACTGTAAATGGGAATGTAATCAAAGAAGACCAAAACAAACCTTCGAAGCTACTTGCAAAAGATCCTATTCATGCATGCTTGAAATGTGGCTGGAGAATTAGTTAATCCAAATGGCATAACAAGAAACTCAAAATGGCCATAATGACATCTAAAAGCAGTCTTTTGCACATCTTCTTCCTTCATTCGAATTTGATGATAACCTTATCTAAGGTCAATTTTGGAAAAATATTTGGCCCCAAATAGCTCATCCATGAGATCATCAATCCTAGGAATAGGATACCTATTCTTGATTGTCTTCTTGTTCAACGCTCTAAAGTCTATGCACATCCTCAAGGTTCCATCTTTTTTCTTTACCATCAATACTGAAGAAGCATAAGGGCTAGAACTTGGTCTAATGATTCCCAACTCTAGGAGTTCTTGGATAGCCTTTTAAATTTCATCTCTGAATTTTTTTGGATGTCTATAGGGTGGTATTTGAATAGGTTAAGTAGCCTCCTCCAAAACAATGTTGTGCTCAACCCCCCTATCAGGTGGTCTACCATGTGGAAAATCTCTAAACACTTTTTCATATTTTTGCAATAGTTTCTATATCTCCTTTGGGTGTTCAACAACCTTTATGTTTGGCTTGGGAGATGTGATATGGCATTCAGCATCCCATTCTATGTCCCCATGCCTCAATATAGATCTCATACTATTGCAAGTCACTACTTGATTTGGGTAAGTGTGTTTCCCTCTCACAACCCTTATTACACATTTCGAATCTTGAAATTTCATCTCAGTAATTTGATAATTTACTGTATGCTCCCCTATAGAGTACAGCCATTGCACTCCCAAAACCACATTAGTATCAGCAACATCAACCACATAAAAACTATCAACAAAAGTATAGTTACATGCAGTGACTTGCAGCTTTGGAACCCATGTTTTGCACTGCATTGTGTTGTGACCTGGAATGACAACTGTGAAGCCATCAAATGGTTCAATAAGTATCTTCCTTCTCTCCACCATGTCTATATCAATGAATTTATGTGTGGCTCCTCCATCTACCAAAACTGAATCTCTTTGTCCTAGTACCACACCCTTGCATCGAATAGTGTGATAACGAGGCACTGTTGAAATTACTGCCATTCTTGCTTTGTCCGGTGAAGGCTGATTTTATTCTTGTCTTTCTTCTTCTGCTGTCTCATATGCCTCCTATTGCTCTGAAATATGTACTTATTCATCCATACCCCCTTCATACTCATCATTATCAAAAAATACTTCTATGCATTGAGATTTTCCCTTAGTACATTTATGCCCCGATGCCCATGGTTGAAAGCATGTGTAGCACAATTTTTTTCTTCGAAGTTCTTCCCTGTTTAGTCCTTCTTTATTAATTTTTTCAAATGAAACTCTTTGACAAGGATTCTTATCAGATGCATCTATTTGCCAAGGTTTCTTTTCAAATCTGAAGTTAGGCTTGGGAGGAAATCTTGTTCTAGGAAGCACATTTTAGAGATCTCTAGGCAAGCTCATAGCATCTCTTAATGTAGTTGGTTTGTGGGATTTAAATAAACCTTTTAAGGGTTCATCCAAACCTTCATTGAACAGCAATACTAACCTTCCCATAGATATATCAGCCACCTTGACTGATAATTTTTGAAAGTCCATCATATAATTAGCAGGGGTTCCCACTTGCTTCAATTGAGCTAGTTCTTTGAAAGGTAATTCTGGGTCTTTTTGCTCGAATATTTCTAATAAACTATCAACAAATTATCCATATGTATTAACCTGATCATGTCCCAAATTTTTCATACCATGTAACCACCATTCATTGGCATCTCCTTCTAAATGAAAAATGGCCATTTTTAATGTATCCTCTTCCACCATGGGATTCAGCTTAAAATACACATCTAATTTTTGCACCCAAGTGTTAGCAAAACTTTGAGAGGAACCATCAAAAGTATGGAGTGACATTTTACCAATAGCACAATTTAATTCTTTGTTTTGAAACATATTTGTATTCCCTTCCTTCGTTTTGAGTTTGTTTGAGACAGTAAAATATTGGTCAAATGGTAGAGACCCTCTACAATCTTCACTCAATTTTTCCCATTCTTTCACCACTTCACCCATTTCCAATTGGATGCTAGTTTCCTCTTTGGGAACAAGAAATTTAGGTGTAGTATCACTTGGTGTGCTCTGAAATTCATTAGGTCTATTATGAGGTCCTATGCTTGATAAAATGTGTCGACCCATTGTTTTATTTTCCTCTGAATGTGAACTATTGTTGTCTCCTTTACTTCCTAGTTGGTTGGCCAACAATTCGAATCCCTTCATTATCTGTTTGGTCATTGTTAACACTGAAATTGTCCTTAGTCTTTGTGTGTTTTTCTCAAATATTTATTCTTCTTTTTCTCTTTCATGTTATTTTTATTTTAGATTTTAAATGTTTCTGATAAATGATTTTGTTTTTCTCTTTAGTTTCATGTTTTAGTTTTCTTTTGTTTTAATTAATTTCACCCTTAGTGGCTTATCAAATATTATATTTCTCTTCAAGGTTTTCAAAATACTTACTTAACTATATGCTTATGCTAAATCCAAAGTTTAACCTTTGTTTTCGAGTTTATATGCCAAAATTGCATATTGAGTTATTCCCGCAGCGCAAGAAAATTCCCTGAAGAAGGCTTAGATTGCATTTATTTTTTATGTCTAGGTGTTAAAGTGTGAAAGAGTTAGTAAACTTGAAGAAATTGCAAAAGAGAATATGAAAATGTGATTAGAAAATGTAAAAGGAGTAAAAATGACCAAAAGACTATAGTCCGAAGGTAAAATAATGTGAAGGTTAATTATTGTGCAAGTCGCACCCTTGATTGAGCGCAAATGGGAGATCAACGGTCCTAGTTGATCATCGCATGGCCACACTTCGCGAAGAAAAGTGGAGATAAGTGGTTGCGATAGGAAATATCAGCGGACAGGTGGAAATTGCAGAACGTCTCGCAAACGAGAAAAGTGGTAAGTAAAACAGTGTTGATAAAACACGAAACCACTATGTTGAGATCGATGGCTAGGAATAAGGGTGAAGGATCCGACAGTTCAAAATGCATCCTTCAATCATGGTGCAAATCTCAAGTAATCAACGGCTCAGATTGCAGATGAATATAATCAACAACGATGAGAGTTACAAGTGCACAAAGGTTAATGGTATGGGCCCCACTAGCGGGAAAGGTTGAAAGTTAAACATGTTTCCATTCTCTACCGTGGATGCATAGCAAGAGAAGATCGACGGTACTAGATGATTGATGCATCAGAAATATGCGCGGAAGATAGAAGATATAGTGGATGTGATAAATAAAACCACCTGACAGGTGTCAGCGTTGTATTTTCTCGCATGAAGGAAAGTGGTAATGGAAACCACTTTGGAGGTTCATGAAGTCACTTTGTAGACATATGATGTTAAAATAAATGGTGAAGATTAAAGCAAGAGAGGTGATCGGACGGTCGATGGAAAATGGAGTATCACGGAAGCAAAAGAGATCAGATCCGATGGCTAAGAATGCCGCACGAGAGATCAATGGATGAAAAACTTGATCGCTGGCAAAGAAGACTGAAGTATAAGGGAGAAAGTGTTATATATATAACAGTCGGCATGTAAAGTTGAAATTTGTTCCTGGGATCCGTCGGAGTCAGAAGCTTCTGGACGTGAGGAAGTCGAAGTAGGCGATAGAGGCATTCTCAGAGGTTGCTAGTGACATGGTTAAGAATTCTCTGGATGAAAGGGACATATAGAGGTGCAGGTTGAAGAAATGGCAAAGCAAATCGAGGAGTTAAAGAAGCAGAATAGTGGATTACTCAACAAAGTTCAAGGATTGGAGATTCAGCAGACTCGAGATAAGAATAAATCCCATGCCTTAGAAGGTATAGCCATGCTAGCTGAGGCTGCCAAGCAATTATGAGCTACTATCTCCTGCTGTCAAGTATTCTATTTTTGTTATCATATACATAGTTATTAGTAGGATGTTTAGAGATTCGAAGTTAAGTAATGTAATTGTTTTATGAATAGACCTAAAGGTAGTTTTTAAACTACTTTATTTTGTAAAGGATAAAAGATAGAAAGTTTAGACTAGATGAGGCGGATTTTTGTTTCAAGAAGGAATATACAGACTGGAGCATTGGGATACACATTCAGACTTATGCATATGGCTTTGTTGTAAGTTTTGAAGACTGAGATTGATCTATATATGAATATAAGCCACTATATTTTGTTTATTGATTTTGTTTATGGTCACTTTGACTGCTCAACCTGTGATTTCATTCCTTGTTTAAAGTTTTTACTCATGTGAATGCTCATGTGTTGTGGAATGAACCAGTATTGTGCAAATGAATGCTTAGGGTTTCTCTTTATCATCTTACATTGTTATATCTCAGTTCTTGGATTTACATGATTTAGTTTTTGCATTGATTGAATGATTTATTATCTTCTTGAATATGAAACCCTCAAACCAATAAAAATCACAAAAACAAACCCTATTTTATACTTATTATTTTGAGATTGTACTAGCTTGTTCCCTCTATAGTCTAGGGACAATTTCTAGCACAAACATCTTTGGCGCCTGTCGGGGATGGAAGTGAAGATTATCTTCCCTGGGAAGAACCACAACGACATAGATCTGACTCTTGATGGTAGACAAGAGAAGGACATTGAGATAGACTGCAATCATCCTCCTGGCGACTCCACGATTAAAGACTCCACTGGAAGGAGAATTTTGCTGATAGAAAAATGAAGAAACCAAATGGAAAGACCAAGTATCATCTTGCTATTTTATTCCATTAACTCTTGTTCTTACTCATCAACTCTTTCATGTCTTTCCCATTGCATGTCAAAAGAATCATTCTTTGCATTGTCTACTCCGAACCTTCAATTATATATCCCTCTTTGGAAGAAGAAATTTTGCATTCTTCCTGTGTTGTAGATGTTGATCATATCCCTTCAGTTGAAATCCATGAGAAAAATGACGTACATATACTCATATCTCCCGAGCCTGATTATTCTTGACATCCTATAGGTAATAAAGCCGATCTATTACCTTCTACCATCACTACTGAAACTTGCAAACATCTTGCTGAAATTTACTTTCAGCCCACTAATTTCCAGTCTAGAATTAGACAAAAGATGTTTAAACCCCTCACACTACCATCTCAATTACATCCTTACCCTCCCAATTTTGTTGAGTATCTTCCTCTGTTTACTGGAGAAGACCATGTCATAGTAGAAAAGCACTTGGAATCTTTTCAAAATTTCATTGACAATTTTGAGATTGCACACGAGGATATCATCATGAGGATATTTTCCAAGTCCTTAGCTGGAGATGCTGGGTTATGGTTTCAGAATTTAAAATCTAATTCAATTGTATCATGGGGAGATTTACACGATGTCTTGTTCAAGTATTGGGGTAAGAATAAATCTTATGATCAATTTCTTTCCGAATTTTATGGTTTGAAAAGGGGGAATGGTGAGCCAATTATTAAGTTTAACTAGAGGCTTCAAAGATTTTATATCAGAATGCCTACGGAGATCAGACCTTCGGAAAGACTTGCTATGTTATATTATGAATTTGCTCATCAACACCCAGAGTTAGTCTTCTCTCTCAGAGAGAGGAAGTCATATTCCTTACAGCAAATGTTTTCAAATGCCAAAGAGGTTGAAGACAATTTACGAGCTTGTGGAAAGCTTGTAGCTCAAAACAGAGATGAATATTTGAAACAAGAACAAGTCTATGGACAACAAAAATCAGATTTGGGTGCAAAGGAATCTAAGGAAGAAAAATCAACTGCTCCTCATTGTCTTGCTGTTGGTATTAAAAATCAGCTGCCATTTTTAACCTTTAATGATTTTCATGATTTTATCTTCTCAAATTTCAATCAAGGATTGTTACAGGTAGAAAATGAAGCTAAGAATGAACAAGTTTATGAGTAGCAAAGACCAGACTTGGATGCTAGAGAATTCAAGGAGAATATCCGAGCTTGCAAAATGCTTCGAGATCAGGTTCATGTTGAAGATATACAAGCGTATGAACATGAAGAAGAACGTAGGTATCATTCATATTTAAGACAGTTTTCTTCATCATTTTCATATTTTCCTATGGACAAGGATATAAATGATGCTTGTGCTCATTCTTCATATCAGTTTGATGACTTTTTAGATGATAATATACTTTCAGTTGATCGTAATAGAAATTTTCTAGCTCCTGCAATGAGATTATCATGTTATGAAGAAGAAGTTGCTGCTCCTCAACATCTTACTCTTGATATAATAAATCAGCAGTCGTTCCTATCTTATGATGAGTTTCATGAAGATTTTGTAAAAGGTGAAAATCAAATTATTTCCTTTGATTATTCAAATGGTAATGAGCAGATCAATATATCAGCATGTGACAATTTTGGATCTGAGTCACCGGAATACGATGAAGGTGATAAAGAAGGATTATATGAGTGATTGTTGATCCCTATTCCATTTACAGTTGATGAACAAAAAGTTAAAGAACTTTTTGAACTTGAAAGTAAAATACATGATCAGGATTATCTTGAAAATATGTATGCACATGAACGACAAGAAGTTTCTGATCATAGTTAGAATGCTTTAAGTCCTGCTATACATTTATCATATCATCATTTCTATGAAGAGGAAATTGTCATTCTTGATGATCAAGAGCTGATTTTGAAAGAACAAGTGGCTCATTTCTTTTTCAGCAAAAGGGAATCTATGCATGGGCAGTTGTTTTGTCTGAATCAGCATGTCCCCGAACATGGTTATGAGGATCCAGTAGAAATTGTATTGGAGTCGTATCTTTCATATTCTCTGAAGATTTCAGATTACATCATATCATCGGCACTTCTGGGTGAGTATGATTTTATCAAGGAGTTTATATTGCTGTTGTTGTATTTATGTCATTCTCTATTGATCAGTGGCAGAGATGAGATCATTTCAGTTATCAAGTTGTTTGAATGGTTACTGTGGAAGTTTGAATTTACTTGAGTATATTGGAGAGCTGGTTAGAGTAGGGTAGCATAGGAAATAAGCTCGCCTTCAGAGTATTTGATTTCCCTTAGTTTGTAGCAGGTGCATCAGTTAGTTTGCTTGAATAAGTGGCATATTTTGAAAGTTTGTAGAGGTTGGTTGTACAGCTGACTCCATCACCCAATGAATAAGGCACAAGGTCTACAGGTTCTTGAAACCTTACAAGGAGGATTTCATCCCTCAGCAGGAGCCAGATGTTAACACTTAAATTGTCCTCGGTCTTTGTGTGTTTTTCTCAAATATTTATTCTTCTTTTTCACTTTCATGTTATTTTTATTTTAGATTTTAAATGTTTCTGATAAATGATTTTGATTTTCTCTTTAGTTTCATGTTTTAGTTTTCTTTAGTTTTAATTAATTTCACCCTTAGTGGCTTATCAAATATTATATTTCTCTTCAAGGTTTTCAAAATACTTAACTATATGCTTATGCTAAATCCAAAGTTTAACCTTTTTTTTCGAGTTTATATGCCAAAATTGCATATTGAGGTATTCCCGCAGCGCAAGAAAATTCCCTGAAGAAGGCTTAGATTGCATTATTTTTTTATGGCTAGGTGTTAAAGTGTGAAAGAGTTAGTAAACTTGAAGAAATTGCAAAAGAAAATATGAAAATGTGATTAGAAAATGTAAGGAGTAAAAATGACCAAAAAACTATAGTCCGAAGGTAAAATAATGTGAAGGTTAATTATTGTGCAAGTCGCACCGTTGATTGAGCGTGTATGGGAGATCAACGGTCCTCGTTAATCATCGCATGGCCAAACTGTGAGGAGAAAAGTGGAAATAATTGGTTGCGACAGGAAATACCAGCGGATAGGTGGCAATTGCAGAACGTCTCGCAAACGAGAAAAGTGGTAAGTAAAACAGTCTTGATAAAACGTGAAACCTATTGATGTATATGTAACTTCAGAATGTATTTCACCTATGTATTTCATCTATGTATATTGTACTCCTATAGAGATGTTATTATTCCTCTATACGGAAGTGTCGTCATTTGTATTGACAAGTGTCACAAGTGTCGTAACTTGCTGATGGGTTATTAGACCGCCATGTGTGGGGTTGGCCCTGATTAAGTTAACCATGGGTTATTAGACTTAGTTAGACAATTCAGCCCTGTTGTTTTATTTGGCAGGACAGGGTCTGTATAAATAGAGATCGGGAGATCTCTATGTCATTATCTCATTACGCACTATTCCATCACTCAAAAAGTGGCACACATGTGAGGAGGAGGATCAGCTGCTAGGAGAAGACTATGTCTTGTACTTTGGTTGTATCATTTCTCTTTATATCTCTGAGGAAGTTGTGGGGTTTTTCACCTTTATGGTTTTCCCCAGTGAAACTCTATGTGTCTATTGTCTCATGTGATTGCTTGGTGTGATTGATATGCATTGTTATACTTGATATGATGTACATGTTATTCTCTCAGTAAATATCCTAGAGTATATTGAATTAATGCTCAAAAATTAACATGGTATCAGAGCTAGCCTGAAAGAAGTCATGGTATGGCATTTATGACACTTGTTGCACTTGCGAAGCGAGGGCTTGATATAGCAAAAACTAGTCATCACAGCACTTTAACTATAAATCCATTTTGGAGAAGTTTCAGGATCTGAAACATTTACAGGTCGAAGATAATATCCCAATGTACCTTTTGTCCGAAGCACAACTTATAATTCGTTATACTTTCATATTTATTATCTGTACAATATAGGGTTTCTGCCTCTTCCAGATCTCAGTCATAAACAAGTGACCTAGGAAAAAAGGCCACAACGTGGGCTAAGAAGCTCCAAATGAAATTTCATCAAAAGTGGAAGGTAGGGAACGGACTGTACTTTCACAGGCTGAAGGTTCAGAGGCCGAAAGTGAACCAGTGAGACGTGTCACTCCGTACAAGTTCGCTCTTCTATTTTATCCCATAAACAGGTCACGTTGCGACACTTGGCATAACTCTCTCTCATAGAATCCATTTGAGGTCAGACCTATGGGGTTGGAAATATAAAATTTCAGGCTACCACAGGAAGAATTTTCAGACCTTGTAGATCGGAAATTTCGGAGTTACACCAGAAACAATTAGGTGCATATTCTGTCAAAACATAATTGGATTTTGAGCACCTTCATTCATGGCTCCGGGAATTTAGGGCTTTGGTGAAAGTTGGAATTTTTGTAATCGGAGACCACGGCTGGATGCAACTCATCAAAATCGAAATTTAGAGACCAAGATCTAATTTTTTGGTTGGGCGGAAGGTCGGGCTTGATCAAACCCTAGTTCAGGACTTTGATCGGAAAGGTGAAAAATTAGGGCTTCTGCAAAAATGGGAATTTTTGAAATCTATGACCATTGCTGGAAGCTCCTTGGAAAAATAGAAGTTTAGAGATTTGGATCAAACTATTTTGTTGGGTGAAGCTCCAGGAAACTCAAACCCTAATTCAGGGTCCTCCCTAGTGAATCCAGAAGATTGAAAAGCAAATTTGAGGAGTGAAACTTTGCAGTTTTCAAATTCTGAGTATACTAGGTTGATCAGCTCATCAAGGTGCATCTTTCTATCCTTTCAGAAGTTTGAAATTCAAAGTTTGAATTTTTAGGGTTTCCCTGACAAACCCTAATCCAGCTCCAGATCCAGTTTCTGCAAATCAAGTGGATTGGGTTAATCCTAGAAGATATGGATTGGTCACCTGCATAAGTGAAGAAGTTCCAGTTTCAAAGGGAGATGAGGCTAAGTCCTTACATAAGAAGATTACAAGCAAACTCGACAGGTATGACTTACGGGTATGTTTCGAAATCTATTCATGTTTGTCTTCATTAATATTAGTACAATATTGATTAACTTTAGACTTGTCGTATCACCTTAATAAAAATATGAATGCATGATAGAAGATATTCATTGATTAGGGTTTTGAAACTTATGATTGTACTAATGCATTGTGGTGTTGTATGAGGTTGATGTTGTCCGCTAACATGAAAGGTACATCAAGAAACACAAATCATGTTCTAGTTCAAGAACATATGACCATGGTGACATGAAGACAAATATTCATCCATTGTCATGGATCACATAGAAGATCTACTTATGAGGTATGTATAACTTGGTTCTATAATGGTTAACCTATGAGATATGCAGGTTACTAGCACAAGTCATTGAAGAAGAACAAGAAGACATTATGCGGGTATGTTAGACATAACTAGCTAGAATGCTAATCCAGGTATGTTTTTCCTATATCAAGTTAGAGTCCTACCTTGTGTTAGGATCTCTTATATAAGTATACATGGCATGATTGATAATGATTATTTATGAAGTTAGAAATTTAAGTAATCAAGGGTTTATGCATATTATGTCCCTTACCTTGATTGATGATATGACTAACCAGAAGAGTCCTATGGTCAAATAAGAATATGCATGAGTAAAATAAGTCTTCCCTGAAACCTTGAATACTAATGCTTATTATCTGTGTTTGAAATTATCATGACTATACATGTTTAAGATTATTTTGTTTTGATAGTATTGAGATTATACTAATGAATTTATGATTATGTATGAGATCTTGAGGACGACACCATGATGATACTAGTGTACACTTAAGCATGCATAGTGGTCAAGTGTAATGTCCCCATTCAAATAATTGCATAGTAAGACAATCCCATCAATCCTACTAGTTTCCTAGGTTGGATGGGCACATGTGGAATTGTAATAAGGAAGCTAATAAATGATGTTTAGACATTAAAAGGGTTCAAGTATTTAATAAATATGGTGAATAAATAAATTCAAGAGAAATTATTGGTGGCAAGTGGTTTTGGAGACATATGAAGGGTGTGGAACCCACACTAGCTTAATTTTTCAATGACACATGGCATCTCTCTCTTGCCAATTCGAATTCATGGGAAGGTGAACACTCTTGGGTGAGTTGGTAAGTCATAACACATGGCATTGAGCATCTTAGGTCGAATTGGGATGGATTGGTAACCTCCATGGAAGATAAAGAGTCAAATTGGAAGTTTGTGGACACTTGGGCTAGATTCCCTAGCCCCCATGACACCAATGATGGAGAATCTATGAAAACTATGAAACATTGCAGACCTGACCTCTAAAATTTGACCATTATGACATGTCAGCCCCAAAAATAGGCTCAAGGAAGGCACTCATGCGAGTGGAAGAGTCAAATTGGAAGTTTGTGGACACTTGGGCTAGATTCCCTAGCCCCCATGACACCAATGATGGAGAATCTATGAAAAATATGAAAAATTGCAGACCTGACCTCTAAAATCTGACCATTATGACATGTCAGCCCCAAAAATAGGCTCAAGGAAGGCACTCATGCGAGTGGAAGAATCCAAAGAGACTCAAATTCGAATTTGGGAGAAGATGGAAGGTTGGAACTAGGAGACAAGTGGCAAATGTGGAATATTTCCTAAGTGGAAATCTCTTGAAGCTATTGAGAGGATTTCGACCCTTAGAAGGATAATGTTGGTTATAAAATGTATAAATCAAGTATGAGAATGGATTTTGATGATTTGAGAAAAATTGCATTTGTGAAGAGAGAGCTAGTGGATGACTAGTTTCTTGCCTTAGCCAATTTCAAGGGTGAAAGATTCCCATCCAAGTTGGTGTTTGGAGAGGCCACTCAAGTCTTTCATGGAGATTTAATGGATTTTTATTTGCAGGTACCAGCTACAGGGAAGCTCGTGGTTTTTTTTTAGTGCAGCACCATCTCTCAACCATCTCTAGTTTTGAAGGCATATTCATGCTCCTTAAGGGAGGACGTTTTTGGTGAGCTATTGTGCTTCTTGGGAGAGATTCTATTGATGTATTTCTGATTGTAACAACATTATATACTCTGTTCTTCATCTTCAGGAAGTCTCAGGTCGAAATACCATGTTGTTGTGTGTAAAAATGAAGATTAATGAGCAAACAATGTCCATTTCCCCACTACATTGATGTATGCCATTATAATGATGATGATTTCGAATAACGGAATGTTTCTCTGATATATTTGTGATGAATGGACTACCATTAATGTGTATTACAAGTTTCATATTCAGTACTTGAGAATTTGAATCCATTATACTCGGTTTATTTGCATTTGAAGAAGATTTGGTGCCATTTAACCACTTATACTATGAAACGAGAACTTTATACTATGAACGAGAACTCTAGACATAAAAACGTTGATTTTTGTAAAAAAAAAACACCAAAAACACCCCCCAAATAAAAAAGTGTTCATACCAGTATACATGAATTTTTTGTTTTTGTTAAAAAATAGAGCCATGGCCTAAACATCCCATACTCTTGTTTACAAAAACTTTAAAATCAACCCCTAAATTGGAATTTTTTTTTTCTTCTTCAAGAGATAAATTACAACTTTTTTGAAACTTGCATATTAAACAAACAAACAAACAAAATCATAAATAATTTCACCACTCTAACAAATAAAAACCAAAGAAATTATGATGCGATTCATAATGAAATAATATATTAGACCATACAAGAACAAATAATTCATATAAATATTCAAAAACTTATTTAGAGTTTAAAACTTCTTTAGAGGTTAAAACTCATTTTATGTTTTTACAAATTTTAAATATAAGATTTGAAATGACAAGAAAATTATCAATTAAAAAAAGTTAAAATACTAAATTTATAGTTAATCAAAAGTATTGTTTCCGACATTACAAGTTTAAAAATGAAACATATATTAATTCCAACATTTGTTTTGTGCCCAACTTATGTTTTACATATTATATATGAATGTAAATATTTTGATTTTGATTTGGGCGCCCAAGTGTTATAAGTGTTCTTGGATATGTGATATGTGTGACAAGATTGCCCTATTTAAAGGTTGAAACTTATTGGAACACATTGATATCTTATCTCTTAAATTGCCTAGTGGATTGGGGTTGTCAAGGATTGAAATATTGTTTATTTTTTCTATTATTTTTTTTATATTTCATAACATCCATAAGGCTGAAAATTCACATGGTTAAGATATGGGAAACCTCTAGTTAAGAGATGAAATTTTTGTTTTGGAATTAAAAGTCAAAGAGTGAAACCCTCTAAGTAAGAGATGAAAGCGCTCTCTGGAACAGTTTGCGGTATTAAAATGCATTTAGATCATTACAGTATTAAAATGCTTTTTAAATTTGTAATCGCGTCAAACTTCTTAGTCGTGAGTGAGCAGCTCCCGCTCACTTGGGCACCCAAGGGCCTCCCTCACGGCCTGCTCGATGCCCGGCATCAAGCAGGCCGTGAAGGCGGCCCTTGGGTGCCCAAGTGAGCAGGAGTTGCTCACTCACAGCTAAGAAGTTTGACGCGATTACAAATTTAAAAAGCATTTTCATATTGTAATGATCTAAATGCATTAAATTTGTAATCGCGTCAAACTTCTTAGCCATGAGTGAACAGCTCCCGCTCACTTGGGCGCCCAAGGGCCGCCCTCACGGCTTGCTCGATGCCGGGGTGCTCCATCAAGTGATCTCATGACCCTTGTAAAAGTATAATTCCCAAGATTCACAAACTTCCAAACTATTTGAGTAGTCATCCATGCTTGAGCTTTATCTGCATTATAAGCGTTCATGTCTTTTAGGCATGGCTTCTTAAAATGAAAAAAGTACTCTTCTTTAGTAAGGTCATTATCGATGTCAATATCAGATGGATTTTTAGCAATGGCTACATCTCCTTTGATAAACCCGAGAGCATGGGTTGTGGTCCATCTTCTTGCAACTTGTCAACACCGTAATACAAAATAAGCTTGATTACTAAATGATGAAACCCTATATCTTCCTATTGAAAAATACTAATAAAAACTACAAAAAAAATTGTTGAACATAAATTTAACTAGTAGAAAATCATTGAAAAATCTTCAACTATGGGAATAGAGACTACCATAACAATATCTTAGTTGTAATCATTTTTCCGCCCCTTGTGATCCTTTCAAAACACTCATTAGCATTCAATGGCCACTATCTTGACTACACAACTCCTTCCCTTCAATACCGCATGGTAACTCCTTGACAACATTTTATGATAATCTACTCTTTCTCTCAAGCCCTTTTGATTATCTAGATCATTGTTCAATGCAAGAGAAGAGCATGCTTATCTTTTCAAGAAAAAAGAAAAAAATATATATTGCCTACACGACTAGTCCTACAATCACACTCTCTCTAATACCATATCAAAAAAGATAAATAGACACATGAGAAATATATACACAATAACACAATATGGCAATATGAATCACTGATGCAATTATTACATAAGAGTTCACCGCCTTATATATGACTATCATGGAGCAAATCATTTCCACTTATAGATGTAGAATAGATTTGATTTAAACAAATACATATACATACATATATATATATATATATAATTAGGTCATAAAATTACTTTTATTGCAGCATATAAACCTGATATTTAAAAAAATATTTAACTTAAAACAACATTGATTTATTCATTGTAAAAATATTTGATGCATCCTAAATTGACTTTTTAAAAAATATTAGTTAACAAAACTCTCATATATATCTTTCATATTATGCATCCTATTCAGCTATTTGGGGACTCAAAGATAGTAATAGTTTGGGAAAATGGTAAAATTCGGATCAACACTCCCCACCCCCAACATTTGCTTCTGTCAATTAAAGAGTTCATCACCTCCTTTGAACAAGTTTCTTTTGCTCATGTTTATAGAGAATTAAACATGGAAGCATATTCGCTTTCTAAAATGGCACTTGTTGTACCTCCCGGCATCATTGAGGTAGAAGGATGGAAAAACAACCAGCTAGAGGAACACTTTTCGATAATGCACTAATTCATGTAAATCTTTGATGTAAAGGGAAAGTTGCTCTATGAAGTATGTATGTAACTTTTGAAGCCCTTGCGGCAGAACATAGTTTTTGGATATAAACTCCATGCGAGTGAATTTTTATATAACATTTAATTCCAAAACAAAAATGCTTTTTAAATTTGTAATCGCGTCAAACTTCTTAGCCGTGAGTAGCCGTGAGTGAGCAGCTCCCGCTCACTTGGGCGCCCAAGGGTGGCCCTTGGGCGCCCTAGTGAGCGGCTCCGCACTGTATAACTCGTGGAGCGGCTCACTTGGGCGCCCAAGGGCCGCCCTCACGTCCTACTCGATGTTGGGCATCGAGCAGGCCGTGAGGGCGGCCCTTGGGCGCCCTAGTGAGCGGCTCCGCACTGTATAACTCGTGTTAACCTTTTGGAATCGACCTTCATTTGGAATTACTCCAATATAATATTTATAAATAAATATTATGTGCGACCTTCATTTGGCATTACTCCAAACCTTAACAGTGGTCAAAACTCAAAATATATATATATAAATATTTATACAATCGCGACTGCTAATCTCCCGCTCACTTGGGTGCCCAAGGGCCACCCTCACGGCCTGCTCGATGCCCGACATCGAGCAGGCCGTGAGGGCGGCCCTTGGGTTCCCTAGTGAGCGGTCCGCACTGTATAACTCGTGGAGCCACTCACTTGGGCGCCCAAGGGCCTCCCTCATGGCCTGCTCGATGTCGGGCATCGAGCAGGCCGTGAGGGCGGCCCTTGGGCGCCTTAGTGAGCGGCTCCACACTGTATAACTCGTGTTAACCTTTTGGAATCGACCTTCATTTGGCATTACTCCAAACCTTAACGGTGGTCAAAACTCAAAATATATATATATATAAATATTTATACAATCGCGGCTGCTAATCTCTGTATCGAATTTCTTATTCATATTTCCTTTCGACAAATGCCACACCTCTGCCTCATGGAGCAACTCGACGGTATCCATTATCTTGTGATCATCTTAAGTACCCTTTGTGCAGGATAACATAATGGCGAGTTCTACGTGGAAGACCCCTGTGATCTGGCAAGCAACGGTTAGACTAGAGTAAGATATGCCATGAATGCCACCTATTAATGAAGAGATAATAGTTCAATAGTTATGATGAAATACATGTAGCGTATCTGTAGGTTGTGTAGTATTTTAATTGCAAATATATATTTCACCCTGTCTATATCTATGCTGAAAATGGTACCCACTCACTTGGGCACCCAAGGGCCTCCCTCATGGCCTGCTAGATGCCCGGCATCGAGCAGGCCGTGAGGGCGGCCCTTGGGCGCCCAAGTGAGCGGGTACCATTTTCAGCATAGATATAGACAGGGTGAAATATATAATTGCAATTAAAATACTACACAACCTACATATACGCTACATGTATTTCATCATAACTATTGAACTATTATCTGGCATGCTCAATGCTGGGCATCGAGCAGGCTGTGAGGGCGGCCCTTGGGCGCCCAAGTGAGTGGGAGCTGCTCACTCACGGCTAAGAATTTTGATGCAATTACAAATTTAAAAAGTATTTTAATACTGTAATGATCTAAATGCATTTTAATACCGCAAACTGTTCCAGAGAGCACTTCCAGGATCCGTTTTGCCAGATTTGGTTTGCATTGAAGTAGCGAAGCCATCTGAGGATAGATTTGAAAGAAGGAATTGCAAAACGGAATCCATATTGTTAATAAAGGATATTGCACTCACATACTTGTGGGGGATGCACCCTCTTCCCACGGTTTGATTGTCGGCTACAAGACCGACTGCAATCACGACCGCCACCATAATAGACAGAAGTGGAAAATGATCAAGTTCTGCCATCGGTCCAGCAATTAACAAATATTTGGGCTCCCAGTGGTATGCATATATCTCAATAACTTTCAAAACTACTGGATTCCACTGAAATCAAATTTCTTCTTCTGAAATGCAGACTTTGAATGGGGAGACGATCATTTCAATAGAGACGAAGTAACAAACACGTAATTAACTCGAATCTTACCAGGCGTGCTTTGGTGTAGGTTTCAATGAAAACTAGTTTTTAATTTCTGGAAAACGACGTACGGTTGGTGACTTTCACGGCGACTCGATGCAATTGAAATCAAGTCTACTCTAAAAGAGAGGTTTGAATGGAAACACATCCACTGATAAACCTGCATGGTGTGTGGCAAAGCGGTGTAGGGGTGATCTATTGAAAAATATTATTTCTTGATCGTGTGTGGCGTAGGGGTGATCTGTTGAAGATTCTTGATCGTTGACAATTGAATATTTCATATTTATTAACAAGGTTTCATATTTAATACTGTAATGATCTAAATGCATTTTAATACCCGAACTAGAACATCTAAAGATTTAGAAAAATAAATTATAATAGAGGAACTTGAACTTGTAACTACATTTAATAAAATTATCAAATATATGTATATATTGACAACAACTATCTTATCTTCATTTTAAAGATTTAGATTATTTCCATCATTTCAAAGATAGAAAGATTTAGATTATTTCCATCATTTCAAAGATAGAAAGATTTAGGTTATTAATGTTTAATAACGATTTTGATTTTTTATAAAAAGTGTAAAAGGTTTTAATTTAGATATAAATATTAGTAAAAATAATATTTATTGTACATAGGTATCTCTTTAGCTCAATGTTATGATATTTTCACAAACATATATACCTCATTTCCATAGTCTTGTACATAGGTTTTCAATAGTTTAAGAATTTTGTTATATATCTTATAATAAAATCAATAAAATTATATTCAAAGAAACAATTGATAAGAGTGGTGGGCAGGCATATAGTGGCAATTAAGATAACCCTCATTGTGAAGTTTGAAGTGTTCTATCTTTCTAAATATATTTGTAAGAATGGTGCAAAGGCATATTTTATATTGCCAATTAAGATAACCCTCCTTGTGAAGTTTGTGGTGTTCAACCTTTCTACATAGATATATAGATATATTCCATGTCTAAATTTTTAAGCCACAAACTAGGCTTTGTGTGTTTCTATCAATTATTTGTTTTCTCTAATGTGATTGTGATTATAGTCACTTGCTATAATCATATATTTTTCTTTTTAATATTGATAAAATACAAATATTTGGGCTCCTATGGAGTCTTAACACTTAGACATCTGTGTTCCAATTGATTAAATATATTTTCTCTGTTTATAATGTATCATGTTCATAAAAATCAATGGTATAGGGAAGAGATGTTTGATCTAGTTTTTTCATAGAATGAAGGAAGAAAGATAAAATGGAAATATCCAAAAGAAGATATTGCAAAGAACATAGTAATATAAAAAAACCCAAATTCTATTAATGGATGAAATAGTAAAAGACTGTAAACCACAAAGTAATACAAAAATGTGTGAAGATAGATGTATGTGTCAGCTATGCTCATTCCAATAAATATTACAAGAGACCAAAAGTGCCTAATAACTTAAAGTGTTGATTAGTTTCATGTCTTGAAGAAAATTTTAAATTTGGCAATTTTTTGATAAGATATATTAGTAATGTTTTGACTTTCAGACTTTATTTTAGAAATAAAATTTCTATATATAATATTTTTAATATGTTTTTTACAAATATATGGTCTATTTTTTCTTGGATTTATGTGAATTGTCACTTTTCGGAAAATAATATGAAATAGTATCGTTTTTATAGAAAACATCTCTAAAAATTCATTGAAAATGGTTTTAAATGTCTTTATTTTCTGAATTTTTTTATAATTTTGTCAATAAAAATGTCTTATTTTGTCCATAAAAATGTCTTATTTTCTAGAAAAAATTGCAAAATGTATATGTTTTTTATTATAAATTGCTTATAAATGTATGTTATTTTGTTAAATTTCTAAAAACACACCTGAAAATAGAAATTAAATATATTTTACGACAAAGATAATTCAAAGGCCCAAAAAAATGCCTCAAAATGAAAATGTGTGATACTGGCATCAACCCTTTTTGAAACGGAGGTAAAAATAGCTACTAAAATTAGGAGAGAGAAAAATGAGAACTGTGTCGAGTTCTCATTTCATAGTATAAGTGGTTATTTCCCCAAGGGTCGAATTAGTGTTTTTTGTTGTTGTTTGGGAGAGGGTTGGAACAGACCTTATAACTAATGAATGATACATTTGGGACCTTAATAACATCCCTGAAACATCCCCTACCTCTGTTCAGAAATTTGAGTGGTTTTGGAGGCATTTGAGAAGCTCTTTTCAGTACTTACCCCAGGGGGATTTGAACCCCAAATTACTAGTAAAATTGTATACTTGAACCAGAATCTTAAGAGAGTTTGTAGAGGTATTTTGGTGGCCATATATCATCCCTGAACATCATATTTAAGTCCTAATATCAATAATACAACCTCCCTAAATATTTGGGACCATTTGGACCAAAATTGGGACCTAGTCATCAAAACTAGTCAAAGGTCGAAATTGGGGAAAAAGTGGAAAATTGAGCATTTTCTTAAAATTTAAAAAAAAGGGACATTACATCAAGGATGGATATAAGCTCAAAGACAGTTAATCCAGGAAGCAAAGATCAAGAGGGAGCACACTCCAGTAGTTCTTGCAAGGAAGCAAATATTGAGAGGGAGTCCACCCTATAACAAACAAACAAAGATAAGTATTTGAATTGTCATTTCTTGTATATTTGATTGTTTAAATAATACTATTCAATAATGTATTTCCTTATGTTCCTAGAATTAGGTTGTGTACTATGCATATTAGAATAATTGCATTAATGCACAGTATACTACTAATATGCATGCGATGGGTAAGTGGCCTATGGCACTGTACAACATTCCATTGCTACTTATCTAGAATGAAACCTCTTTGCTGACATGCTGGGAGTTGTGCACACTCTTAAAAATGTTCTGGTAGAGATTGGAAGGCATATAGAAAGTTACGGGATATGGTTAAATGTTGTATTGAAGCATTGGCTAAAAATAATTGCATGATTGTATGACATATTTCTTTATGTAAGAATTTGTTCTGAAAACTATGAGATGTTTCTAATCATGCAATTTAACTTGCTTTGTAGGAAAGATCGTATACTATCACCTACAAAAGAAGGACTACAACATTTGTTCCAGCAACAAAGCTATCTATTGAAGATATTGAAGTTCCCAGGATCCGGGATGAAGTAATACCATGATCCGTCGATCATGAATAAAGATGTTTGGGATGTGGTCCCAAGACCAAATGGGAAGTCTGTTGTAAACTTCCAAGTAGATCTATGAGATCAAGCATGCTGCAGATGGCAGCATAGAAAAATACAAAGCGAGATTTGTAGCTCGTGGCTTCTCCCAGAAAGAGGGGATAGACTATGGAGAGACTTTTGCTCCTGTAGCTAGGTACACTTCCAACAGATCAGTACTTGCCCTAGCTGTAGTGATGAAATGGAAGATACACCAGATGGATGTCAAGACAGCTTTCTTGAATGGTGTAGTCGAAGAGGAAGTGTATGTGGAGCAGCCACTTGGTTTTGAGACACATGACAGGGACTCATATGTTTGCAGGTTGAAGAAAGCCTTGTATGTATTGAAGCAAGCTCCTAGGACTTGGTATGATAGGATAGACAGCTTTCTATCAATTTTGGGCTTTAATAAGAGTAAAGCAGATTCCAACCTTTACTACAAGGTTGAGGAAGGAAATCCTGTGATACTACTTCTGTATGTGGATGACCTTTTTGTTACAGGTGAGGATGGATTGATTGCCGATACCAAGAGGAATCTTGTTGTCGAGTTATAGATGAAGGACTTGGGGACAATGCACTATTTTCTAGGCATGGAGGTGTGGCAGAGTGCATATGGAATATTCATTGGACAAGGGAAGTATGCAGTAGAGATCCTTAAGAGGTTCGAGATGATGGATTGCAAGACCATGGCCACACCTATGGCATCAAACCTGAAGCTTTTGTGTGATGCTTCATCTGAGCCGGTTGATGTCACGATGTATCGTTAGATGATTGGGTCCTTGATGTACCTGATGAATATGAGACCATATATTTGCTTTGCAGTGAACACATTGAGCCAGTTCCTAACGGATTCGAGAAGTGTTCACCCGGTTGTTGTAAAGCATATTCTGAGGTACCTGAAAGGTACAATTGATTATGGGCTCAAGTATGATGCGAATCAAAAGTTTAACCTACAGGGTTATTGTGATTTAGATTGGGTAGGAAGTGCCAGAGATAGGAAGAGCACTTCTAGGTGCTGCTTCAGTATGGGATCAGGTGTGATCTCTTGGTTTATCAAGAAGGAGTCCTGTGTAGCACTGAGTACAGCCGAAGAAGAGTATGTTGCAGCTTGTTCGGCTAGTTGTGAGGCAGTATGGCTGAGGACGCTACTGTCTGAGTTATTTGATCTCCCGTTGGATGCTACTGGTATCTATTGTGACAACTAGAGTTGTGTAAAGCTGTCTGAGAACCCATTGTTCCATGACAGATCGAAGCACATTGAGATCAAATATCACTATATCAGGGATATGGTGCAGAGAGGAGCAGTGAAGCTCCTGTATGTTGCGATGGATGAACAGGTTGCAAATGTGTTGACGAAACCACTAGCCAGAGTGAAGTTTGAGTACTTCAGAGGGAGGCTTGGTGTTCTTCAGATTGAAGATACTTCGAGGAAGAAGTGATAGACACATTTTCAGGAGCCATTCCAAGCATGGTGAGAGAAGGATCCTTCCCATGGCTGTGGATGTAAGTGTTGGATGATGGGCATCAAGACGATGCTCAAGTTACTGCTTGTTATATGCATCATGTTCGATGCTTGTTATGATCAGTTGGATCATGTATATGTATATGCATCACGTTGGATGCTTGTTATGATCAGTTGGATCATGTATATGTATATGCATCATGTCGGTTGCTTGATATGATCAGTTGGATCATGTATTTATACATGCATCATATTGGCTGCTTGATATGATCAGTTGGATCATGGATTTGTATATGTATAAGGTGGATACATTGTATGATTAGGTAGATCATGTATGATGATATTTATCAGGTGGATACATTGTATGATCAGGTAGATCATGTATGATGGTATGTATCAGGTAGATACTTGGTATGCATCAGGTGGATGCATTGTATGATCAGGATGATCATGGATGACGAGCTTCATGATGTTGCTCCAGATGATATGCATTAGGATGATGCTATGATGATGATCAGGATGATCATGGATGACGAGCTTCAGGATGTTGCTCCAGATGACATGCATCAGGACGATGTAGTGATGATGATCAGGATGATGATGTACATCAAGATGATGTATGATGATTATCAGGTTGATAATCTATGGCCATGGACTGTGCAAGGGTAGCATGTAATAAGTCCCGGAGATCTGGACAGGATGAAAAAGGACTTAGATGCTCTTTAGAGATCTTGCTTGGTAAGACACTCTTTTAAGGTTTTGCTAGACCACATGTAATAAGTCCTGGATATCTGGACAGGATGAAAAAGGCCTCGGATGCTCTTTAGAGATCTTGCTTGGCAAGACACTCTTTTAAGGTTTTTTGGGGACCACATGTAATAATTCCTGGAGATCTGGACAGGATGAAAAAGGCCTCAAATGCTCTTTAGATATCTTGCTTGGAAAGACACTCTGTTATACCTCCATATTCCACAGTGTCGCATCTCCACCACAAAAAGAGCTGACGACACTTCCCCTACTGCTTGAACCACCCAGAAGATGAGTAATCCTTGAAGGTAAATCCACCCTGACAAGAATTAACCCAGCTGAGACTTTATTTACCCTAAGTACCGCACCTTGCTCAGTTATAGGTGCGCGGTAGTCCGTACTACCGCGTTATTATTTGTCCCTGCCACGCGGTACTACCGCGTTATGCTCAGATTACTGGGCGCGGTACTCTTTTTATAGCCTTTTTTCCATGGCTTGTGGGATTTTGGATTTTTGAGAGATATTGGAGGATTGGGGTCCCTGATTCGATCCTAACTCATTTTCTGTGATTAGAAACCCTGATCCACTAAGTTCTCCCAAGATCCACCCATCTCTCTTGTTGGTTAACCCTACCATACACTATAAAAGAGAGGTATTCCATGGGAAAAGGGGAGGACTCTTAGAAGTACCAAACTTATGATCTTGCAGCCTTGTGGAGATAGCTAGAGGAGGAAGCACTTGGAGCTGGAGGATTGGCTTGGACATCAAGCAACCTTTGTAAGCATTCTTCAAGTTTGTAATAAAGATAGCTTGTCTTGTTTTTCCCATTTCATGTGTATTGTACAAGTCTTTAGCATAGAATGTATCTAGTCTAGATTTGAATCTAACCTTTACTTCAAGGTATTTGGGAGCTTGTATGCTTGTTCCTTGTTTGATTCCAACAGGTTCTACATTGGAGCTTTTGGATCAAGAGCTAGAAGCGAGACAAACGTCAGATTGAAAGGTGAGTCATATCTTTCATTGTTTCTGAATGCATGTAATCTTGTTGTGAAAGTTAGTTTAGGAATTTCAAGGTAGCATTTGTTTTGTTTTGTTCTTACCTTAGATTCAGTTAGGAATCTGCTTTAAGTTAAGAGAATTTTGACTTATCCGTAGGAAAAAATTCTACCAACAAGAATGGCGACTCCGCTGGTTTGAATTCTGTTTGATTGATTCAGTTCACTGTCATCCATCTTTTGATTGTGATTTGTTTTATTGCTCTTCAAACCACTCTTGAATTTTGGTCTTTTTGACCTTTATTCACCCCTCCTCTCTGTATTTTTTCTCCCTGTGTGATCACTGAGTCCCCTGGGTTTGCAGCAACCCTGAAAACCCTAATTTATTTTCAAAAGTTGCGCTTTTTCCTTACCTTGCAACAGTACCGCGCCCTCTGCAATGATTACAGCATAGTAGTACCACGTCTCCTTAGTTAGTACCAGAGCGGTAGTTTAGCAGTACCGCGCTATAGCCTCATTCTGCCACGCGGTAGTGTCTGCATACTGTAAAAAAAAAATTCTCCTTGCTTGGTTTTCTGAGTCATTTTTTGATCTTTCTCTACCTTAGGTAGTGTTTGCTGTTGCCTGTTATCATCCTGGTCATTTTATAGTCTGTGTGGTGTGTTTATTGCTTGTTTGTGAGCTTGATTGTTGTGTGAATTAGTGGCATTTTTGGCACATAGGGTCACCCCTTCATTCTGAGTGCATTGGTTTGATCTTCCCATCACAACCAGAACATCACCACTGTTCTCTGTTACTGCATTGTGTAGCTTTTACAGTCACATTGTTTCCATTACTTTTATTAAAATTCATACTGAAAGATATCATTGGAAAACATTTGTGTTATTTTGATTAAAATGGTCTTGTAGCATTATTGTGCATTAGGAAGTTAACCATTGAAATTTGCCACAGAAGTTCTCATATTTGAAGCATTTTAGATTGTAGGATCAGTGAATTAAAAAGAGTGTTTATTTCAGTTTGGCTCTATTTACAAAAAGAACAAAAAATCTCTTGTTTTGGTTTTTAATTGCTTGTGAGAAATTTCATGCATTTATGATCGAAGAACTCTCTCTCTTCTATAGCTAGATTTCATCGAAGACAAGGTTTATTTTGATTCATTCTCATTTGCATGGTTTGGGTCGTCATAACACCATCAAGTTTCACGTCCATTTACCCGATTGAGTAAGACAACCACTAAAATTAATCTCCCTAATTAAACCAACATTAACCTCACTTGAGGAAATCAAAAGAATTTGGTAGTTAGGTAGGACACCGGGGATAGGCATCAAAATAATTCCCACATGTCATTTTCATCTGAAACATAGTTGTTGTCTTCTAGGGAACTAAAATCCTCTAGTATTTATTGACACGGTCACAGCCAGTTTGTGGAGGGGCTTCCTGACTGTTTTTAACTTTTAGGGGTTAAAAGGCCGCGAGATTGAGAACCGGACGGACTCTGTGGAATGCCGCACTCCACTTAGCCCTAAGGAAACATCGATCATTGTATTCCTCGGAAGGCTGAAGTGCCCAAAACCTTTTCCAACGTGTCATGAACGAGGTATCTTAGTGACTATTCTACTAGGGCTCTTTTACCCAGGATCCCTTTCGGTAGAGGGATATCCTTCTCATATCGGTCTCTCATGTTGTATTGTTCGACTTGGATTTCATCACCTTGCGAAGGATACAGCTTTTTGAGGTCTCCATCTCTTAGTTAGGAGTTTGCTTGTTATCTCATCTTTGTAGAGGGTCATTTTTCTTTTTAGGGACTGCTTGTTGGCATTCTGGCCATTCTTTTTATCAGCTCACTTATTGAGACACCGGTCTCAGTATAGATTTTAGAGCTTTCTTTTTTGGCCTGTGAGCCTTGCTTTGTCTAGCTCCTCTTCTGCACACTCGGCGGCATTAGAGTTTTTGAGTTCTTTGTTAAAAAACTGCCCCCAATTTTCATTTTCCTGTCATCATGTCAGAACAACCACGAAGATCACGACGAGTACAGGGAAAAATCCCTCCACCACCGCCCCCGCCACGGACCTCCGGTCCACCTGCATCATGCATTCCCACTCCTCCTGGCCGCGGTGCTGGTCGAGGGAACATTCCACCGCCGATACATACTACATCATCAGTTCCGCCTGTAACTGTTACTCACAGCACAATCTCAGAATCTCTTGCAGCTTTTGCAGCTACTAGCATATCTGAGATTTCCACACTCACTTCACCCACTGTTATTCCAGATATATCTTCCATAGTGGACACCATTACAGCGACTGAATCTAGTACAGCCCAAAATACTAGACCAGAGGTCATCCTCCTACCTGATGTCAACACCTCCCATCCATCGGACACTTTTCACAATGACACAAAAAGATATGTTGGCACCACTGAAGGGTCCGACCAGGATATACCTGGCTTGATTTCAGTCCCAAGCGGGTAGGTCGAAGTTATTGAAGACACTCGACTTCCTGACACACCTTTTGAACCTGATTATGGCTTCATCACTTACCAGGCGGAGCTTCCGCCTGTCATCACTACGTCACCTAGTGTTCATCCCCAGGAAACCAGTTCTTCTAGCAACGTACCTCGCACTATATCTCTCCCCAACCTCCCTCCGGGACATGAAATCATGGCTTCCATCCAGTCTAGTATGGTTAGTCTAGCGAATTCCCCGTTAGCATCGGCACGATTTAAACACGACACAGAGCAAATGCTCTCGACAGCTTCTAGATATCCCCCCGTTACTCGTCCTTCTGACTATCGGGATCCCAACACCCCGTCTAGCACAGAGTTTCATCACTCCTATGCAGACGGCTCCGGACCTTCGGACGTTACTATACCTAGGTTCCCGCCGGATCCCCAAAACCCTTTTCAGGACATGAACTCGGACCCAGTTTTCAATGGTCCTCCTATCATTGAACACGTTATGGATGACGCCGATACCCCTGGTTTAAACTCCCCACATTTGCTGCCATCACCCATTTTTGGCGCACATTCTATGAGGGATAACCCAGTTTTCTCTCCGTCCTCGCCTATCAGATATGGAAGACCTCCTCCCCAAATCGGCACTTTTGGCGCCGTTGGCCAATCCACACTATCATATTTGGCTAGCGGCGGAAGAACACCAAGTCATACTGCTGGATCTTCCGTTTTGACCGGAGGATCACCTTCGGCCACTATTTACACTATCTCAGGAGGTGGACAACCGACTGCAGTGGTCCCCAACTCCAACAACCAAACTCCTCCTGGTGGGCCATCAACCCAACCAGTTGGAGGACAACCTTTTGTTGGGAACCCCGTTCCTAGTCAACATCCTCCTCCTATAGGTCCATCCAACCCATCTGTTGGCGGACAACCCATTGGCTCCATCCAACAACTCTCCCAACCAACAGCATCTACTCAGTACGGTATGTACAACACACCTGGCATCGGGCAACCTTATTCCAGTGTTCCAACCGGGCCTCACTCTCAACCTCCCCCGTCAGGTATGCTTCCTTCTTGGGAATCTCAAATCCCACGGAGCGGGGGTTACTCACTTTTTGGAAACTGGAACCAAGCTGGGGGGCAATCGCAGATTCCCCCCAACTTGAATTCTGGCTTCCCTTACCCTTCAGCTGCTACAACTCCATGGAACCCATCCCTTCAATTTCCACTCGCTCCTCCAGGAGGAACTAGCATTCCATGGACACCACCGTCGCAGCCACCCCCCAACCCTGCTATGGGAAACCCTCCACTTACTCAGTATAGTGGTAACATTCCTGGAACACAACAATTCCAAGGAAATTTTCCCCAACCAGGAGCAGCAACTATTCCTGGGTTTCCGCAACCCCAGTGTACCATACCCACTCAGCAGAACACCCACCAACCGGTTACTTACAATCAACCGGTTAACCAGATGGCTTACTACCCACAGAATTTTCAGCAGTACCCCCCGGGAAACACATATGGGTATAACACGCAACAGTATGCTATGCAGGGCCCTCCAGGTTTCTCTGCACCGCACGATTATTACTCATACCCGCAGACTAATCGTCAACTTCCCTTTTTGGCCACGCTTGACTTACCCGATTTGTCGAGGCTTATCAACGATCCTATATGGCATGAACCTCACTGGCCACCCATCCCAGCCAAACTTCCGTCGGACATTCCCAAGTTCGATGCTAAGCCCGGGGAAGACCCCAAGAATCACGTAATGACCTTCCATCTTTGGTGTTCATCCAACTCCTTTATGGACGATTCCATTCGACTTCGGCTCTTCCAATGTACGCTTACTGGCACGACAGCAAAATGGTACATCGAGCTGCCACAACACTCTTTCCGTGATTTCAACACCTTGGCTATGCGGTTTCTGACCCATTTCCAGCTCCCCATTCGGTATGAGACTGGAACAGAACTGTTAACCTCACTGTGTCAAACCACTTCTACGCACATTTTGGATCACATCCATGAGTGGCGACGACGCCGTAGGCTAATTAAGGCACCCATTCCGGATCAGCTACTCGCTGACTGGTTCACGAAATCCTTTTTGCTTCCCATTGCTAGATATATCGCTATGCGCGGGCCGGTTATAGAAGAACAAGCCATCTCGGCAGCCCAGTACATGGATTTGGTATACACTCAATACGGTACTTTACATGAACTTCTTCCATATGCCACCCGCGTTAACACTGATCCAACGAAACCTACCACTGAACCCCCCATTGATGGTATTGTCGGTTCAGTCAAGACCCAGCCTACTACCAACTCGACGGGACAACAAGCTTCTGCTTCCCCCGCTTTACCCCAGGCTGCTTCAAAAACTACTACTTCTCCTGCTATTTCCTCCGAAGTGAACGCAGTTCAATCTACGTCACAACCATCCGGGGGAAAGAAGAAAAACAATCGTGGTAAACCCAAGAAAAACCAGCAGGAGAACCCCAAACCACAACCCACCCACAATGACCAGAAACCACGTCGAAAGGCTAAGTTTCCCTGCCTAATTTGTCAAGATGATCACTACATGCGTGACTGTCCCTACAAGGACGGATTCAACAAATTTGTTAAAGGATCCTCTCTCACGGCAGTGTTAACTGACCCTTTCCCTCAACAGCAACAGCAGATGGTTTCCCAAGAAACCCCACAAGGGGGCAACCCAACCAATCCAACCCGCGGAGAGACGTCCACAAACCGTGAAATCCTGATGACGAGTAATGAATAGATTCATATAACCACTCGTTCAAAGACGTATGACAATCCTCCAAGTTCAAACAAACAATCGGAGATAGCCAAAGGCAAATCTCCCGTTGAAGATCCGACTCCTATTACCCCCCCTACCGGCCATCTCCATATCGAGAGACCGCTTACGGATACAGTGCTACGCCCACCCAAGGGAACCATACGAAAGGTGACATTTAATCCCAATGCTCGAGCCACCCAAAATTACAATATTGTTGAGGATCTAGCTCAAGCACCTTGCGCCATGTCGACTCTCGAGGTTCTCCAACACTTCCCCACGCAGCGTAGAACCCTACTTTCAGCACTGGGGGAAATGGACCCAGATACTTCAAACTCCATTATGTTTAACCTGGAGCATGCCAAACCTCGGCTTTCTCACCAGTTATCCTTTCAGGTTCATACAAAAATCTGTGGAAATAGCATCCATCGCACTGTGTTAGATGAAGGTGCCTCCACGTCGATCATGTCTTTGAATTGCTGGAGAGCCTTAGGCTCACCCGAAGTCACGACTTCTCCCACTACTCTCAGGGCGTTTGATGGACACGGTTTTCAACCTTATGGACTCATTCCCTCAATTGGTGTTGAACTGGGGGGAAAAACAGTATCCGTACACATTGAAGTCGTAGATGCACCATTGGATTGCAATCTCCTCATTGCCGGAACTGGTTTTACGCCATGACCGCCATAGCATCTACAGTCTACCGGATTGTGCAATTTCCTCATGAAGGGAAAATTATCACTATTGATCAACTGGATTACTGTAACCCAGACTCCCATCGAAACTCCGCCAACACCGTCCCGTTATTGGATCAACCTCGGTACCGATTCCAATACATTGGTGTTGGTCTCATGAAGGATTCATCCCTTATCGGATTTTTTCCAGAGGTGGGAACCCATGTTCAACCAGTCAACATGATTTCATCGAATGTCACCCCTTCCAATGATTCATGGGTGATTCCGAGTCTTGCTCAGATTGAAGACTACGACAACTCTATGCCCTTGAACAGAAACCTCGCAGCATATGAAGCGATCCAATCAGCCACCGATTGGGTCGACTGTCCTACCCATCATTCCGTGGCACAAATATCATCTGAGACTCATCCATACCCACCACTTATCGATCCTCTCAATTTGATTTTTCCCACTAAAGAATCAATTATGGAGGTTATGTGCAGTGATGAGCCACCATGGGGAGATTTTCATCATCGATCTTCATTCCCCACCATTCAGACACTTGAGCCCAACACAAAACCCAGTACTTCACTTGGGATGGTCCAAACCAAGTTCCCCACTTCCCTCGACGAGGTATTTTCCGAAGGAAACTTGGCTAACCTTATGGAAACCACTCCCATTGATATTTCAGTGAAGCCGTATCGTGGAAAACGTACATATCGGCAAAACATGTACTCCCCTCGAAATGGAGTTCTATAGTGCCTACTTCAAAACCTTCCGCGATGTTTTTGCTTGGAGTTATGAATAAATGCCAGGATTAGACCCCTCGATTGTGGTCCACGAAATTCCAACATTCCCTGGCACCCGACCTGTTCGGCAGAAAATTCGGCCCGTCCATCCTCGTAAGGCAGCCACTATTAAAGCAGAAGTTGAAAAACTTTTGCGTGCTGGTTTCATCTATCCTTTCCCATTGACAGAATGGGTATCCAACATCGTTCTCATAGCCAAGAAACAAGGAACGATCAGAGTCTGTGTCGATTACCGTGACTTGAACAAAGCTTGTCCAAAGGACAACTACCCAACTCCGTTCATCGACCAGATCATCGATAACTGTGCCGGGAGTGTCATCTTTTCATTTATGGATGGCTTTTCTAGCTATAATCAGATCGATATCCTCCCAGCCGACCAGCACAAAACAACCTTTATCTGCCCTTGGGGGATTTTTCGCATATCGGAAGTTACCTTTTGGCCTTAAAAATGCCGGGGCAACTTTCCAACGGGCGATGTCATACGCATTTCATGACATCAAACATATTGTAGAACCATATCTTGATGATCTTCCCGCTCATTCCCAGACCCGGGAAGACCATCCTGACCACTTAAGTGCCATTTTCGAAAGGTGTCGTCGCTACAATATACGTTTGAATCCGCATAAGTGCGTCTTTTGTGTAGAAGCCGGAAAACTGTTGGGCTTCATAGTCTCCAAAAGCGGGATACGTTTAGATCCTGCGAAGGTAGAAGCTATCTTAGCCCTGCCTTCCCCCACCAATATTCCAGAACTTCAATGTTTGCAAGGGCATGCAAACTTTCTACGCCGTTTCATCTGTAATCTTTCCGAGATAACAAAAGGCTATATGAGGCTTCTCAAGAAGAACATTCCCTTCATTTGGGATGACGAAGCCCAGTGCTCCTTTGATAATCTAAAGGCAGCCTTAACCAAAGATCCTGTAATCCAACCCCCCGATTACACACAGGATTACATTCTTTATCTCGTAGCTTCGACTTCCACCATCGGTATGGTGCTAGTCCAGGAAGACCACAACAGCATAGAACATGTGGTATACTATCTTAGTAAGAGTGTTCTTGACTCCGAAACTCGTTATTCACATGTTGAAAAACTGGCTCTGGCAACAGTATTTGCTGTCCAGAGATTCCGTCATTACATTCTACTCCGTCGGACCACTGTTATAGCCGATTTCAATCCAATGTATTATATCCTCACACGTCAAGTACTTGGGGGAAAATATTCTCGTTGGATCGTCATCCTTCAGGAGTTTGACTTGGAATTTGTCAAAGCCAAGTCCAAGAAGTCTTTGGTCTTTGCAGAGTTTATTTGTAACTTGCCCCGTGCTACTGAGCAATCCGAGCCCATCGATTCTCTTCCTGACGAATCGTTGTTCCTCATTAGCACGTCTGATCCGTGGTACGGGGATATTCTATTATATCTCCAAACCCAACGCTTCCGCCCCGACCTCACTCGCGATGAACGTCGATGCATCCGACATCACGCAAAATACTACCTCATAGTCAACGATACTCTTTATCGACGTGGTGTCGACACCGTTCTTCGACGTTGTTTGACCTTAGATGAGGCGGAACGCGTTCTTAATGACTGCCACGCTGGAGCATGTGGTGGTCATCTCTCTGGGATGGCTACGGCCCAGAAAATACTGCGAGCAGGATACTTCTGGCCCTCAATTTTCAAAGACTGCATTGAAACAGTCAAGAAGTGTCCACCATGTCAATTCTTTCATAGTAAAGCACGCTCGCACCCTGCTCCACTCCATCCTGTCATTGCCGTCGGCCCTTTTTTCAAATGGGGCATATATTTCATGCACTGTAAGCCCACTTCAGCCGGGGGGCATAGCTATGTCATAGTAGCTGTCGACTATTTCACAAAATGGGCTGAAGCGATGCCTACGTATGCTGAGGACGGCAAAACAATAGCGCAATTCATATTCAATCATATTATAGCTAGATTCGGTGTCCCACAATCCATTGTGACCGATCATGGCTCCCATTTCAGGAACCATATGATCAAAGAACTAAGTGCCAAGCTGGGTTTTCGCCATGAAAACTCAACCCCGTATTACCCGCAAGCTAATGGCCAAGTTGAAGCCATTAACAAAGTCCTGAAACGAATGATTCAGCGTATTGTGGGTACCCAGAAATCCAACTAGCACTCAGCTCTATTCTCAGCACTATGGGCATACCGAACCTCAGTGAAAAGTGCTACTGTGTTTACACCATTCCAATTGGTGTATGGTCTAGAAGCCATTTTGCCAATTGAATGTGAAATTCCATCACTTAAGATAGCCATAGAGCTACTTCCCCACACCACTTCCGAAGAGGAACGGTTTCTATACCTAGCCAAGCTAGATGAAACCCGCCGCGACGCTGCTTTAGCTAATGAAGCTCATAAAAAATGCGTCAAAGCTCAATATGACAAATCCGTTCATCCTCGGATCTTCAATGAAGGTGACCTCGTACTTACATATGATCAAATGCACGATAAGCTCGGAAAAGGAAAATTAGAATCTATGTGGTATGGCCCCTTTGTTGTAAAATGTGTTTTGGAAAAAGGAGCCTATTAACTAATCGATTGTGATGGTACGCCATTGGCACGGCCCCGCAATGGGCTATACCTCAAACGCTTCTACGCGTAAGGTTTCCCTACGCGGGTTACTTGTTGTACATAATGTACTTAGTTTGCTTTTACTCATTTTTTTGGTGTGCGCGTGGACCTCATGTATCCACTCTTACTTTGACTCGTGATTTTATGCGCAGATGTCTGCCTACTTCGGATTCGCCGACGGTGCAAGCCGACATACCTGGAATCTCGCTTCCGCAGCATGGGTAATCTATTCTCCCACTAGCGAGTTGATTTCTTCAGGAGCCAATTGTTTAGGTCCCGCAACCAACAATATCGCGGATTACCATGCAGTTATTGGTCTCTTGACGGAGGTTGCTTCACTCGGAATTGACTCCCTATCAGTCTTTTTAGACTCCCAGCTCGTGGTTTCTCATCTGAACCGTGTTTACACAGTTCGCGATCCTATCCTACTTCGTTTATTTCGGAGGGTATGCCTCTTGGAACGATCTTTTAATTTCATTTCATATCAACACGTACCGAGAGAATTTAATTGTATAGCTGATTCATTGGCTAATTACATTTTGGATTGGCATCTTGCCCATACATAAACACATCATAAAAAATAGAATGCACAAGTCATTGTAAATAAAATAGGTCCATATCACTGTATATAAGAGTGTTTTTCAAAATACATAGAGTTTGTGTCAAAGACAAAATTTGGGACCAAATCCCATACAAAAATTTGGCTCTCAAAGCCTACATATCGTATACATGCCGCAAAAGACAAAAAGACCATCTAGGGAGATTTAGGAGATCTATCATGTCCCTCGTCAGAATCCTCACGTTGCTGGTGATAGCACACTACAGCTTGAGCCACCCTATGAAGGAGTCGGCCGATACGCCCAAGCACACCTACGGTATGTCGCTGGAGATGCAAAGGGACGTCATCCATCCTCATAGCAGGGATACCATGAGTTAAGCCCTGTAAGTTCCTCTCTATGTCCCGGATGCCTCCTGCTTCGTCTTCGTCCTCCTCCTCGTCTGGAACGGCTTAGCGATCAACACCACCACGACGTAATGGCGAGTACCCAGCCGGTCTCTGTGGTCCACGATCTGCGACATGCACACGAACATACATTAGAAGTCTTTTTACACATTCTAAAAAGCAATAAAAATTATATATTCAAAAAAGAAAAAATATATCCATGAAGGTCATACCTGATTTTTCCCAATCGTCGTCCTCTGGCAGTGCCAAGTCGATGTCCTCACGGAATTCCACCCCTGCATAGGGGTAGTCATCGATCGTCACTATCTGCTCCTCGAGCCAGGAGAAGAAATCCTCACCAAAAGCCAAGCGCTGAGGTCCTCCAAGACGTCCTGCATAATCACTCCATCGAGCCATCCATGGCTCAGTAGGTGGACGACGGGGCATAGCTATCTGTGGACGCAGCAATGGCACCCTCGCCAAAAAGAAGGTGACTAGGATACTCCCATAACCAATTGGGAATTCTCTCCAACCCTACACTTGTGCACTTGTTCTTTGAGATTGGTCAACACCGCCTCACACCAGTTAAATACTGTTCCCACCATACAATCCACTGCAATGTTCATCTGTGTACGGGACGCCTGATGGGGACCCGTACTCCCTGCTGCACGTGTGATGGTGAACAGTACGGTTTTTACAGGGAGTTCTATAACATCTTTTATGACCACTTTGCCGCTTTTCTTACTCGAACCCTGACGACAATACCGAGCAATCAGAGCATCTGTGCTCGTCTCCGAGGCTGTGTATCCAGTAAAGTTCACCCGGGCCCCTCTTTTCGAGAGGCCCGTGAGGAAATAAATGTCCTCTAGTTGAATTTCGAGGACGTGCTCTCCCACTCGGAAAGCTTGAATGTCAGGGTCCCACAATTGAATAAGATGGGTAAGAAGTTTGGCTTGCTGACGAATGCCTTTAGTCTTGAAGAATTTCAACAAACTGCACTCCCGCAAGGCAGTCACAGTCGGTAGGTCATTTTCGGCCGCCAAATCATCTACTTCATGCTCTCTTTCTTTCCAATTGACCATTTTGATCCAAACAAATTGCAAACTCCTGCAAAAGGTCAGGGGAAACATTTAGTAACTATTTAACAACTTGGTTTCAGCAAAAAATTTGAGAAAAATCAATTTTTTCATCTTAGATTTCGCCTTCATCGTGCCTGGGGAAAATCTTACCGCGCGGTACTGCACAGTACCGCATTTCAGTTTAAAGACACAGCGCGGTACTGTCAAACAGTACCGCGTTTCCCGACATATCCCCCGCGCGGTACTGTGAAGGGCGATTTTTACCCAATAGGGCTTGCCCAAAAAATTATTTTTTCTTACTGAAAGCAAATTGTTCATACATCAAATGAAAGAGAAGCTTGAGAGCTCTTACCTGGGGCAGACGGTTGTTGAAACGGTGCCCTGAAACTCCCGATATGGATCCTTGAAGTTTTTGCTCCTCAAATGGGTAAAATCTCCTCTTTGGGTAAAAACACAAATGAAATGGTAACTTTCTATTTTTAACCATCCTTTTATAGCTTTTTCACCTTTTTTTTTTACTTATTATTTTATATGGATAAAATGAAACCCATTTCACATTACTAATATCTGGTTTTATGAGCACTTTATGGACAGGATCTCCTTTAAAAAGCGATATATTCACACTGGCGTTTATTCATCGTTTGACCTTCATTTCGAGCCTACTTTATCTTTTTCGTGCTCTGGATTAAAAATTGAAAAAGATTCCAAGCGCTTTTACACCCGTGTCGTGCTTGTCAAGCTCAAGTAAATGGTGTCGAGTTTGGTCAGCTTTACTCATACTTGTTAAAACGATGAGGAAAGTATTATCCTGGTTGTATTTTATTCTCTTTTCGGACCAGAATAATTAAAACATTACGAAAAAGACCATTGGAGTCCATAGTTAAGCTCTTTTCAGACTCCCTAAAATTGAAAAGATTGCCAAGTGATCTTGACTCTTTCACACTTGTAAAAGTATTTGAAAGGTCGTCTATTCGGTGATAGGTTACCCCTTTTTCGGCCCGTCTAGACTATTTATGAGAAAGGTATACCTCAGTCAATCTTGACTGGGAGAGTTCTCTCGGGAATTGTTTTACACTTTTTCGGGATCGAGGGACTAAATTTACGAAAAAGTACATCGCGGAGCTTCCTTTAAGTTTTTCAAGCTCTCTTAATATGAAAAACTACCGAGTTTTCCTTCCTTGGACTCGTTAAAATTTAACATCGAAGGACCCACTTTGGGACGAACCCCTCCTTTCTCAGGTTCGTAAAACATGTGAGATTGGACTCATCTATGAGATGAGCTACACCGAGCATCTATTATCCTCTTCAAGCTCGAAAAACAACAAAGAGGTACTCGTCTATCATGTCAGGGGAATATGGGGAACAAGTCGAGTTTGTTTTTGGAAGCTTGTCAGTCATTACCTTTGAACATGGCATGTGTCTGTCCCTTGTCTATATTGGGTATCTATTTTTCACTGAGTTATGGTCATCATCCTGAGTCGTCTCCCTGGCCACGAGCCTACTCATTCGGTGTCTATCCTCTGCTTACAATAATCCCTGCTGCCAAGTCCTATTACATGCCATTACATGTTCAAAGGGTTGCAGTGTTCAAAGTCGTTCATTGTGTCAGACCTCCGCTGTGTCAGTACATACTCCATTGTCTCATCATCTTATACCATCTTTCGTTCCGATTTCGTGTCGATAATGTGGGAAACATTATGGCCCACCTTCGACATGTCTATTCCCTTCGACTCCAAATCACTATCTGGGAATTAGACTTAGAGATCAACCATTAGTACCTTGGTACCTGCATGCCCCAATGGCAAGTTTCCTCGTGTTCGACAGTAGGTTTACATCACTAACTCTGATCGAACAATCTCTCGTATGCTCGACATCAACTCATCTATTCGCATTTCGTTGAGATGTGCTTCAGATACCTTGGGGATCATTGTCATCATTGGTGATTTCCCTCGCATTTGTTAACGGTTCACATCATTGACCGGTAATCAAATGGTTTCTACCATGTTCGACTTCAACACTTTGTAATCACATGGCTAGATTCGTATCATTTGCGATCGGGTAGAAGACCCTGGGCGCACCTTTGTATCTTGATTGCGTCCAGGTTGCGATGGAGATGTCTTTTGTATTGTCACACAAATCCACTTTTTGTATTGGTCGTGGCTGTGTTATTACTGTCTCATGGATCTACGCTTGTTCATAATAGCCATGATCTGTCCACAGTCTATATCATCTCAGTACTCATGGATCTGCAATGTATTGGTCGGCAGCCATGCTTTGAGTCATTTCTTTCCGAGCATGGGGATGCCCGCCTCGGTGGTATATCTGACATCTTGTTTCTGTTTCAGCTCCTTGTCGCTTTCCTCGCTGCTATCTCTGCACAATATTTGTAAAGTCTTTCGGCCATCAGTCCCTTCTGACCTCACACTTTAGGGGGCATCTGTTATACCTCCATATTCCACAGTGTCGCATCTCCACCACAAAAAGAGATGACGACACTTCCCCTACTGCTTGAACCACCCAGAAGATGAGTAATCCTTGAAGGTAAATCCACCCTGTCAAGAATTAACCCAACTGAGACTTTATTTACCCTAAGTACCGCGCCTTGCTCAGTTATAGGTGCACGGTAGTCCGTACTACCGCGTTATGCTTTGTCCCTGCCACGCAATACTACCGCGTTATGCTCAGATTACTGGGCGCGGTACTCTTTTTATAGCCTTTTTGCCATGGCTTGTGGGATTTTGGATTTTTGAGATATATTGGAGGATTGGGGTCCCTGATTCGATCCTAACTCATTTTCTGTGATTAGAAACCCTGATCCACTAAGTTCTCCCAAGATCCACCCATCTCTCTTGTTGGTTAACCCTACCATACACTATAAAAGAGAGGTATTCCATGGGAAAAGGGGAGGACTCTTAGAAGTACCAAAGTTATGATCTTGCATCCTTGTGGAGATAGCTAGAGGAGGAAGCACTTGGAGCTGGAGGATTGGCTTGGACATCAAGCAACCTTTGTAAGCATTCTTCAAGTTTCTAATAAAGATAACTTGTCTTGTTTTTCCCATTTCATGTGTATTGTACAAGTCTTTAGCATGGAATGTATCTAGTCTAGATTTGAATCTAACCTTTACTTCAAGGTATTTGGGAGCTTGTATGCTTGTTCCTTGTTTGATTCCAACAGGTTCTACATTGGAGCTTTTGGATCAAGAGCTAGAAGCGAGACAAACGTCAGATTGAAAGGTGAGTCATATCTTTCATTGTTTCTGAATGCATGTAATCTTGTTGTGAAAGTTAGTTCAGGAATTTCAAGGTAGCATTTGTTTTGTTTTGTTCTTACCTTAGAGTCAGTTAGGAATCTGCTTTAAGTTAAGAGAATTTTGACTTATCCGTAGGGAGAAATTCTACCAACACACTCTTTTAAGGTTTTGTGGTAGGGGTCACATGTAATAAGTCCTAAAGATATGGACAGGATGAAAAAGGCCTCAGATGCTCTTTAGAGATCTTGCTTGGCAAGACACTCTTTCAAGGTTTTGTGGTAGGGGTCACATGTAATAAGTCCTGGAGATCTGGACGGGATGAAAAAGGCCTCAGGTGCTCTTTAGAGATATTGCTTGGCAACACACTCTTTTAATGTTTTGTGACAGTCACATGTAAAATATCCTGGGAGATCTGATAGGTTGAGCTGTGTGCTCGTAAAATGCATGGGATGCTCTTTCGAGGTTTTGTTGATGCACGTAATCAGTCCTGAGGATTCCACATTATGGCCAATGATGATGAAGACCTACAGGTGGTGGGCCTACCTCCAGTATGAAAAAGGACTAGCTCTGTAGAACTTCCTATGACAAGTAGATCGAAGATTGATTGAGATAGCAGCAGCAGTGACGATGTCGATGATTCGCGGACGATGATTCGCTGATGATGATCCAGAGAAGAAGACTTGTACTAGTAGATCTGTGTCAAGAAATACCTCCCTAGTTAAGAGGGAGTGTTGATGTATATGTAACTTCAGAATGTATTTCACCTATGTGTTTCATCTATGTATATTGTACTCCTATAGAGATGTTATTATTCCTCTATATGGAAGTGTCGTCATTTGTATTGACAAGTGTCGAAAGTGTCGTAACTTGCTGATGGGTTATTAGACCACCATGTGTGGGGTCGGCCCTGATTAAGTTAACCATGGGTTATTAGACTGAGTTAGACAAGTCAGCCCTGTTGGTTTATTTGGCAGGACAGGGTCTGTATAAATAGATATCGGGAGATCTCTATTTCATTATCTCATTACTCACTCTTCCATCACTAAGAAAGTGGCGCACATGTGAGGAGGAGGATCAGCTGCTAGGAGAAGACTATCTCTTGTACATTGGTTGTACTTTGGTTGTATCATTTCTCTTTCTATCTCTGAGGAATTTGTGGGGTTTTTCACCTTTATGGTTTTCCCCAGTGAAACTCTGTGTGTCTATTGTCTCATGTGATAGATTGGTGTGATTGATATGCATTGTTATACTTGATATGTTGTACATGTTATTCTCTTAGTAAAGATCCTAGATTATATTGAATTAATGCTCAAAAATTAACAAAACCACTATGTCGAGATCGATGGATGGGAATAAGGGTGAAGGATCTGACGGTTCAAAATGCATCCTTCAATCATGGTGCAAATATCAAGTAATCAACGGCTGAGATTGCAGATGAATATAATCAACAATGATGAGAGTTAGAAGTGCACGAAGGTTAATGGTATGGGCCCCACTAGCGGGAAAGGTTGAAAGTTAAACATGTTTCCATTCTCTACCATGGATGCATAGCAGGAGAAGATCGACTGTACTGGATGATTGACGCATCAGGAAGATGCATGGCGGATATAAGATATAGTGGATGCGATAAATAAAACCACCTGATAGGTGTCAGTGCCGTATTTTCTCGCATGAAGGAAAGTGGTAATGGAAACCACTTTGGAGGTTCGTGACGTCACTTTGTAGACATATGATGTAAAAATAAACGGCGGAGATTAAAGCAAGAGAGGTGATCGGATGGTCGATGGAAAATGGAGTATCAGAGCAACAAAAGAGATCAGATCCGATGGCTAAGAATGTCGCACGAGAGATCAACGGATGAAAAACTTGATCGTTGGAAAAGAAGACTGAAGTATAAGGGAGAAAGTGGTATATATAAAATAGTTGGCATGTAAAGTTGACATTTGTTTCTGGGATCCATTGGAGTCATAAGCTTCTGGACATGCGGAAGTCGAAGTAGGCGACAGATGCATTCTCAGAGGTTGCTAGCGACAGGGTTAAGAATGCTCTAGAAGAAAGAGACAGATAGAGGTGCAGGTTGAAGAAATGGCAAAGAAAATCAAGGAGTTAAAGAAGAAGAATAGTTAATTACTCAACAAAGTTTGAGGATTGGAGATTCAGCAGACTCGAGATAAGAATAAATCCCATGTCTTGGAAGGTATAGCCATGCTAGCTGAGGCTGCCAAGCAATTATGAGTTACTATATCCAGCTGTCAAGTATTCTATTTTTGTTATCATATACATAGTTGTTAGTAGGATGTTTAGAGATTCGAAGTTAAGTAATGTAACTGTTTTATGAATAGACCTAAAGGTATTTTTTAAACTACTTTATTTTGTAAAGGATAAAAGGTAGAAAGTTTAGACTAGATGCGGGGGATTTTTGTTTCAAGAAGCAATATACAGACCGGAGAATTGGGATACACATTCAGACTTATGCATATGGATATGTTGTAAGTTTTGAAGAATGAGATTGATCTATATATGAATATAAGACACTATATTTTGTTTATTGATTTTGTTTATGGTCATTTTGACTACTCAACCTGTGATTTCATTCCTTGTTTAAAGTTTTTACTCATGCGAATGCTCATGTGTTGTGGACTGAACCAGTTCTGTGCAAATGAATGCTTAGGGTTTATGTTTATCATATTACATATTTATATCTCATTTCTTGGATTTACATGATTTAGTTTTTTCATTGGTTGAATGATTGATTATCTTCTTGAATATGAAATCCTCAAACCAAAAAAAATCACAAAAACAAACCCTATTTTATGTTTATTATTTTGAGATTGTACTAGCTTGTTCCCTCTGTAGTCTAGGGACAATTTCTAGCACAAACAATCATGTTTTCAAATAATGGTTTCACTAGATTGGTTAATTCCTCCTAGTCCTCTAAATTTATTTCCTTCTCATTACCCATAGTGTCCTCAAAATGCACTTTGTTTCCTATTTCTTCCTCTTCAACAACAATATCTTCAGTTTCAGTTTCTAAGGGTGGTGGATTATTTCTTTGGCTCCTTGTCAAAACAATCAGACCAGATAAGGTTCCAATATCATGCTTTTATTCCACTTGTAATGTCCCTTTTTAAGAAATTTATTAAAATGACAAATTTTCCACTTTTTCCCCTAATTCGACCTTTGACTAGTTTTGATGTCTAGGTCTCCCAATTGCTCGAAATGCCTCCAAATATTCAAGGGAAGTGTATGAATGATATTATTACTTGATTATAATTTTCAGGGATGATTTAGGACCATCAAAACACTTCTGAAAATTTCTTTAAACTTCTGGCCAAGATAGGAGTTTTCACTAGCAATTTGGGGTTCAAATCCCCCCAGGGTAAATGCTGAATATGGCTCTCCAAATGCTCCCAAACCCACTCAAATTTTTGAACAGAGACAGAGGATGTCTAAGGGACAATATTAATGTCTCATGTGAATTATTATTCAGTTTATTAATTCTGTTATAACCCTCTCCCAAACATCTACAAGATCACTAGTTCGACCCTGGGGGAAATGGCATTAAAACTTCTCCAAATGCAATAAAAATGAGCAAGATGGATCCAAACGCTTAAGTACTGAAAATTTAACTTGTTCTACTCATTAATGAAACTCCATTCAACATAAATACATCATATAAACACTCCTCCATTCGAATTCATCAACATTGCATTAGCATACATCAATATGGTGGGGAAATGGTCATTGTTTGCTCATTAATAATCAATTTTACATACAATCACTTGGAATATTGACCTGGTAAAGTTCTGAACATTAAGAAAAGAGTATATTCATCTCAATACAAAATAAATGGGGCATTATAAGCTCCCCCAAATAGTACAATAGCTCACCAAAAGCGCAATCCCTCAAAGAGCAAGAATATGCAATGAAAACTAGAAATGGTTGAAGGAGTGAGCTGCACTAGAATAAATTATGAGCTACCCTGTATATTACACCTGCAAATAAAGAATCCATTAAAGATACATGAAATTTCTGAATGACCTTTCCACACACCAACTTGGATGGGAATCTTTCACCCTCGAAATTGGTTAAGGCAAGAAGACTAGTATTCCACTAGCTCTCTCTCTTCACAAATGCAAATTCTCAAAATGATAAAAATCCCTTCTCATGCTTGATTCATGTATTTTATAGCCAACCTTAGCCTCCTATGGTTCGAATTCCTCCCATTATCTGCTAGATATTTCCAATTAGGAAAGATTCCACATTATGCCACTTGTCTCCCAAGTTCCCAACCTTCCACCTTCTCCCAATTCGAGTAGGAGTCTCTTTGGCTTCTTCAACTCCCATGAGTGCCAAATTGGAGCCTATTTTCAGGAATGACATGTCATATTGGTCAGATTTCAACAATTAGGTCTGATATTTGTCATAGGTGTCATAGCTTCTTCATCATTGTTGTCATAGGAACTAGGGAATCTAGCCCAAGTGTCCACAAACTTCTAGTTTGACTCTTCCTCTTCCATGGAGGGTACCATTCCATCCAAATTCGACCTATGATGCTAAATTCCATGTGTATGATCCTACTAACTCATCCAATAATGTTTTCCTTCTCATGGATTCGAAATGGCAAGAGAGAGATGCCATGTGGCATTGAAAAATCAAGCTAGTGTGGGTCCCCCATCCTCGATATGTCTTCAAAACCAATTGCCACCTAGAATTTCTCTTAAATTTCTCTAGTCAACCTCTTTATTAAATACTTGAACTATTCTAATGTCTAAACTGTTGATGTATGTGTAACTTCGGAATGTATTTCATCTTTGTATTTTATATATATTTATTGTACCCTTATAAGAGATGTGTTATTCCTCTATAAGGAAGTGTCATCATGTGGATTGACAAGTGTCGCAAGTGTGTGTACTTGCCGATGGGTTATTAGACCACCATGTGGGGTCGGCCCTGAATTATATATAATATAATGTGTATGTACCTAGCTAGACAAGTCGGCCCCATAAGGTCACTGGGCAAAAAGGTTATTATAAATAGAGATCGGAGATCTCTATTTTATACACTCGGAAAAGTATCTCACTCTCACTCAGAAAGTGGCGCACTAGTGAGGAGGAGGATCATCTGCTACTTGGAGACTATCTCAGTGTTATTTGGTTGTACTTTGGTTGAGCCATTGCTCTCTCTATCTCTGAGGAAGTTGTGGGGTTTTTCACCTTAGGGTTTTCCCCACGGAAACTCTGTCTCTTGTCTCTTATGCTTTTGATTCTTGTGATGCTTGTCATATTGTGATTGTCATGCATTGATATACTGTATATGTTATTCTCTCAGCAAGATCCTAGAGTATTGTGAATTAATGCTCAAAATTTAACATGGTATCAGAGCTAACCTGAGAAGAAGACATTTTGCAGTGACGGAAGATTGAGTTTCTTGTTTATTGGGTTTCTCTCCACATATTTTTGAAAATCAGTATAGTAGATTGACTCTACTCATCAAGGCGCATCTATCTGTCCAATCAGAATTCAATTCCGAGCATTTTCAGATTTGGCCCTAAAAATTAGGGTTTCCACAAAAATAGGAATTTCTGGAATCTGAAGGCACAGCTGGAAGCTCCTTGCAAACATCGAAGTTTAGAGCTTTGGATCGAGATTTTTGGCTGGGTAGATCTCCGGGAAACTCAAACCCTAATTCAGGGCTCTCCCTAGTGAACCCGGGAGGACAAAAAGGCAATTCTGAAGGGCAAAACTTTACTGATCTCAAATTCTGAATACACCAGGCTGATCAGCTCATCAAGGCGCATCTTTCTATCCTTTCAGAAATTTGAAATTCACATTTTGAATTTTTAGGGTTTTTTCGACAAACCCTAATCCGGGACCAGATCCAGTTTTCAGCATCTCAAGTGGTAAGATCTAAATATTTTCTATTTCATTTGAATTACTCTTTAAGATGTCTCTCCACACCAAGATTGAGGATAAGCTTGAAGGGGCTGATAACTTCCGAGCCTAGAAGTATAGGATTGGGTTAATCTTGGAAGAGAATGAGTTGGACTCATATGTGAAAGAAGACATCCCTATCCCAGAGGATGAAGAGGCCAAGGTATTGCATAAGAAGAACTTGGTCAAGGCAAAGAGAATCATTGCTGATTCCATCAAAGACCATCTCATACCCCATGTGTCTTCTCTTAAGACACCCAAGGAGATGTTTGAATCTTTGACCAAGCTATTTGAAGGAAAGAACATAAATCAGAAGATGACCCCGCGGAACCAATTGAAAGGAGTAAAGTTTCAGAATGGAGAAACCATTCAATCTTATTTTTCAAAGGGTCTCCCAGATCAAGGAACAACTAGAAGCAGTGGATGAAATGGTGGAGAATGGTGAAGTGGTGATGACCACTCTAAATGGCCTACCCAGGTCATGGGATTCCTTCATTCAAGGAATTTGTGCAAGGAAGAAGTTGATCTCCTTCAACAGATTACAGGAAGAATGCTCTCAAGAAGAAGCTAGACTTATAGCTCGTGAGGAAAAGATGGGAGGTGAAGATCAAGCTCTTGCGGCCCACACCAAAAGAAGCAAAACCAAGAAGGAGCACCCTCGCCACAATAGATCCTATCAAAAGAGTAAGAAGGACATAAGATGCTTCACATGCAATGAGAAGGGTTACTTTGCCTCAGATTGTCCCAAGAACAAAAGGGATAATAACAACAATAAGAAGAGGAAGGGAAGCAAAAGAAGGTTTCATGCTCATGCTGCCAAAGATGATGAACCCCCAAAGAAGAAGGCTAGGGAAGAAAGTGATAGTGATAATGACTCATCAAGTGAAGAAGAGTATGTTCTGATCTCTGCTCTTACAGGTACTATCTCTCATGGTTGTAATGATTGGTTAATTCATAGTGGGGCTTCCAAACACATGACTGGGTTTAAGGAATCTTTTGTGAACCTATCTAAACATGAATCACCCCATAAGGTGAAACTTGGGGATGATTATCAATACCCAATCAAAGGAAGTGGTGAAGCCTCCTACAACCTAGATTCTGGAAAATCCTTGAAGATGAAAGAAGTCCTTTATGTACCTGGGCTCAAGAAGAACTTACTCTCCATCTCTGCATTGGATGCAAAAGGTATGAGGGTTGCATTTGTGGATGGACAAGTCCTAATGTGGCCAAAGGGAAAGAACATAGATGATGCAGTAGTGATTGGAGAGCAAGAGGGAGGTTTGTATAAATTGAAGGGACAACCTGAACATGCCATGGTGCATGAATCCATGGAGCCAAGTGAACTTTGGCATAGAAGACTTGCTCATATGCACTATAGATCACTTCCAATTGCAAGCAAAGCAGTAGAGGGTCTTCCTGAAATCAAGACCAAACATGAAGGTGTTTGAAAAGGATGTGCAAAAGGTAAGAATATTAAGAAGGCTTTCCCAAGCAGTGAAAGCAAGGCAAAAGACATCCTGGAAATCATCCACTCAGATGTATGTGGTCCAATGTCATCCAGTTCCCTGAGTGGGTATGTTTACTATGTCTCATTTATTGATGACTTCTCCATGAAGACTTGGGTATACTTCTTGAAGAGCAAAGATGAGGTGTTTGATAAATTCAAGGAATTCAAAACCTTGATGGAGAATCAAACTGACAAGAAGATCAAAACATTCAGATCCGACAAAGGTGGAGAATTCACCTCAAGTGACTTCAAGAAGCTTTGTACTGATTCAGGGATTAAGAGGGAGTTGACTGCTCCGTATAATCCTCAACAGAATGGAGTTGCAGAAAGGAAGAATAGAACTATCATGGAAGCAGCAAGGACAATGCTGCATGACCAGGATCTACCTATGCATCTGTGGGCAGAAGCAGCTAGAACAGCTGTATATGTGCAGAACAGAACACCCCACAAGATATTGGACAACAAGACACCAGAAGAGGTCTTTTCTGGTAAGAAACCTGAAGTCAGTCATCTCAGAATATTTGGTTGTCCAGTATACACTCATGTCCCAAAGGAAAAGAGGACTAAACTAGATCCTTCAGGAAAGAAGGGTATCTTTGTGGGTTACAGTGAAAGCTCGAAGGCTTACAGAATATACTTTCCAGGGTTCAAGAAGATTGATGTCAGGAGGGATGTAACATTTGATGAAAACTCAGCATTCATCAAATCAAGGAAGGCACCTATCGAAGTTTATGAAGAACCTAAGGAAACCAGATTTCAAGACACTACCATCACTGAAGCAGTTCCAGAAGTTGTTCGTGAGTTTGAAGATCCACAAGAACCTGTAAATCCACCCCGTGAGGATAACTCTCACAAAAGGAAACCTGCATGGGCTAGAGATCTCATTCAAGATGCAGAAATATTTGGCATTCCAAAAGAAGAACACAGAGCAAAGAAGAGAACCAGATCACATACCAGCTATGTTGCTTTACTCTGTGACATTATGAACAAAGAGCCTTCCAGTTATGAAGAAGCAGCGGAAAAGAAAGAATGGAAGGATGCCATGGTTGAGGAATACCAATCAATAATGAAGAATGATGTTTGGGATGTGGTCCCAAGACCTAAAGAGAAGTCAGTTGTGACTTCCAAATGGATCTACAAAATCAAGCATGCTGCAGATGGCAATGTAGAGAAATACAAGTCAAGATTCGTAGCTCGTGGCTTCTCTCAGAAAGAGGGAATAGATTATGAAGAAACTATTGCACCTGTAGCCAGGTATACTTCCATCAGAACAGTACTTTCCCTGGCTGCAACAATGAAATGGAAAATACACCAAATGGATGTCAAGACTGCTTTCTTGAATGGTGTAGTTGAAGAGGAAGTATATGTGGAACAACCACTCGGTTTTGAAATACATGACAGGGAGTCATATGTGTGCAGATTGAAGAAAGCCTTATATGGCTTGAAGCAAGCTCCCAGAACCTGGTATGGTAGGATGGACAGTTTCCTATCTAGTTTGGGATTTACCAAGAGTAAAGCGGATTCCAACCTTTACTACAAGGTTGAGGAAGGGAATCCTGTGATCCTACTCTTGTATGTGGATGACTTATTTGTAACAGGAGATGACAGACTGATTGCAGATACTAAGAGGAAGCTTGTTGCTGAATTCGATATGAAAGATTTGGGAATGATGCACTATTTCCTAGGTATGGAGGTGTGGCAGAATGCAGGTGGGATCTTCCTTGGTCAAGGGAAGTACACAGTAGATATCCTGAAGAGATTCGGGATGATGGATTGCAAGGCCATGGCCACACCTATGGCATCGAATCTGAAGCTTCTATGTGATGCTTCATCTGAGCCGGTTGATGTCTCTATGTATCGTCAGATGATTGGGTCCTTGATGTACCTGACGAACACGAGACCAGATATTTGCTTTGCTGTGAACACATTGAGCCAGTTCCTGACGGATTCGAGGAGTGTTCACCTGGTTGCTGTAAAGCATGTTCTGAGGTACCTGAAGGGTACAGTGGATTTTGGGCTCAAGTATGAAGCGAATCAAAAGTTTAACCTGCAGGGTTATGTTGATTCAGATTGGGCTGGCAGTGCTACAGATAGGAAGAGCACATCTGGGTGTTGCTTCAGTATGGGATCAGGTGTGATTTCATGGTTTAGCAGGAAGCAGTCCTGCATGGCACTGAGTACAGCTGAGGCAGAGTATGTTGCAGCCTGTTCAGCTAGTTGTGAGGCAGTATGGCTACGGAAGCTACTATCTGAGTTATTTGATCTCCCGTTGGATGCTACTGGTATCTTCTGTGATAACCATAGTTGTGTGAAGCTATCTGAGAACCCAGTGTTTCATGACAGGTCGAAACACATAGAGATCAAATATCACTATATCAGGGATATGGTGCAGAAAGGAGCTGTGAAGATCCTGTATGTTGCGACAGACGAGCAGATTGCAGATGTGCTGACAAAGCCACTAGCCAGAGTGAAGTTAGAGTACTTCAGAGAGAGGCTTGGCGTTCTTCAGATCGAGGACACTTCGAGGAAGAAGTGATGGACACATTTGCGGAAGCCATTCCAAGCATGTTGGAAGGAGGATCCTTCACATGGCTGTGGATGTAAGCACCGGATGATGAGCATCAGGATGATGTTCTGGTTTCTGCTGGATATGATCAGTTGGATCATTTTTATGTATGTATGTATGCATCATGTTGGATGTTGGATATGATCAGTTGGATCATTTATATGTATGTACGCATCATGTTGGATGTTGGACATGATCAGTTGGATCATTTATATGTATGTATGCATCATGTTGGATGCTGGATATGATCGGATGGATCATATGTATGTATTTTTGTATATGCATCATGTTTGATGCTTGGACCATGTATCTATATATGTATCAGGTGGATACATTGTATGATCAGGTGGATCATGTATAGTGATATGTATCATATATTTGTATTTGTATCAAGTGGATACATTGTATGATCAGGTGGATCATGTATGATGATATGTATCAGGTAGATACTTGGTATGCATCAGGTAGATGCATTGTATGATCATGGATGACGAGCTTCAGGATGTTGCTCCAGATGACATGCAGCAGGATGTTGCAGTGATGATGATCAGGATGATCATGTGTACATCAGGATGATGTATGGTGAGTATCAGGTTGATACTCTATGGTCGTGGATCAGGTTGTGCAGATGAGCATGTAATTCGGTGCCCTGGGAGATTTGCAGATAGTCTTTCGAGGTTTTGCCTATGGCATGTAATTCGGTGCCCTGGGATATCTGGAAAATGCTCTTTCAAGGTTTTGCTCTGGGAGGACATATAATTCGGTGCCCTGGGAGATCTGCAGATAATCTTTCGAGGTTTTTCCTATGGCATGTAATTCGGTGCCCTGGGATATCTGGCAGATGCTCTTTCAAGGTTTTGTCCTATGGCATATAATTCGGTTCCCTGGGAGATCCGATAGGTTGGGCTGTGTGCCCGTAATCAGTCCTGGGATGCTCTTGCGAGGTTTTGCCATGACCACATGTAATTCGTGCCCTAGGAGATCCTATAGGTAGAGCTGCGTGCTCATAACAGCCTGGGATGCTCTTGCGAGGTTTTGTGGTGGGGTCACATGTAATAAGTCCTGGAGATCTGGATAGGATGAAAAAGGCCTCAGATGCTCTTTAGAGTTCTTGCTAGTCAAGAGACTCTTTTAAGGTTTTGTGATGCACGTAATAAGTCCTGAAGATTCCACAGTATGGCCAGTGATGATGAAGACCTGCAGGTGGTGGGCCTACATCCAGTATGAAAAAGGACTGGCTCTGTAGAACTTCCTATGACGAGTAGAGTCAGAGATTGGTTGAGATAGCAGCAGCAGTGACGATGATGATGACGATGCATCGATGATGATGATCCTGAGAAGAAGACTTGTCTAGTAGATCTGTGTCGAGAAATACCTTCCTAGTTAAGAGGGAGTGTTGATGTATATGTAACTTCGGAATGTATTTCATCTATGTATTTTATGTATATTTATTGTACCCTTATAAGAGATGTGTTATTCCTCTATAAGGAAGTGTCGTCATGTGGATTGACAAGTGTCGCAAGTGTGTGTACTTGCCGATGGGTTATTAGACCACCATGTGGGGTCGGCCCTGAATTATATATAATATAATGTGGATGTACCTAGCTAGACAAGTTGTCCCCATAAGGTCACTAGGCAAAAAGGTTAGTATAAATAGAGATCGGAGATCTCTATTTTATACACTCGGAAAAGTATCTCACTCTCACTCAGAAAGTGACGCACTAGTGAGGAGGAGGATCATCTGCTACTTGGAGACTATCTCAGTGTTATTTGGTTGTACTTTGGTTGAGCCATTGCTCTCTCTATCTCTGAGGAAGTTGTGGGGTTTTTCACCTTAGGGTTTTCCCCACGGAAACTCTATGTCTCTTGTCTCTTATGCTTTTGATTCTTGTGATGCTTTTCATATTGTGATTGTCATGCATTGATATACTGTATATGTTATTCTCTCAGCAAAGATCCTAGATTATTGTGAATTAATGCTCAAAAATTAACATAAACATCATTTATTAGCTCCCTTATTACAATTCCAAATGTATCCATCCAATCTAGGGAACTAGTAGGATTGATGGGATTGTCTTGCTATGCAATTATTTGAATGGGGACATTACAAATATTCCTTACTGAAACTTGCTTGGGAATTCTTCTTACCAACCGTGACCTTCCCTCTTCATCAATGCATTCAAGTATTTTTTCCTAGCAGTCTATCTTGGCTCTATGTATTTCCAACCAATCCATACCTATTAGGGCATCATAATATCCTAATGGTAGGACATTTAAATTTTCTTTTGTGAGGAGTCCATTCAATTATGTTGGCACTCCATCACTACTTCACTCACATTTATCTTGGTCCCTGTGGCTAATTGAACTAGCCAAGGTTTACTATGCTTTACTTTTCTAAAAGAAAAAACTTCAACCACCTTAGGAGACACATAACTATGAGTAGATCCTAGATCAATCAAAAAAGAAATAGATTTATTAGCAATATTACCTTCAAATTCCACCACTGTTGATTGATGGTCTGCTTGGTGATCATCCAATGCTGCATAAATTCAAGGTGCTTCCCTTTTTGTATCTTCCATTGTATTTTCTTCTTCTAAGTTGTGCAATATTTTGGGATTCTCTATCCTATGTGGACATTCTCTAAGAAGATGGTTTCCTCCACATCCCCAACATTGAAGTGGCCCTCTTGGTGCTCTTTCTACTTCCACAGGTGGTTTGTTCCCACTTCTTTCTTGCTGGACCTGTGGAAACTCTCTGGGCTGAATTTTGAATGGTGGCTTGAATCCACTTTTCCTTTGTTCAAACCTCCCTCTGGGATTTACTTTCCATGCTGGTTGAACCTTTGTTTTACCTTTTCTATGCTCATAGCAATCAGTCTATGACAAGGAGATTCTAGCCATCATGCATGCGCTAGTCAAGTTCAAACAATATTTGGTAGGTGGTAAGTTCATTATCAAGACTGATCACAATAGTTTAAGGCACTTATTAACCCAAAACGAGATGAATGATAGGAAACAAAAGTGGGTAAGCAAGGTCCAAGCATTTGACTTTGATATTGAATATAAGAAGGGTAAGATGAACATTATAGCTGATGATGTTTCTAGAAAACCAACATTTGCATTGCTCAAATTTTATGATGATTGGAAAGTACACCTTGGGGTAGATTACACCAAGAACCAATTTGCTTGTGATTTGTTTGATGGATTAATTCATGATGACGATTACAATATTATCAATGATATTATCTATTATAAGGATAGGATCTTCTTAGTTCGAGAATACACACTAAAGAAGAAGATCCTTGAGGCTTCCCATGATGTGCCTCTAGTAGGTCATCCGGGGTTTTTGAAGACTTACAAGAAAGTGAAAGAAAGGTTCACTTGGAATGGGTTGAAGAAGGAGGTGATGGAGTATGTTATATCATGTGGGGAATTTCATAAAAATAAAGTAGAGCATACCCATCCAATAGGGCTCTTACAACCACTTCCTATTCCTGAACAGAAATGGGAAAGTGTATCAATGGATTTCATCACCGGGCTCCCAAAAAGTCAAGGTAAAGACAATATTTTTGTTGTGGTTGATATATTGACTAAATATGCACATTTATTTGTTGTAAAAACTAATATTTCATCCATCCAAGTGTCTTAACTTTTCATCAAAGAAGTATTCAAACTTCATGGCATACCCAAGTCCACCATCAGTGACAGAGATAGCAAGTTCACTAGCAATTTTTGGCAAGAATTGTTCAAGTTAGTGGGGACAAGTTTAGACATGAGTACTAGCTACCATCCATAGAATGATGGCTAGACAAAAAGTGTGAACCCATGGTTGGAAGGGTACTTAAGAAACTATGTTACAGGCCAGCAAAATTCATGGACTACTTGGCTCAATTTGGGAGAGTTTTGTTACAATACTAATTTTCATCTCTCGATTGGTATGTCTCCCTTCAAAGCTCTATCTGGATATGATGCACTCACTTTTGATGATATGATATTTGGTGATTGTAAGACACATAAAACAAAGGAATGGATCCAATATATACAAGACATAATTAGAACTCTCAAGGACAACTTTTGGGTAGCACAGAACAGGAAAAAAGTGCATGCAGGCAAACACAGAATTGAGCGAGCTTTCCAAGTAGGAGATCTGGTTTATTTGAGGTTGCATCCCTATATACATTCCTCATTGAATTATAATGGGGATGAAAATTTGCATCCAAGGTTATATGGTCCCTACCAAGTTCTGAGGAGGATCGAGGAAGTGGCTTATGAGCTAGAGGTTCCTCCAGACAACAGAATAAACAATGTTTTCCATGTGTCCTTTCTGAGGAAGGAAATAAGGAAGCAAGTCAAGGTTTCAAAAGAATTTCCACCCATTGATGATGAAGGACATTTGGTGCTGACCCATGAGAATATTTTGGAGTTCCAATAGAAGAAGCTAATTAGGATCAGAATCATTAAGGAATTTTTGGTGCAATGGGAATGAATTCCTAGTGAGGATGCTACTTGGGAATAAGAACACATCCTACAACATCCCAGTTTGAAATTGCTTGAGGACAAGCAATCTTGGGAGGGGAGGACTATCATGTCCCCTCAACAGTGATCATTGGATCTAGTTCCTAACCCAACCAATTCATTGGGTTGAGAAGACAACTTCATTTACTATGGGGTTGATTTTGAATTCCAGGCATTTAATTAATTAGGAGTGTGAATTAATTTTGTCTAAAGTTTATTATGCACTTGAAATAATTATTTTTCATCCATTTAATAATTTTATCATGAATAAAAGAGGACAATTCTCCACAAGTGCGCCTTAGTGGATGAGGTTGACTTTGGAGATGACTTGCAAAAGAAGTTAGAAGAAATCATCCAAATCTAAAAAATAGGGAAAAGGGAAAGAAAGATGGTGAAAATAAAAAAAACAACAAAAACTCGGGAAAAACAACATAAAGCAGCACAAAAGCAAAAAGCAGGATCAAATCAGAAATGTAGGAAAGTACAGAAAAGAAGGATAAGGTAGAAAATCCAAAAAAAGAAGAAAAATCCAAGGCAAAAAGAAGAAAGCAAAGTAGAAAAGGAAAAAGGAGGAAAGCAAAGAAAAAATGAAAAGGAAGGAAAGATAGCTTTCCTTATCCACTCATGAGGGAGCATTAGTCAAGGATAATTTCTCCTCAATTCATCCTCCATATATAAATAAATGAGTGCTCACCCCCTTCACATCTTTTGTCAGTTTGAGTTTTGTTTTGAGAGCAATTATGCATCATAGACTTGGGAGATGTGCCCCTAGTCCAAGCTGGGTGATGTGCCCCTTCTTCTTGTGAGAGGATGATGGAATTCATCCATTTTCAATGATTTTATTGCAGGTCTTGTATCTGATCCAAGGCTAGTTCGACGTTCAGAAGAAGTGTCATGAATTCTATGGTTCGAATCTTCAAGCTTCCTATTGATTTACAGTGCTAGTTTGTTGTGTTGAGAGGAGAGGCGTTCTTGTGATATTTTGAGAATCCTATTGGATTATATCTGATGTAATTACATTAATTATGAACCTATGATATTAGTCATAAACTTTAATATTTCATAAGTCATAAAATTGAGTCTTGATCCAAATGAATTAATTCTTGTTCCTAGAGTTTTTTAATATGTCATATGTAATATTCCAAGTCTCATATCATAATTTTGTGAGCCTTCATTCATTGTTTGGGAGTCCTGAATTCTAACTAGTTGTGCAATCCTAGTAAGCAATTTTTGTCATATTTTTGTGAGACTTCATCAGAACTTCCTCTAAATTTTTGGAATGCAACATGAATTTATATTTTCTTTAAATTGATTTTACTTATCCTCCTAAATTCAGAATCCTTCACCAATAGATTCCAGTCAATGAATGGTGATATACTAGTTTCCATATGCTGGGGTGTCCAAGAGCATTGTAGTAGAATTCAGCCTTGTTTATTTTGAACCATTAATGGTCCCAGTGGTTTTTTCAAATATATTATCATCCATCATAGTCCTCCTCCTATACAGATTGCTTGATCTTGCCTACCTCCAGTACAACTAGCCCTATGAATTCATTGCTTTTAGTTGATTATGGTAGGAGTTTGAGTTAGTGTACCATCATCCCTAGTTGCTACATTACATAGGGAGATAATTTTTGAAGTGAATGTAACTCACCGACTTCCAAATTCTAAATTTTATAGATTTTAAAATGTCGGGAAAGAAAGCTAAACAAACAAACTTTCTCGTAATGCGCATCCCAAATTTGTGGGCTTGAGGCAAGACCTAACCAAGCAAAATAAGTATCAGGTCTGATCAACATCATAAGGTATGAGTAAAAGAAATCTTCAACCCAATATAGGAATTGAAGAACAATCAAGATAAAACCATGATCCCAACATGGTGGAATCAAAGTAGTGGATTAAAGAATAAACTAATCAGATGAATATTGACTATCAAGTAAATCAAGGCAGAGATGAAATTAAAAATATGTCATGTGATGATCAAATAAAAACAGAATCCAAGAGAAATTGACCCATGATCTATCAATCTAGAGAAGGGTGGTCCCCTTCATTTTTTACTAAAAATGTAGGGGAGTTGTTGTGGCCACAATAGATCCCCTTGTATATTGAAATTCTCTACTAATTTCCAGCTTTGTGTCCATATATTTATGTTCATCATAGAGGTTGCATTTCTTAAATAGTATATTCTTTGATTATGGAGCACATCCAAAATGACATTAGATAAGTTGTAGTTACATGTGACTCCTATTTTAGGATGCTAACCTATTCTTATTTTTCCATCATTTCCAATTTTCCAAGATACCCAATTACCTATGTAGTTTTACCAAGGCTTTCCAAATCATAGAGTCACCCTGAACCTGTTTCCTTTCCAATTTAAACCAGGCTTCCATTGACATATTTTAAATATTTTGATTTCATTAATCTACCTCAAATTCCATCATCGTATATCAATCTCCAAAGAATTTTGGCTACTAGTGTCAAATTGAAAAGGTAGATGTTTTTAAACCCACACCCCCCTACTTCTTTATGTTTTACCAATTTGGTCCACTTAACCAATGGAATTTCTTCCCTTGTTCTTTTCCTAGTCCTCAAAAAAATAAATTTTTTATTTTTATTTTATTTGACACTTTTGTAGGAATATTACCAATGGTCATCTAATTAATAAGTATACTTTCTAGTACTGCATTTACTAGAACTAATCTACCTCCACGCAATAACCATAGTGCACTAGTTAGATATTCCAGCTTCAACTTTTTTGAATAACTAGGTCCAATCTTCAAAGCAGTATGTGTTTTGTTTTAAGTGAAACTCGAGGTATTTAACCCCTTGATCTAATTCACAAAATTGCATTAGGAACATGGATATAGATTTCCTATTAATTGCATCATTTAATCTAGTAATCATAAGCATAGACTTGTTCATATTAATCACCACGTGTTGGAGAAATTAGGGAATTAGAAAGATCAGAGAGATAATTATTCCAAGAAGAGGTGGTGTTGATAGAAATTGTTTCAACAGTTAAGCACAACATATCACAATCAACAATACATCGAAATGCATTGTTCATTGGCCACAATGCACCATATCATTCAAAGCATATGGTCATATTTTATAGCACCAAGAGGTAATGAACTCCCTTGAAGTGAGGAAGAGTGTGTCCACATTCTTGGGTCATAACACAAAATGGTCTCCTCTATTTCAACTCCATTTGTGCCATATTCAATGCTTTTGTTTGAATTGTTCGATTAGTCAACTAGTTAGTTGAATCCTCCATTGGTTAATTGGTCGAACTAGTTGAGAGCCTAGTCATCCCATCAATTGACCAAATAGTTAGCAACTCGTACAACTCTTCTGGTTAACTATCAATTATCGACTGTTTATATCTAGAAGATCCAAATGTGGGATGAACTAGAAAATCCTATTGTTCCAACACCCCACCCATTAGCACAATGCTCTAGAGATTTAGGAGGTGAAATTAATTGTGTACATCCCCCCATAATTGCATCTCCTAAATCCCAATCATATCCCAAAGTTTGACAAACTTAGATTCTTGGAAAGGCTTTGTAAATATATTAGTAATATGGTCATAAATTCTACAATAAACGAGTTTCACAATAGAATATTGTATCGATTGTCTTAAGTAATGAGCATGAAGCTCCACATGTTTCATCTTGTTGTGTGCAACAAGATTGCTAGCAACTTGTATTGCACTTTGATTACCACAAAAGATTACAATTTCCAATTCAACTAAAAAACCAAGCTCTCCCAAGAGCTTCCGAATCCAAAATGCATTTGTTCCAACATTAACTACACCATGATATTAATATTTTGTGGTGGAAAGGGAGAGAACCTGTTGCTTCTTGTATGACCAAACCAAGGGTCCTGAACCAAGACAAAAAAAATATATAAAAATGTCAAATTCATGTCACCGTCATCCTTGGCCCAATCTAAGTCAGTGTAGTTAACCAATGAGTCTATTGGTGCAATATTTATACCAAGTTTATAAGTGCCTTGATATAACAAACAATTATATTTCTGGCCTTCCAATGAATTTCTTGAGGATCCTGCAAAAACCAAGAAACCACACTAACAACAAAGGAAATATCATGTCAATTGTGAGTAAATAAATTAAATTACCAACTATCTATCAATCAAAAGTCACATTTTTAAAGAAAATTAAGAGATTAGACATAACAAAAAACAACAAGATTAAGAAATTCCAAGAAGAGGTGGTGTCTAGAGACACCCTTTTAGCACTTAAGCATAGAATTACAATACATCAAAATGCATTGCTCACTTTTCACAATTTATCACACATCATATAGCATTTGTTCATCCTTTTATATCTCCAATATCTAACCAAATCCCTTTAAGTGAGGAATATTGTGTCCACATACTTGGTTCATTGCACATAACAATTTCCTTGAAATATTTTCCATAGTCGACAATTTCGTTCCAATGTTCTGTTCATTCAGTTGGTTAGTTAGCTAGTTCATTGGTTGATAAGTCTAATTATAGATATCCTAGTTGGCTCATTAGTCGACCACTCAGTCGTTCCATCAATGAAATATTCTAATCGACCAACACCAATCAACTGTTTATTTCCACAATATTCATATATGTGATGAACTATCAAATCCTACTAGTCTAACATCCCCCCATCAACATAATTCTTAGGATATTTAGGAGGTGAAATTATAGTACATACCCCCCATAGTTAAATCTTCTTAAATCCCAACCATAGCTCGAAGTTTCACAAACTTAGATTCTGATAAAGTATTTGTAAATATATCAACAATTTGATCATTGAGACGACAATAGACAAGCTTCACAACATATTCATGTATCAATTGTCACAAATAATGTACATGAAGCTCCAAATGATTCATGTTACTATGTGCCACTGGATTCTCTGCAAATTGTATTGTACTCCATTCATCCCAATGTTAAATTTTGAGCATTAATTCACAATACTCTAGGATCTTTACTAAGAGAATAACATGTACAGTATATCAATGCATATCAATCATAACAAGCATGTCAATCATCAAAAGAAGCAAAAGCATGAGAGACAATAAACACACATATTTTCCGTGGGGAAAACCCTAAGGTGAAAAACCCCACAACTTCCTCAGAGATAGATAGAGTAATAGCACAACCAAAGTACAAGAGATAGACTCCTCTTAGCAGCTGATCCTCCTCCTCACATGTGCGCCACATTCCAAGTGAAGGAAGTGTGAGTTCTGAAGTGATCCAAATACAGATCTCCCGATCTCTATTTATACTTGTCATGTTTTCCCAATAACCTTATGGGGCCGACTTGTCTCGCTAGGTACAATAAATTCATATTACATTATATCGGGCCGACCCGTTACAAGGTGGTCTAATAACCCATCGGCAAGTTAACCCACTTGCGACACTTGTCAATACAAATGACGAAACTTCCGTATAGAGGAATAATACATCTCTATAGGAGTACAATAAATATATAAATGAAATACATTCCGAAGTTACATATACATCAACACTCCCTCTTAACTAGGAAGGTATTTCTCGACACATATCATCTAGCACAAGTCTTCTTCTCTGGATCATCATCAGTGAATCATCGTCATCGTCACTACTACTGCTATCTCGGTCAATCTCTGAATCTACTCATCATAGGAAGTTCTACAGAGCCAATCCTTTTTCATACTGGATGTAGGCCCACCACCTGCAGGTCTTCATCATCACTGGCCATACTGTGGAATCCTCAGGAATGATTACATGTCTCAACAAAACCTCGAAAGAGCATCCCAGGACTTATTACGAGCACACTGCTCAACCTATCGGATCTCCCAGGATCTTTTACATGTTGACCTTCACAAAACCTACTCAGAGCATCCCAGGATGTTACGAGCAAACCGCTCTACCAGTCTGGATCTCGATAGAGCATCCCAGGCTGTTACGAGCACACCGCTCTACCTGTCCGGATTTTAAAGGATCCTTTCTATGTGAACTTTTGCAAAACCTACTTAGAGCATCCCAGGATGTTACGAGCACACCGCTCTACCTGTCTGGATCTCGATAGAGCATCCCAGGATGTTACGAGCACACCACTCTACCTGTCCAGATTTTAAAGGATCTTTTCTATGCGAAACTGTAGCAAAACCTACTCAGAGCATCCCAGGATGTTACGAGCACACCACTCTACCTGTCTGGATCTCGATAGAGAAACCAGGATGTTACGAGCACACCGCTCTACCTGTCCTGTTTTTAAAGGGTCTTTTCTATGCTACCTGCACAACCTGTCCACGGCCATAGAGTATCAAACCGATACTCACCATACATCATCCTGATGTACATCATCACATGATCAACCTGATCATAATCATACCATCAACCTCATGCGTATCATCTGGAGCAACATCCTGAAGCTCGTCATCTGTGATCATCCTGATCATCATCATAGCATCAACCTGATGCATATCATCTGGAGCAACATCCTGAAGCTCGTCATCTGTGATCATCCTGATCAAATAGTATATCCATCTAATGCATACAAAGTATCTACCTGATACATATCATCATACATGATCTACATGATCATACAAATGCATCCATTTGATATACATAATGCATCCACCTGATACATACATAAGTACATGATATACCTGATCATACAAGTATCCACCTGATACATATACAAATACATGATCTACCTGATCATACAAGTATCCACCGGATACATATACAAATACATGATCTACCTGATCATACAAGTATCCACCAGATACATATACAAATACATGATCTACCTGATCATACAAGTATCCACCTGATACATATACAAATACATGATCTACCTGATCATATCCAGCATCCAACATGATGCGTACATGCATACATATAAATGATCCAACTGATCATATCCAGCATCCAACATGATGCATACATACATACATATAAATGATCCAACTGATCATATAGAGCAGAAACTATAACATCATCCTAATGCTCATCATCCAGTGCTTACATCCATAGCCATGTGAAGGCTCCTCCTTCCACCATGCTTGGAATGGCTTCAACAAATGTGTCCATCACTTATTCCTCAAAGTGTCGTCGATCTGAAGAATGCCAAGCCTCTCTCTGAAGTAATCGAACTTCACTCTGGCTAGTGGCTTCATCAACACATCTGCAATCTGCTCATCCGTCGCAAATACAGGAGCTTCACTACTCCTCTCTGCACCATATCCCTGATATAGTGACATTTGATCTCAATGTACTTCGACCTGTTGTGGAACACCAAGTTCTCGGACAGCTTCACACAACTCTGGTTGTCACAAAAGATACCAGTAGTCTCCAGTGGGAGATCAAATAACTCTGACAGTAGCTTCTGAAGCCATACTGCCTCACAACTAGCCGAACAAGCTGCAACATACTCTGCCTCGGTTGTACTCAGTGCTATGTAGGACTGCTTCCTGCTAAACCAAGAGATCACACCTGATCCCATACTAAAGCAGCACCCAGATGTGCTCTTCCTATCTGCAGCACTGCCTGCCCAATCTGAATCAACATAACTCTGCAGGTTAAACTTTTGATTCGCTTCATACTTGAGCCCATAATCAACTATACCCTTCAGGTACCTCAAAATATGATTTACAGCAACCAGGTGAACACTCCTTGGACCCATCAGGAACTGGCTCAAGGTGTTCACCGCAAAGCAAATATCTGGTCTCGTGTTCGTCAGGTACATCAAGGACCCAATCATCTGACAATACATAGAGACATCAACCGGCTCAGATGAAGCATCACATAGAATCTTCAGGTTCGATGCCATAGATGTGACCATGGCCTTGCAATTCATCATCCCAAACCTCTTATATCTACTGTATACTTCCCTTGTCCAAGGAAGATCCCATCTGCACTCTGCCACACCTCCATACCTAGAAAATAGTGCATCATCCCCAAGTCCTTCATATCAAACTCGGCAGCAAGCTTCCTCTTTGTATCGGCAATCAATCTGTCAATCTCTTGTTACAAACAGGTCATCCACATACAGGAGTAGAATCACAGGATTTCCTTCCTCAACCTTGTAGTAAAGGTTGGAATCTGCTTTACTCTTGGTAAAGCCCAAACTAGATAGAAAACTATCCATCCTACCATACCAAGTTCTAGGATCTTGTTTTAAGCCATACAAGACTTTCTTCAATTTGCACATATATGACTCCCTGTCATGTGTTTCAAAACCGAGTGGCTGCTCCACATACACTTCCTCTTCAACTACACCATTCAACAAGGAAGGCTTGACATCCATCTAGTGTATCTTCCATTTCATCGCTGCAACCAGAGAAAGTACTATTCTGATGGAAGTGTACCTGGATACAGAAGCAAAATTTTCTTCATAATCTATTCCCTCTTTCTGAGAGAAGCCACGAGCTACAAATCTTGCCTTGTATTTCTCTATGCTGCCATCTGCAGCATGCTTGATCTTGTATATCCATTTGGAAGTCACAACAGACTTCCCTTCAGGTCTTGGGACAACATCCCAAACATCATTCTTCATTATTGATTGATATTCTTCGACCATGGCATCCTTCCATTCTTTCTTTTCCGCTACTTCTTCATAATAGGAAAGTTCTTTGTTCATGATATCACAGAGTAAAGCAACATAGCTGTATGAGATCTAGTTCTCTTCTTTGCTCTGTGTTCTTCTTCTGGAATGCCATATCTTTCTGCATCTTGAATGAGCTCTCTAGCCCATGCAGGTTTCCTCTTATGAGAGTTATTCTCACGGGGTGGATCTACAGGTTCTTGCGGATCTTCAATTTCACGATCTGCATCTAGAATTGCTTCAGTCATAGTAGTGTCTTGAAATCTAGTTTCCTTAGGTTCTTCATAATTTTCAACGGGTGTCTTCCTTGATTTGATGAATGCTCAGTTTTCATCAAATGTCACATCCCTACTGACATCAATCTTCTTGAACCCTGGAAAGTATATTCTGTAAGACTTCGAGCTTTCACTGTAACCCACAAAGATACCCTTCTTTCCTGAAGGATCTAGCTTGGTCCTCTTTTCTTTTGGGACATGAGTGTATACTGGACAACCAAATATTCTGAGATGGATGACTTCAAGTTTCTTACCAGAGAAGACCTCTTCTGGTGTCTTATTGTCCAATATCTTGTGGGGTGTTCTGTTCTCCACATATACAATTGTCCTAGCTGCTTCTGCCCATAGATGCATAGGTAGATCCTGGTCATGCAACATTTCCCTTGCTGCTTCCATGATTGTTTGATTCTTTCTTTCTGCAACTCCATTCTGTTGTGGATTGTAAGGAGCAGTCAACTCCCTCTTAATCCCTGAATCATTGCATAGCTTCTTGAAGTCACATGAAGTGAATTCTCCACCATTGTCGGATATGAATGTTTTGATCTTCTTATCAGTTTGGTTCTCTATCAAGGTTTTAAATTCCTTGAACTTATCCAACACTTCATCTTTGTTCTTCAAGAAGTAAACCCAAGTCTTCCTGGAGAAGTCATCAATGAAAGAGACAAAGTAATCATACCCACTTAGAGAGCTAGATGACATAGGGCCGCATACATCAGAGTGGATAATTTCCAAGATACTTTTTGCCTTGCTTTCACTGCTTGGAAATGCCTTCTTTATGTTCTTTCTTTTTGCACATCCTTTGCAAACACCTTCATGCTTGGTCTTAATTTCAGGAAGACCTTCTACAGCCTTACTTGAAATTGGTAATGCTCTGTAGTGCATATGTGCAAGTATTCTATGCCAAAGTTCACTTGGCTCCATGGAATCATGCACCATGGCATGTTCAGGTTGTCCCTTCAATTTATACAATCCTCCCTCTTGCTCTCCAATCACCACTGCATCATCAATAGTTTTACCCTTTGGCCACATTAGGACTTGGCCATCTACAAATGCAACCCTCATACCTTTTGCATCTAATGCATAGATGGAGAGTAGATTCCTCTTGAGCCCAGGTACAAATAGCACATCTTTCATCTTTAAGGACTTTCCAGATTCTAGGTTGTAGGAGGCTTCCCCACTTCCTTTGATAGGGTTTTGATAATCATCCCCAAGTTTCACCTTATGGGGTGATTCATGTTCAGATAGGTTTACAAAAGATTCTTTAAACCTAGTCATGTGTTTGGAAGCCCCACTATCAATTAACCAATCATTACAACCATGAGAGGTAGTAACTGTGAGAGCAAATATTAGAACATACTCTTCTTCACTTAATGAGTCATCATCATCACTTTCTGTTCTAGCTTTCTTCCTGGAAGGTTCATCATCCTCAACAGCATGAGCATGATATCTTCTTTTTTTATTCTTCTTCTTCTTCTTGAAGTTGTTGTCTTTCTTCTTCTTGGGACAATTTGGAGCAAAGTGTCATATTTCATTACATTCAAAACATCGAACATGAGATAGATCTTTCTTCTTCTGATAAGGGTGAGAATGTTTCTTGTTATGATATTTCTCCCTCTTAACCTTGCTTCCCTTGGTGTGAGCTGTGAGAGCTTGATCTTCATTCCCCATCTTTTCTTCTCATGCCACAAGCCCATATTCTTCTTGAGAGCATTCCTCCCATAGTCTACTGAAAGAGATCAATTCTTTCTTGCATAGATTCCTTGAATAAAGGAGTCCCATGACCTAGGTAGGCCATTCAGAGTGGTCATAACAACTTCACCATTGTCCACTACTTCATCCACAGCTTCAAGTTGTTCCTTGATCTGAAAGACCTTGGATAAGTAAGATTGAATGGTCTCTCCATTCAACATCTTGACCCCTTTCAATTGATTCCGCAGAGTCATATTCCGATTTATGTTCTTCCCTTCAAATAACTTGGTCAGGGAGTCAAACATCTCCTTGGGTGTCTTTAGAGATGACACATGTGGTATGAGATGGTCTTTGATAGAATCAACAATGATTCTCTTTGCCTTGACCAAGTTCTTCTTATGCAATACCTTATCCTCTTCATCCTCTGGGATAGGGACCTCAGAGCTGATGTAGAAGTCCAATTCATTTTCTTCCAGGATTAACCCAATCCTATACTTGCAGGCTCGGAAGTTATCATCCCCTTCAAGCTTATCCTCAAGCTTGATGTGGTGAGACATCTTAAAGAGTACTTCAAATGGAAATAGAAAAGATTTAGGTCTTACCACTTGATTTGCTGAAAATTGGATCTGGTCCCGGATTAGGGTTTGTCAGAGAAACCCTAAAAATTCAAAATGTGAATTTCAACTTTCTGAAAGGATAGAAAGATGCGCCTTGATGAGCTAATCAACCTGGTGTATTCAGAATTTGAGATCTGCAAAGCTTCACCCTTCATAAATGCCTTTTAGTCTTCCCGGGTTCACTGGGAAGGACCCGGAATTAGGGTTTGAGTTTCCCGGAGATTTACCCAGCCAAAAATCTCGATCTAAAGCTCTAAACTTTGATTTTTCCAAGTAGCTTCCAGCTATGTCTTCAGATTTCAGAAATTTCTATTTTTGTGGAAACCCTAATATTTAGGGCCAAATCTGAAAATGCTCAGAATTGAATTCTGATTGGACAGATAGATTCTCCTTGATGAGTAGAGTCAATCTACTATACTGCTTTTCCAAAATCTGTGGAGAGAAACCCAATAAGCAAGAAACCCTAGTTTCTGTCACTGCACAATGTCTTCTTCTCAGGTTAGCTCTGATACCATTTTAAATTTTGAGCATTAATTCACAATACTCTAGGATCTTTATTGAGAGAATAACATGTACAGTATATCAATGCATATCAATCATAACAAGCATGTCAATCATCACAAGAAGCAAAAGCATGAGAGACAATAGACACACAGATTTTCCGTGGGGAAAACCCTAAAGTGAAAAACCCCACAACTTCCTCAAAGATAGATAGAGTAATAGCACAACCAAAGTACAAGAGATAGACTCCTCTTAGCAGCTGATCCTCCTCCTCACATGTGCACCACTTTCCGAGTGAAGGAAGTGTGAGTTCTGAAGTGATCTAAATAGAGATCTCCCGATCTCTATTTATACTTGTCCTGTTTTCCCAATAACCTTATGGGGCCGACTTGTCTCACTAGGTACAATAACTTCATATTACATTATATTGGGCCGACCCCTTACAAGGTGGTCTAATAACCCATCGACAAGTTAACCCACTTGTGACACTTGTCAATACAAATGATGACACTTCCGTATAGAGGAATAATACATCTCTATAGGAGTACAATAAATATATAAATGAAATACATTCCGAAGTTACATATACATCAACACCCAATAGATAACACTCACTTCATTGAATGAAAAATAAAATTCTCCCAGGATTTGTTGAATCCATATTGCTTCTATGCTAACATTTATTGTACCATAATATTATGCTTAAGTGGTTGAAAGACAGACCATATATGCTTCTTGCATGACCAAAATTAGGGTCCTGAGGCAAGGTGAAACACATATCCAAATGTTGACTTCTTATCGTTTCCATCTTCCACCCAATCTGATTCAGTGTAACCAACTAGAGGTTCAATGATCACCAGTACAAAATGAGAGATAAGTGACCAGGCAACCAAAACATTTGGTCACCACATATTTTTCAAGGGATAAATGACCAAAATTGAGAAATTTTAAGTGAACTCACTAAAAATGACCAAGATAAATGACCAATTTGGTCAGCAGATAAGAACTAAACTAAAAATGACCACATAACAATTGGTCATTTATGTGGTCATTTTTAGTTGTGTCATTCCGACAATGGAAAATTATAATTTTGATAATGAATTTGTACAATTTACTAAATTTTAACATTAATAGTACACAACTTGGATTATTTTTCAATACATGTCTTCTAAGGGATCATTTCTTTGAGGCCATACCGATACCTACTGTGTTAAATGATAGGAGAATCATTGAGATGCTCATTTAGGGGTTTCTCTACTAATTAGTGCCTTGGTTATGGTGAGTTGATATCCAGATAATGCATCATGTCTTGCATATAGTTTATCAAGTGATAGATGAGTTCTTTTAGTACATGTGGTTGAGTCGAGTCTTAGATATTTGTCGTCTCTCCCTTTTGGAATTGTCATGATGTCTTGAAGTTAGTGTCACTTAGTTCCGATTGTTGTACTGGTTGTGTTCATATTAATTTGTTTCAACAAAACCATCGTCGTATGACCATCTCGGCAGTCTGTTAAAGTTTCAACAAGTTCATGTATTTTGTGTCATGTTAGCTACAAATTGTCAATTTCACAACCTCCATTAATTCTTCATATGCATTCATTCACCATGGTTCTCTTTGCACCTGAGTTCGAAAATCTTTAAAGTCCCCATGGGTCCCTCCCTTACAAGAAATAGCCAATATCCTCCATTTTGAAGAAAAAATAATTTCTCCCTTTTTGTAAAAATCCATTTGTTCCCATCTCCTTCAATAATAATAATAATAAAAATACCCCCATAATATCAACTAACCCCTTCTCCTTTCACATTGTATAAAATAAATAAATTATCAAAAACCTTTTTTCCCTCTATCTTTTCACCCATATATAATATTAACATATTTATAGTTATTATGTATACATATATTTATATAATTAATATATGAAGTAACTAGTATTAACAAATTAAGAAAAAGAAGAATATAATCAAAACAAATGTAACAGATAGAGAGAAACTCAAAAAAAGTGAAAAGTGAATGAGCGGTAAATTAGAAACTAGATTGAGAGGGAAAATAAACGAAAATAGGGTCTCCAATAGATCTTATTTCCACGAATTGCTGAGAGAAAGAAAATTTCTCCATATGGTTGCAAGGATCTCCATGTGATCTCCACGAATTGCGCACATGAAGCAAAGTTCTCCATATGGTTGCAAGGATCTCTATGTGATAAGCTTCTTGATTTTTCTTCAGATCATTTATTCGCCATCAATTTTTTCAACAACCTTTGGGGTGGGTTCAAAACCGTAGAAATAAGACCCCACCTCCTCCACTAACCTATGAGAAGTCTTGAGAAGCTCCATCAAAAAAATCCCAACACCCAGTTTTGTTAATCAATTATACTCTTATTTGCCTTCTCGGCTTTTTTTATTTGGTAATTGAAGTTTGTAAGTATACTTAGCACTTGAGTTGCACATTGGATTGCTAATACCAATTTCTCCTCGAACATAGTTGATTTCCTTGCAAGCCACACTCCCCAAGCAATTACGAGGGGTAAGGCTTTGAAATTTTTTAATGCACTATTGTTGCACCAACCCTTAAGGCTATACTCTATTCTTGAGCCAGATCATATCACATTTATACCCGTGAGAGCCCTCACTTGTCCAGACTTGTTTTGTGTAACAAGGTAGTCTCCTCTTCTACCTGACATACATGACACTTACCGGGCCCTTAATTTCCCCTCCGCTATCACATATACCAAGTTAAAATCCCGTTGTTTAAAGCTAACCACATGAAAATATCGGATTTCAAGGGGGATTTAAATTCCCAAATAACTTTCTACACCAAATTGTGTCATCCACTAGCTAATATTTACATAGTGCTTTATACCTTGTTTTTGGTGTGTATCTCCCCATAGCAGGTTTCTTCGATTACATGAGTTCATACACTTCATCCTTCAATCCGATATGACTATATCGAAGGGTAGACATGTATTGATCCCATTCCATAGCTTTATTTCCCACCAAACCTTTAGTATCAAATCCCTTCCATTTCTATTTCCAGACTGTTGTTATATTTGGATCTACCACTTGATAGAGTTTGAAGAAGCCCTTTCCTCTCAAAGTTTGTATAATGTTCTTAGAGAGTCTATAACTTGCACCACTCCCCACCCATGGATCTTATCCTCATCTGGATTTGTTTCCTCTACCTCATTACTAATTAATACTCCTAATGGTTAGAACATGTGTTTCTTCTTAGGAGGTCATAAGTTCAAATCTGGAGGGAGTTATGGTATGTACACTTCTGTAGACATTAGGAGTTACATGGTTGCCCACATGGGAGTCCCTTGTCCCACAAAAAAAAGGATTTGATATACCAAATTAATATCTGACTTGGTTGTGACCTTAAAAATAGATTATTATTATTATTACTCACATAAAAAACAACAACATAAATATAAATATTTCCATACAGGAATTCATAAAATTTTAAAACTTTAATTTTTTTAAATATTTTTTTACTATGAAAAACAAAAAAAATGATTCCTATGCGCTATTAAGTCCCATCATAATTTTTTAACCAAATAAAAAAATTCAAATCATCAAATTTAAAAATTCACAAAACATTTTATATTTTTCAAAATAATAATAAGTTCAATATAAACATTAGGAAATGGTTCAGCGAGGTGATAAAGAAATACAAATTCAAGCTGCTTTGACTTGCCTACCTAAAATAAAATGAAGGAAATCAAGAGGGTCTTTTATTGGTTCAAGAATTTACCTTCTCCATTGTGATTAAAATTGGCAAATCATGCATTCTCTATAATGGTTAGACATGGAAAATTGGAATTCAAACAAACATATTAAATTAATTATATTTAAATGATTTTTGGAATATTCTACACTATCCCGCTCTATTAATGAATGTCCCTCCAAAATTGCAAACCCGAAGCGATTAATAGAGAGAGAGAAAGAAGCATTGAAGGTTAAAATTCCGGAATTGCAAACCCAAAGCGATTAATAGAGAGAGAGAAAGAAGCATTGAAGGTTAAAATTCCGGAATTGAAAACCCAAAGCGATTAATAGAGAGAGAAAGAAGCATTGAAGGTTAAAATTCCGGAGTTCGATTCCACAGATAGTTGAGCCCCCTGTTCGTTCCGCAACTTTGAAGGAATTTCAACTGGAATTGGCTCCATTACAGGTGAATCTGCGAATTTACCCTTTTATTTGTGGTTGTTTTTTATAATATTTATCTTTTTCAACAGGTCGATGATTTGAGGATTATTTCTCTATGAAATCTGCTAATTATTTCTGGAATCAAAGCAGATCGATTAAAATTTTGGAAGCCCTTGTTCTATTTTCTTTGGTTTTTAGGGTTTCATTTTAGGGTTTCACGACTTTAAGTGTTACAGGTTGCTTTAGTGATATAAATTAGGGCTTAGGGCCTACCTTCCATGGGTTTGATAATTTTTTTCTTCTCTACCAATTAAGCCAGGTTATATTCTGTGCTATCGAGGTTATTTTTATTTTTGTATGATTTTCTTTATTTGACAGTTTTAGGGGTATTAACACTCCGTGGATCTGACTAACGCAGTAATAGGTAGTGCTTATTATGTGGCTCTGCTTAAAAAAAAACCCTTATAAAATAATTTTAGTTTAAGTCTGGTTTCGAAAATAAGAATAAGAGTTTGGTTGAGCTATTCTCCAGCCAAGCCACAAGAGGAGGGACGAGGCGAGACTCTTATAGGCCTAGCTAAATCCCTTATTTTATCCAGGAATACCACTAAACGGTAGCCAGATGTATGTGATCTACTACTATGTGATATAACAAAGATACTGGAACTCAACTCGCCCCACGTACAAAAATATCTTTGGCTAGAAGTAATATTTTATGAGCATTATCTATGGTTATGAAGCTAAAATAATAATAGTAATGCAGTTATTATTGATAGCTAGCTACTTATTGAAAGCAAGTCTGCCTACTTAAAAGTTTAGAGGGGGATGGAATAGATGCATCTTATCGCTCAGGCCCTCTGGAAAGAGCATAAATGTTCCCTCTATCTTTTTCAGAACCCATATTCGACTTAAATCCCAGAGCTATAACAGTTGAGGCTTGGCTTTCCTTATGAGATGAGCCGAACCTAGTATATTTACCAAGTACTTATTTAGTGTAGGTCTGCTGGTAGCTATGATGCTGATGGGCGTGGTGCTCTATTGGGAATGCCCATTTCCCTGATGTGTAGTAATGTGTTTGCTCAAGATGTGTTATTGCCTACTTGCTAATAACTGTAAATTTCCCCTAGGGTGGTGTAACTGTTACAGGAAATGGCTTCTTCCTTCTGACAAAGAACTTTATGGTCTCAGCGCTCAACAAACGAGCCATTTCTAACAATGATGCTTCCAAGATTTCCACTCTATCAGTCTTAGTAATGAATTCTCTCCCATGTTAGTTACCAACATACGATATTGATTTAGTTCCCAAGTTGCCAACAGACGCAGCCAGTTCTTGCTCCAGCATGAAAGTTCATTTTAGGGAAGGACGGCCGATCAAGTGTATTTCGTGCAGGGAAATGGTATACTACACCTCTTTAAGGGAGTTGCATCTCGTTCACTTTATTCATGCTGAAAAATTAGTGCATCCTAAAAACTTGATTATAATAACAATTACGAAGAGTTACCTCTTCCACAAAAACCATACACACCCATTCCTATCACAAAGAAAACCTACACCGTGCATTACATTATTCACTACCATCATTGTGAAAAGATTTAATTTGTATGCATCTATCATAAGCTTTTATGGGAGTTGCATCTCATTTTGAGATCAATAGATGCCTAAACACATTCATTTCTGTCTCTCCATGCCAAGGGTGGAGTGCTCTCCATGAAGTTAACAAGGTGACTGGCTATATAGCGCCTCAAGTAAGTTGAAAATTTATCTAATTTTCACCAATTGTATTTTTCATTTGCTGGACAGAATGGGTTTGATCTGGCTCCAAAATTCAATCTGTCCGCTGGATTTAGCTCTTGCAAAATTGCAGTTGGATCCAATCTGGGATTCGAGTAGCGTAGATGTCTTTCATGAGGAGGCCTTTTGATAGAATAAATTACTCCAACGTGATGATATTTCCACCCCTAGGGTTACATAACTAAACATTTGCAACATAACTTTCTATGTAGCATATAGGTATCATTATTTAGCGAGTGTTTAAAATAAAAAAAAGGGCATTTTTGTATATAACTCATCTAGTGCAACTGCCAAACTAATGGTAGCTTCCTATACAATCACTGCTATATCCATTAAGGAAATTGATGGCTACACTGGTTGTTCCTTTCTCTACGAAGTTGGTTCAAGAAACATGCCCGAGGGTCAAGAACATCCTTCTGTTTAGGTGCCAACGCCCAGAAAAGCCACCTGCCGAATAATGCGTTAGGTTTTATCATGGATAAAAGGTTGCCTCCTGGATTGTCTCTCGGTATCTCGCTGAAATAGAAAGTGCGGCCAATTTCACAAGGATTATATGTAGTTCTTAGTTAGCTATATATTTTGATATTTATTTAATATAAATAGTATAATATTTATTTAATATGGATAGTATGGAGTTCTCTTCATGGATAAGTTCATAAACTAAATATGAACGGTGAAATACCAGAACAATCACAATTCTCTTGAACAGATGTACAAATTTACTTATTAGATCAATTTCACTACACTATCTGCTTGGCTTTATCTCAATAAATCTAAGGCTTCCTTAGTGTACCTACAGTTTAAATTAAAAAATTTCTCATAATTATTGATTTCTTTGGATCTAAAATTTGGGTTATTTCGCAGAGACCAAAGGAGGTTTTGAATTGGATTTGGTATTCGAGAACATGAACACTGAGGGGAAGCTATAGTTAGTTCGGCTGCAATTGAAATATTATGTACCTGGTGCCTAAGAACTGTAAATTTCATATCATGTTCATTTTGATTCTTTTACTGCCATACGGGCCCCAAATTGAACAACCTCTTTTTAGCTCCACAGGCCTGTCGCTAATGAATAGTTCTTGATTAGTTTTAACAAATAAACATTCAAGAGATCTGTGATTCTGATAAAGGGGAGAACGCATAAACTAGGAAGAATGTAGTTGCGACCAACTCTGATGAGATTTCTTAACCTTCCATGCAAATCATCAAAATAAAGTTACTTTCTTTCACCTGCTATTTTTAAGACACCAAATTTTCAGTCATAAACTTTATTGAACCGCTCATATCTAAAGAGGAATCCGGGGCCAGTCTTACTAAAGCTGTTAGGAACTGGCTCCAATGATGTAGTAAGGCCCTGTATGAAGACAGGGCTAAGAGAGAAATGGGATTTCAGTGAGTGAAATATTAGCTTCTCCACTATGACACCTAACAAAAAGGAAGACTGGTTTTAAGGGAGCAACTAGACAAATGTGTTCAGATAAGAAAAGTTGTTTATTATATGCCAGACACAATAAGGTGTATTCAATTTTTCAGATTTTGAAGACTAACGTCGGTAATGGTTACTCGATTACTTCAGATGTTTTAACAAATAAAACACTAAATTGTTCAACTGAGCATGTATCTTGTTAAAAGCAAAGCTTTTCGAGAGATGAAAACTCTGTTGGTCATGTCTTCTTGATCTAAATAGGAGGGAATTTCTGTAAAAGAAATACAATTTTATAAATTCTACCCTGCATGATATATTGCGAATTATTGTATAACGAACACTAGTACAAGCTTGCATGATATATTGCGAATTATTGTATAACAAACACTAGTACATGTCTATACTTTACATAAAGCATCTACATTCATAATTTAACGAAAGCAGATTCACTCTTAAAAATCAATCAATATGTTTACCATAGTACACCTACACTTTCCAAATTTTTTGTGATTTCTATGTCGAGGACTCAAGACACAATACAACTGTCACCTCTTTGTTTAGACTAAATTATCTAGTATGAAGGATTTTACTATAGCCAGTAAGTACAATTTAAAAAGCATCTTATCACACGTTCTTAACAAAATTCTTCTTTAAACCAATACTTGTTCACTTATGAAATCAACTTTGTTACTTCATTGAAATCTCCACCGCACATAGTCTCCACGAGCACAAGTAGAAAAAACCACAAACCATCCAAGTAAATAAGTTACCAGCAACAGATAAAAACATAAACTACCAATTTGGGGAATAACATAGGACGCATACCTTGTGCTCCCTAGACTCATGGTACCCACGTACACCCTTTTGCGGGATGCAGCAGGAAACGCTAAAACTTATCCTAAATTCTAAAAATTAACTGTACACACTCAACTTCCCTACTTTGATGTATCATACAACTAATCCATGATAGGTCCAATATAAATGCCCACGAGATAGGAGTTAGTATTCCAACACTGCACATATCCATCAAATTTAACAGACCCTTAGAAGTTTGAAATACTGCTTTTAGATGATTCATATCAATATGATGTTGATGAATGGGTAAGGAGGATTCAACATTCTCTGCCTAGCTATCAGTTTCCTGTCTTTTACTTCAGGAAAACACATAGACAGATAGAAAGCTAAATTTGAGATGACTAAAGCTTATATTTTTGTAATTAGTAGTAACATTACCTAGAATCTCATGTATAAAGGACAATTGGTATGGTCTGAATTCTTAGTAGGCACTGCAAATCTATGAAGAAAGATTTTTCTTACATTACTCTTCATTTTGAATGATGTTTAGAAATTGTCACCTTTGATTTATACATTATGAGATTACATATTACGTAATGTTTTTCTATGTTGCAAAGGAAAATTTAGTGGATTAAAAACTAATGTGTTGATTTATTTGATGCAGTTACCGTACCAACTACTTCATTATAGTGTTTGCACTGAGACTTCTTGAAAATCATCTGAAAAAAGTCAAAGTAGATAAGAGTGATCACTATTTAATAGCTATGCTAGACTCCTTTATAGAAATACTAGGGCACTGTCTGAAATATAAGTATTAAGGAGTTATATCACATTCTGTGAAATGTCTTGCTCATCTATTGAGACTTCCCCTTCCATCTATTTATATTCACAGTAGCAACATTACCTCGTCAGTTTTTAATATGGTTCTGAAATCACAGAAGAGTGACAGTCCCGTAATGCAATCTTTTGTTAATTTACTTGGTATGCTTTTGAGACATGCAAATGCGACCATCTCAAATGATCAATTAAAGCTGCTTCTCCAATGCCCACTCTTTATTGATTTAGAGAGTAGCTCAACTATCATTGCACTATCACTTTTGAAGGCAATTGTTAGGCGGAAGGTACTGGTTCCAGATCTGTATGATTTGATCACTAGAGTTGGATGCTTGATGGTAACTAGTCAAGCTCTACCCATTCACCAACGATGTAGTCAAGTTATTTTACAGTTTCTTCTTGACTACCCTCTTGGTGCTAAGCGATTGCAACAACACTTGGATTTCTTAGTTGCAAATCTTAGGTAAGGTGTTGTTAATTTACTGCCAATATTTCAGTTCTATTATTATATGTACAGAAGTTAAATTTACTTTTAATTTCATTTGTTGCAGCTATGAGCATACAAGTGGCAGGGAAGGTGTACTGGAAATGTTACATGTGATTATTCTGAAATTTCCCAGTAATGTGGTAGATGATCTTGTTAATGATAGTGACAATCAAGTTCAAGCTATGGTAGGAACAGTTTTGAAAGTTTTGATTGGACGTGTCATATAGGATTATGAAGACATCTTTATGTGCTACTTGAGTGATGATACATGTTGCTAAATGCTAGTAAAAAATGCACTACTAAAGCAACAACTTAATTCACTGGTTGTAAGATTTGCAGATGTTTATTATAAAAAAACATTATAGAGACTTCTCATAACTCATAACTATGAATCTGCGTGCTTTTGATTTAAACAAATAAAGAAAGCTTCCCAATTATTCACTGCAAATCCACTCTAAATTCCGATATAGAGCATTCTTAATAACTGCAAGGTGCATGACCCATAAGGAATTTTATTTAAGGGTGCTAGCTCAATGGTAGAGCACCTACCTTATAGGCAGGAGGTTGGTGGTTCAATTCCATTGTGCCCTATTTATATTCTAAAACCACTAAAAAGAGATAAATGACTAAAAAATAACCAAAATTTGCATATAAACGACCACCAATACAACATGAGAGATAAGTGACCAAAAAATGACCAATTTTGAGTTGGCGATCGCTGGTGGCAAATTAGCGGTCATTTATCACGTGACATAAAATGTGGTCATTAATTGTAACAATTAATGACCAAATATATGACCACAAGATAAGCTATAAATGACCAAGCTAAATATGACCACATTTTTGGTCGCGTGATATATGGCCACTAATTTGCTACCAGTGGTCACCAACTCAAAAGTGGTCTTTTATATGCAGATTTTGGTCATTTTTTGGGTCACTTATATCTCATTTTGTACTAGTGGATATGGGTGCAATACTTTATACCAAGTTGATAAGTGTCATTGATATAACAAGCAATGCACTTGGCTTGTTTCTAGTGAAATTCTCATGGATATTTCATAAACTGAGAACCCACATTAACAACAAAGGAAATATCGGGTCTACGATGATTAAATAAATGAGACTTGCAACTAACTGTCAATAAAGAGTCACATTGACTCATGGCATAACATAGTCTTTTGTTAATTTAACTCCCAACTAAAAAGGTTTAGAACAAGCTTTACAATTAATCACTTTGAATATTTTTAAGATATCCATTACATATTTGGGTTGAGAAATAGAAATTCCATCATTCATCTATAGAATTCCCAAAAATAAATGCAAAAGACTAAGGTCGGGCATTTCAAAGGTATCAAACAATTGTTTCTTCAAACCCAATATTAAACTTATATTTCTACCAATAATGACTAAATCATCTACATAGAGTGCAACAATCAAAATTTCATCATTAAAATGTAATACATATTTTCTATGATCAAATTCGCGTCATTAGAAACCAAGAGTAAGGAAGAAATGATCAATCTTATCATGCCAATCCCCGAGGGGTTGCTTCAAACCATACAAGGATATTCTCAGTCGATAAACAAGACTGGTATCCTTATAAAATATAAGAGGTTTCTCCATATATATTTCTTCATTCATATCTCCATGAAGAAAAGTACTTCTGACATCCATCTAGTGTACTTCCCATCCAAGTCGAGCAATAAGTGAAAGAATCAGCTGAACTGATTTCATCTTTGCAATATGGGAAATGTTTTTAGTGTAGTCAATGTTTTCTTGTTGAGAAAAGCGTTTTTCTACTAAGTGATATTTATGTCTTTCAATAACACCATAAGATGTGAACTTGGTTTGGTCAACATTTCACTATGTTATTTCCTTGTGATCGCGGAACTACTTCCCAAGTTTTATTTTTCATCAAGGAATGGTATTCTTCAACCATAACATTCTCACATTCAATTCAACCATATACATATACATGTGTTTCTAGGTCACATGCCTCTAGAAAATGTGCCATTGGAGAAACATTGCCACACTACTTTTGAATTCTAGTCTTCCTCGAATCATGAATATTTCATGTATCAATTCCAGCTACTTCAATTGTCAAGGCAACCCAATAGGGTGGACAATAATTTTGAAAGGAGGAATTAATCATATCGACCAAACCATCAACATCTTTATCTGAAACATCATGATTGGTAGTCAACTTTGTATGTGTAGAGGTCCTATAGTTCAAAGTAGGTGGTAGATTTGACTGTTCAGTTGTAGCTCCAAGATTCATTTCAATCAATCCTATTTCTTCCGTTATCTACTGCTAATTAAACTAGAGGAGGAGTTCAATAATTTGATACCCACGGTTGTTTAATTAAAAACAACATCCTTGTGGGTGATGATTTGTTGTTTGACTAGATCAAACAACCGGTAGGCTTTCAGTTCTCTAGAATATCCCATCATGATGCAAGCATGATTCTTTGCATCCAAATTATTTCTACAGTCGTCTGGTATATGTGCCCATGAAATACATCCAAATGTTCTAAGGTGGCTGATGGAAGGTTTTCTTCCAATCCATTTCTTGGTAGGATTCATGTTAAGAACAACTCAAATCAGAATAAGGTTTAACAGATAGTTTGAGTAGTAAACAACTTCTTCCCATAAGCTAGTTGGAAAATATTTGGCCTAAAGAAAACAACAAGCCATTTTGACCAATGTTTTTTTCCTTTCTATTACTCCATTCTGTTGAGGTTGGTGCAGGTGAGAGGAATACCCTGCCCTTCATACACCATTGTCTCCCTTGAAGTATAATAATCATGTAGCTTTACTCTTAAATATGACCGCGAGTCACAACCGAAAAACCTCTTCATCCCAAGATAATATCTACAACATCCAAATCATATAGAACATTTCATTTGTTTGAAACTAAGTCAAAAGTTATTGGAATTCATTTCTTGTAGAACACATGGGGGGTTCACTCAGTAAGATTGTTACATAGCACGACCGTTCACAGTATATTAAAGAATATCTCTAATTTCACTAAATATTGTAAAATGCCTCCTAAAATTGTATTATTGAACCCCCTCCCAATATACCTTTCCAATTAAAAAAACCCCTAGTTTCACCAAATATTGTACGTATCCATTTTTATAAACCCATTTTTAATACCCCCTTTATATTAGATTATCAAGTTGTAACAAACATGAGCTTTAACGCATCTTAGTATATATGCAAACATGATGCTAAATAAAATAACACTATAATGCTAATAATGATTCCATCAAGATTGCAAGGGGGATTGATCAATTTGTAGTGTTGGATAGTGGAATACCTAACGAAATAGTAATGGGGAAGGGAAAGTGCGTAAAAGGAAACCCAATCAGGAGATCAATGTAGCAAAAAATATAAAAGGTGGATAGTCCAATATGTTGAATTTTATACCATGGAAGTGTTCCCCTAATGACTTTGTGCCAAGTCACTAAAAGTGGACATGTGACATGACCCTTGCATTAATTGCTTGAGATGAGAATTTAATTCACTTTAGATTCATAAAGTGACTTTTTAATAAATCTAAGTGGGAGTTGAAAGGAAATGATTTAATGGAGAGAAAATTGTTTTTTCTCATCCATTGATGAGAGACCACTAGATTCAGTGTGGGCCCTTGATCTAGTGACTATTCAACTACCTTAAGAGAGAAAATGAAAAAGCAAGGAAACCAAGAAGCATTAAATACATACCAAGAGATTTGGATCAAGTCGACTTTCCTTGAGAAGAAGAGAGGTCGAGATATGAGAGAGAGAGATAGCAGCACAAATTCCAAGAAGCTGAGATAGCAACATGAATTCCCAAGCAGTTCTGTTCAACAGGAGGGCATGAATTTCTAAGTATGGCTAGCATGAATTTAGAGGAGACCTGCATTTATTTCCTCTAGAATCCAGTGTGAATTTCAAGGAGAAGGGAATGCAGTTTGAGGAGGTGAGTTGTTGCATAATTTTTTAGTTCTGTATAAAAACATTAATGGAAGTTCGTACAATCACAGTATGCCCACATTTCAAGGTCTAGGAGAGGCACAAAGTTCAAGGAGATTTATTGTTGTTACTGTTTGCACAAAAACTGATATTGAAGACACTGTTCAACACAAAGTTCAAGAGTAGTTTGATTGTGAGAATCAATCCAAATAGGCCTGGGAAAGGCACAAATTTCTAGACATATGTGCACTGAAAACGAGGCACTTATAGCACTGTTTTCGAGGCACAATATTCAGTCTTCATGGTTGAGATAAGTAGTGTATTTGCTGCTACAATATTGTTGTATTTTATTACTATTGTATCTTTCAAGAAGAAATAATAAATATAATCTCTCTGACAGGTTTTCCCTTCGAGGTTTTTCTTGGGCCATTTGGCTAAATATTTTGAGTTTGAAATTTTAAATGTGTATCCAATATTTATTTATGCTCTCGGTAGTGTGATAAATACATTCTTGTATTTCTAATTCTGAGTTGTTTATTAGGAAATAATTCATTTGCAGTTGTCATATGTTGAATGAGTTTATGTATGAAACAATGTATCAGTGAAATTAGAAATCAGAATTGAAGGTTGAGTAAATTTTCACACAATAGTCAGTGCAATGTGTAGAAAAGATGAGAATTGTAGATGTTTCACACCACAGCTTGCCAATCTACCAATTTTATATCATGTAAATTCAAGTATAGCCATAGAGAGATCATATTTTCTATAAGCTTAATATATTAAACTCCATTAAATGCAAAATTGAAACCCTACATTCCTATCAAAACAAACATCATTGATGTTTGAAGCCAAATAAACATAGAAAAAATCATCTTATTTTCCAATAACACCATACGATCATGTGCACACCATGTGCATAGCTTGGATTTGGGTAATTCACAAGATGAAGTGAATTGCATCCACTTCCTCTACATTTATTCTTGCAATCAAGGGAATTAACAACCCTACCTTCATATCAAAACAAACATCATTGATGTTTGAAGCCAAATGAACTCTAGCTAGGATTTACAAGTAATTGATGGATTAAAAATTATAGGGATAGTGTTGTAGATTTTTATAATAGGATTGAAGATATGTTGTGGTAGATTTAGTCACCTCTGATAAGTGTATATAGAACCAAAGTTCACACAATCCTATCTCATATGGGGCTCCTCTCCATACAACCATCCCTAGCAATTCAAGGTAGCATCGAACAATGGAGATAGACAACATCATCAAGGAGTATCTTGGATCCCTTTTCAGAAAGAATTTACAACAACATGCTTCAATAGTAAATCCTTGTTCAGGCAGGATACAAGAAACAAGTAAGAAACAACTTGAGATGAATTCAAACTTTGCAGAGTCCCCATCTCCAACGAGAGGGAATATTCCTTTATAGCGTATCAAGATTTTAGAAATCCAAAAATAAGTAAATGGCTAATGTTTCAATTTTTTATATAATTAACCCACAATATTGTCTTTGGAAAGCTACAGTAAAATGTATCTATATATAATAAAATATGCATAAATCCCTGTACCTATAATTCATTGTGAGGATATGGCATATATAATCTAAACCACCACCTATTCACCTCTACTGAGGTCGGGAATGAATATGATTATGGGATTATCCATTCTTTTGGGTTTTCTATCTTTGATAGAAATGATATTTATTTTAAAAAATATATGCGTTGTTTTGGTTATGCTTTAAATTTACTAGTACATGAGAAAGGTTTAACTCTATGATATTAAATAGAAAATGGAAATACAATGGTTATTTTCAATTATGATATACAGGAAAAAAAAATTGTTACTTGAATGTATCTTAGGTTTATATGGGATTATAGGTTTTCTTGTCTTCATTGACTGTTATCAAAGAATACGGTTACATAAGAGTGGGTTTGATGGTAATCAAACATCACATCTGAATAAGAGATTTAATTAATCAAATCGTAACAATGAACAATGTTATCTTCATAACCTACTGTAAACCTACTATTAATGTTTGAATTTGTTACTAAATATTATTACTTATTAGGGTTTCATTGTTTCTAAATAATAAATTTGGTTAAACTTGAGGGTAATAGATGTGAATACATTGAACCCTAAATTTTAAATTGGAATAAATTCTTTAACTTTAATTCAGTAGTTAAATCCCTCTATACCACTGATTGAGGTTAAATAAACACGACTGTCTTAGAATAGTCTACTATTATTCATAGCAGATAAACACCACATGAAGGAGTACAATAAACAAACAGGGTCAATTCGACTAAGTTGCATGGTCGAGCGCTCCGCCCCTGAATTTACCCTCTATTGGACTGGCATATGTCACCTTTCAAGAGCGAATTTACCACTTCCAATAAGTCTTCCAATAAGTCTGATAGGTATTTCCCTTCATAGAACAAGGACAACGAGCATAGGAAAATTTACATTTAGAAGGAAGGAACAACCAATCCTTGGATCATCAGAACTTAACTTCCTTTGGAACAAATACTACCTTAATAGAGGAGGGGGTTGGTAGGCACTTCAACAAACCATTGGACCTTTAGAAGTAGAAGCCTACACAATTTGGTAGTTGACCTATTATACCCACAACTCCTTTATTAGTGTGAACCTTACACGTACCCTGCCTGGAATCAACTTAAATGCATTAAATCATCAAGTTTACTAAAGAAAAAGGAGGGTTAAGTCCTATCCAAATGGGTTGCGGTTTCAGGGCCCCGAAAACCCAAGCAAGAAATATGGAGTTTTGTAAAGTTATAATTTTTGTTTTATACACAATAGAAAGAAATATTGGTTATTTTATAGTCACGATCCTTTTAACGGGTAAAGCAGTGGGAAAGATAGCATAGGCCAGAGTGTATACCAGGTGGTAGATAACACATAACAGGAAGAGAAACAAAAGTAGCAGCCTTGAACAATTATTAATTAAACTGGAGGAAGAGGCAGAGGCCATTGAGTAAAAAGCGGAGGTGCACCTAAAAGTGGGCCAGTCCCAAATTTGGATGCATATCCGAATCAAGAGCTAAAAGTAGCAGTTTAAGTTATATATGACTATGTATTCAGTTTCTTCTTTTATTTATCCATAGGTTGTAACTCCCTTTATATTAAAAACATCGGGAGTAATTAGTAATTTTATATTTTCTTTTGGATGTGGTATTTTATCAAGTGAGCTTTGAACCAGAGCCATTATAGTTACTCATCGTATCCATTTGAGTCATCAGTGAATCTACCAAACGCAGAGTAAGCTCCAAAAGCAGGTGAAAATCCAGTTGAAGAAGCAACACAAGCACGAGCAATTCCATACCCAGGAATAGTTATAGGTCTAGATGTAGTAGTCGATCCAGTAGCAGTATATGAAGCAGCAGTTAGTTTATGCATAAGGTGAGACAGGAAAAGGTGGATCTGGTAAATAATAAGTAAATTGGATTTTTTTAAGTTGGGATTTCTACTACGTATGACACGCTACTCTATATGCTTCCATCTCTGCCGAAACTTCTTTTATATCATGGTGATTCAACAACTCACTATTCCTGGGTTACTAACGGGACAGGATGAGGGGGTAAAAGTGGTAAATTCACTACAGTAAGGTGGTGTATCAAGCCAAAGAAGATATAAGACAACTACGGGAGAATTATTATATACTTATGAAGATTCTAGGGTTACGAAACAACAACCTGTTAAATTAAATAACAGAGTGCCTACAGGTCTACACATTCAAACTTTTGTACAATTATAAATTTAAGGAAGAAAACAATATATTACAACTGAAAAGAAATTAAACGTTTATACCATTCAGGAAAAAAACTGTAGAATGGATTGCATCATGTAGATTCTTTGACGATTCACAGAAACTTTTAAAGGTTACAGATTGCATATATTTAAATGTAAATTGGTCTTCGAGTAGAAAGGAAAATAACTCTGTGAATGTGTTGAACATATTTTCTCTTAAATACTTTCAAGAAAAATATATGACGAGTACATAACCCCTTTAAGGGATCAAAGAAGAAAATGTCAAAAACTATAACATGTACCTTATGTTTTAAACAGGCTGTCAAAAGAAAATAAGAAAATTACAAAGTTTACATTAATAGAGCCCAATATCCTGGAAACCTTTTGAGGTAACATTTGGTAAAACAAACCCTACTCGTGATTTTGACTATGCCATAAATTATTCCATAGATTACCATCTTGAGTACATACCTGGAGTTTGGCCGTCCCCATAAGCAGTTGACAAAACTAGCTATATTGTTGATGAATGTAATTCATGCAATGGAAACATAAAATAGTTATTGCTTGTTGTGGATTAGACTGTAAACTATTTTTTTAAAATATTAAACTCAAATTATATGTATCACTAACCTCAGAGATCTTTCAGATTATTATGGGTAGTTTCCCTTGTATACAGTAATGAGTCCAATGGAAACCTGAAGTGTCACGAACACAAACTATAATAAGTATGATTTTTTATTCAAATGATAATTAAATCCTTATACAAAAAAAAATTGAAATCTACTCTACCGCATACCTGGAAATGAACAAAAGTGAACAACCCTATCTCGAGATTTATGCATAGATAACTTATTGAGAACGTAATCAGACCAAACTACAATCCCCTGAAATGAGGAACCGCCTTTAGAGTCTATGAATGCCAATGAAATTATGCCATCTGCAACTTTAGGAACCCTCATTCAAGTGTAAGGAACCAAGAGGGGCTGAGCCCTCTCTCAGACACAAAATGATTTGTTACATATTCAGAATTAGTTGGACCCATCCATTCAGAATTAGTTGGACCCATAGCATGCATGAGAGATACCTCAATGTTGTAGTCGGTTGAGTACTCTCTCCCTAAAGATGCATGAATCAATAGGCTGCTTCTGCCAGTGTTTTTGAAAAAATAAACAAACTAAAAAGCTCGAGTTAAACCCTAGAAAACCCGCTAGAATGGTAGTGATCTTCGAGAACTGGAAATTGAAGTGAGAGTACTACTATCATTTATTAATAAGGAGTACATCTTCAATTTCGATCTCCCGCTAGAATTGTAGCGATCTTCGAGAACTGGAAATTGAACTGATAGTACTGCTATCATTTATTAATAAGGAGTACATCTTCAATTTCGATAAGCAGTTTAACATGTGGACTGATGACTCACTATAACTTAACCATTACCCTCCAAAACTTCATAAAGTGATCATTATTATAGTCACGAAAAGTAATTTCATAACCTTTCTGACATGTTGAACTACCTTGTTTTTAACTCATACCATAGTTTAACCACTGGTTCAAATGGTCCTTCATATATGTTTTGAATCTTCTTTTGAATATGGTGTACTATTTTTTTTTCAACGTAATATGGTGTACTTATTCTAACCCTCGTGAGTGATGATGGCGCTACCCCATTTTTAAGTTATGGCCAACACAATTAAATGTTTGGCGCTACCCCATTTTTAAGTTATGGCCAACACAAGTAGTAAATGTTAGTATTGTACTATGATATAAACTTTATATTTATAATTGTATTGTAAATGTGAATTTAGCTACCATAATTTAAATTTAAGTTAATATATTATGTTAACTTATCTAAGTTCCTATTTGTTTTATTTTATGATCTCTAAAAACAAGCAATTGCTTCATAAGGTGCAAAGGAACTTCAGGAGATAAAATAAGGCATAAAATAATTGACATTTGGTAAAATGTGATATCATGATATTCATATATTTAAATAAAAAGGATCTAAATCGAATTGAATTACTAAAGAGTTAACACCATACCTTATTTGGCAGGGACTAACAATGTGACATAGATGTTGGAGATCTTAGAGTAACTTGTTCAAGAGAATATATTTCATTTATTTGAGAAGGCACTAACAATGTGGCATAGATATTAGAGATCTTAGAGTACGTTGTTCTAGAGAATATCTTGTATTTATTTGAAAAGGCAAAAAAAAACGAATGATGAAGATTGTGTCATTTTAGAGGTTTGAGTTCTCTTTGAAATATGTTTACATAAGTATAGGGCATTCTCCAAATTAATTTGAACTTATTTTACACTTTCAAAGTTTGAATTTGCAATGTATGGTCATTAAATACTTTGGAATATACAATCAAACAAAAATAATGATCATATTATATAATTTTTTGAATTAACAAATAAAAATAATAATTAAAAAAAACTTTAAAACAATTCTCTTTTCAAATAACATACAAATAAAAATGAAAACAACAAAATCTTAAAATGTAATTCTAATTTTAATTAAAATTAAAAAAGTGATTTATTTTTTATCTAAATATTGATTATTTTATTTATTATGTTAATCAATTTATATATAATTTTTAATTTGATAACTTAATTAAAATAAAAATAACATCTAAATTTTTTTAACAATGGAATAGATGGGGAAAATCAAGAGTAACTTTAGAAAAACAAAGTATTTTGGTTTTGTAAAATACAAGATTCATGAAAGAATTGGAGACTAGTGTTTTATACAATGGGAAAATGGGTTCAACCAAGGATCACATGAGGCTTTCTTTAGAAAGATTAGAAAGAGACAAGGTCGCAATGCACAAACCTAGATGCTCTCTAGTGGATGGGTTGATTTTAGAGATCACACAAAAGGAAATTTATAGAGCAAAAAAATTCAAATGGACTCAAGACGGAAAGCTACATTGAAAGGAATAAAAATACACATGATTTCTAGACATGAAATATGCACCTAAAACACACTTCTGATTGATAACAATCATATAAAAGATAGAAAGTCTAATCCTTCATTTCTCAATTCCATTAACAATTTGAAGATCCATTAACCAACCAAGCACATGAGCAACATGAAAACCCTTCAATAAAACTAGCATCAACCATCCTACATCACAATTGAGTATCCCTTGTCCATCAAACTCATGAATATCTCATGCCCTTGTCCCCTGATTTTTCCTATGCCTCCCCTCCACCGCTTCTACACGAAATGTAATAAAATATACCCTAAATATTTGTATTTCCATATAACATAATTAAGCCCCCTTGGCCCCTTAATACAGGGCAATATATTTTCTCATTTTCGTATCATAGTTTATTCCCCAATATGAATGGACGTGATAGGATATTTCCCACCAACTGACCCCCCCCGTGGTAGAACACTATATCATAACTATTACTAGAATTAATATATTTATTGAGATAAGATTTGGAATTTATAATGACTTATCTTGAAGACAAATATGCATTTTTTGGTTCCATATCACTAGCATGCATTCAATCATTCACACATAGGAAAATAAACTTACTTTCCTTGGATTGGTTCTATATAAAATTCAATAGCTAGAAATTTATGTCACATAACATAAATCTTCTTTCTATCACTAAATTTTCAATCTAGGGATCCTCATCAACAAGTTAGCAAATAATATTTCTATTGGATACTAGGAATTATTATCTATAGGGAGGCCATCAACATTCTCTCAAAGAAAGGATTACAACGCAGCCATATTTCAAATCCACGCTTAGCATAGATTAAATTTCATTTCAAATAAGAAAAATGTTGTCTCAGATACCATTTAGTCAAATGATAAATAAAATCGATCAATAAGAATGACCCCTTCCTCGAAAACATTAACATACCAGCAAAATTCAAATGTAGAAATGCTAATGAGACTTATCTTCATTGCTTCTTCCTTGAAATCATTCCATGCATGAACAAAAATTATATACTATATGATAGCATTATGGATAAAAAAACTTTATTTGTTGAGGGAACCAAGGATCTATTTTATTCATCTTTGTAAATCACACATTCTTCAACAATTTAGTTATAGAGAACATTAATTTCCCTCCTTCTATCCACTTCCCTCTCTCTCTCCACTTCCCTCTCTCTCCCCCCCTTTGTATCCTATCTTCTTATCTACATAACGAAAACATTGAATCCCTTTCTAAGGTGGTTCAATGCAAACAAACCAAACTAATTCCTAAACTTACTCAACAACATGCTCAAAATAGAAAACAATTGGATGGAAAAACAATTAATCCAAATCTTATTATCCTAACTAATCCTTAACTTAAATTTAAGGGAATCCACTCCCTTTATTAAAATAAGATCTTCTATATCAAATCTCATGACTCAACACGGTGCTCCTGCATCAAAGTTGTATGAGGTATCAATATTTTCCAAAAGATTCCTTTTTGTTATAGATAAGTTTCAAAAATTGTGACATATTCTCCACCATTGTTGATCTCAAACATTTCACAGGTCAAACACATTACTTCTTAGATAATGCCCTAAATTCCTTAAATTTTTCAAATACATGATTTTTATTCTTCAAGAAATATACCCAAGTGTACCTATAAAAATAATTAATGAAGATCAAATGTACCTTGCACCTTCTAGTAGATGTTTTTTCATGTAACACATGTCACTATGGACCAATTCCAAGTGAGATTTTTCTCTCCATGCCTTTATGATATCAACGGGAGCTTGTTTATTATGCACCCTTTTCATATTCTATCAAGAGGAACATCCTAGGTAATCCAGTAACCATGTCATGTTTCACCATGAGTTTCAAGCTTCAAAAATTTAGATGTCTGAGTCATTCATGCCACGTTTTGCTATGGTCATTAGTCTAAACAATGAATTAAATCGGTCATGTATTTCTCTTGGGAGTATCATGAAACTCGTATAGTCTATCTTTGGGATCAAGAAACCCTTCAACAACAATTTCCCTTTTATGTACATCATTCACAACAAATCGATCTGGCCAAAATTCAACTTTCTTTCTAGTCTAAGTAAGTTGAGGTATCTATAGGAAATTTGTAGATAGGTTGGGTGATACACATTGGTAATCAGTCCTCATTTTGTACTAGTGGATATGGGTGCAATACTTTATACCAAGTTGATAAGTGTCATTGATATAACAAGCAATGCACTTGGCTTGTTTCTAGTGAAATTCTCATTGATATTTCATAAACTGAGAACCCACACTAACAACAAAGGAAATATCGGGTCTACGATGATTAAATAAATGAGACTTGCAACTAACTATCAATAAAGAGTCACATTGACTCGTGGCATAACATAGTCTTTTGTTAATTTAACTCCCAACTAAAAAGGTTTAGAACAAGCTTTACAATCAATCACTTTGAATATTTTTAAGATATCCATTACATATTTGGGTTGAGAAATAAAAATTCCATCATTCATCTATAGAATTCCCAAAAATAAATGCAAAAGACTAAGGTCGGGCATTTCAAAGGTATCAAACAATTGTTTCTTCAAACCCAATATTAAACTTATATTTCTACCAATAATGACTAAATCATCTACATAGAGTGCAACAATCAAAATTTCATCATTAACATGTAATACATATTTTCTATGATCAAATTCGCGTCATTAGAAACCAAGAGTAAGGAAGAAATGATCAATCTTATCATGCCAATCCCCGAGGGGTTGCTTCAAACCATACAAGGATATTCTCAGTCGATAAACAAGACTGGTATCCTTATAAAATAGAAGAGGTTTCTCCATATATATTTCTTCAGTCATATCTCCATGAAGAAAAGTACTTTTGACATCCATCTAGTGTACTTCCCATCCAAGTCGAGCAATAAGTGAAAGAACCAGTTGAACTGATTTCATCTTTGCAATATGGGAAATTTTTTTAGTGTAGTCAATGTTTTCTTGTTGAGAAAAGCGTTTTTCTACTAAGTGATATTTATGTCTTTCAATAACACCATAAGATGTGAACTTGGTTTGGTCAACATTTCACTATGTTATTTCCTTGTGATCGCGGAACTACTTCCCAATTTTTATTTTTCATCAAGGAATGCTATTCTTCAACCATAACATTCTCACATTCAATTCAACCATATACATATACATGTGTTTCTAGGTCACATGCCTCTAGAAAATGTGCCATTGGAGCAACATTGCCACACTACTTTTGAATTCTAGTCTTCCTCGAATCATGAATATTTCATGTATCAATTCCAGCTACTTCAATTGTCCGGGCAACCCAATAGGGTGGACAAGAATTTTGAAAGGAGGAATTAATCATATCGACCAAACCATCAACATCTTTATTTGAAACATCATGATTGGTAGTCAACTTTGTATGTGTAGAGGTCCTATAGTTCAAAGTAGGTGGTAGATTCAACTGTTCAGTTGAAGCTCCAAGATTCATTTCAATCAATCCTATTTCTTTCGTTATCTACTGCTAATTAAACTAGAGGAGGAGTTCAATAATTTGATACCCACAGTTGTTTAATTAAAAACAACATCCTTGTGGGTGATGATTTGTTGTTTGGCTAGATCAAACAACTGGCAGGCTTTCAGTTCTCTAGAATATCCCATCATGATGCAAGCATGATTCTTTGCATCCAAATTATTTCTACAGTCGTCTGGTATATGTGCCCATGCAATACATCCAAATGTTCTAAGGTGGCTGATGGAAGGTTTTCTTCCACTCCATTTCTTGGTAGGATTCATGTTAAGAACAATTCAAATTAGAATAAGGTTTAACAGATAGTTTGAGTAGTAAACAACTTCTTCCCATAAGCTAGTTGGAAAATATTTGGCCTAAAGAAAACAACACGCCATTTTGACCAATGTTTTTTTTCCTTTCTATTACTCCATTCTGCTGAGGTTGGTGCAGGTGAGAGGAATACCTTGCCCTTCATACACCATTGTCTCCCTTGAAGTATAATAATCATGTAGCTTTACTCTTAAATATGACCGCGAGTCACAACCGAAAAACCTCTTCATCCCAAGATAATATCTACAACATCCAAATCATATAGAACATTTCATTTGTTTGAAACTAAGTCGAAAGCTATTGGAATTCATTTCTTGTAGAACACTATATCATAACTATTACTAGAATTAATATATTTATTGAGATAAGATTTGGAATTTATAATGACATATCTTGAAGACAAATATGCATTTTTTGGTTCCAGATCACTAGCATGCATTCAATCATTCATGCATAGGAAAATAAACTTACTTTCCTTGGATTCGTTCTATATAAAATTCAATAGCTAGAAATTTGTGTCACATAACATAAATCTTCTTTCTATCACTAAATTTTCAATCTAGGGCTCCTCATCAACAAGTTTGCAAATAATATTTATATTGGATGCTAGGAATGATTATCTATAGGGAGGCCATCAACATTCTTTCAAAGAAAGGATTACAACGCAGCCATATTTCAAATCCACGCTTAGCATAGATTAAATTTCATTTCAAATAAGAAAAATGTTGTCTCAAATACCATTTAGTCAAATGATAAATTAAATCGATCAATAAGAATGACCCCTTCCTCGAAAACATTAACATACCAGCAAAATTCAAATGTAGAAATGCTAATGAGACTTATCTTCATTGCTTCTTCCTTGAAATCATTCCATGCATGAACAAAAATTATATACTATATGATAGCATTATGGATAAAAAAACTTTATTTGTTGAGGGAACCAAGGATCTATTTTATTCATCTTTGTAAATCACACATTCTTCAACAATTTAGTTATAGAGAACATTAATTTCCCTCCTTCTATCCACTTCCCTCTCTCTCTCCACTTCCCTCTCTCTCTCCCCCTTTGTATCCTATCTTCTTATCTACATAACGAAAACATTGAATCCCTTTCTAAGGTGGTTCAATGCAAACAAACCAAACTAATTCCTAAACTTACTCAACAACATGCTCAAAATAGAAAACAATTGGATGGAAAAACAATTAATCCAAATCTTATTATCCTAACTAATCCTTAACTTAAATTTAAGGGAATCCACTCCCTTTAGTAAAATAAGATCTTCTATATCAAATCTCATGACTCAACACGATGCTCCTACATCAGAGGTGTATGAGGTATCAATATTTTCCAAAAGATTCCTTTTTGTAATAGATAAGTTTCAAAAATTGTGACATATTCTCCACCATTGTTGATCTCAAACATTTCACAGGTCAAACACATTACTTCTTAGATAATGCCCTAAATTCCTTAAATTTTTCAAATACATGATTTTTATTCTTCAATAAATATACCCAAGTGTACCTATAAAAATAATTAATGAAGATCAAATGTACCTTGCACCTTCTAGTAGATGTTTTTTCATGTAACACATGTCACTATGGACCAATTCCAAGTGAGATTTTTCTCTCCATGCCTTTATGATATCAACGGGAGCTTGTTTATTATGCACCCTTTTCATATTCTATCAAGAGGAACATCCTAGGTAATCCAGTAACCATGTCATGTTTCACCATCAGTTTCAAGCTTCAAAAATTTAGATGTCTGAGTCATTCATGCCACATTTTGCTATGGTCATTAGTCTAAAGAATGAATTAAATCGGTCATGTATTTCTCTTGGGAGTATCATGGAACTTGTATAGTCTATCTTTGGGATCAAGAAACCCTTCAACAACAATTTCCCTTTTATGTACATCATTCACAACAAATCGATCTGGCCAAAATTCAACTTTCTTTCCAGTCTAAGTAAGTTGAGGTATCTATAGGAAATTTGTAGATAGGTTGGGTGATACACATTGGTAATCACACCATTTGAAATTTTATATTACCACAACCAACAATAGTAAGTTGATAATCATCTACCATGAAAAATTTGTTTTTTACACCTTCACTTAACGAAGAGAAGAGAGAATCACCTTTAGCCATATGATCAGTACAACTAGATTAAAATATCCACTAACAATAAGTAATTTGGGTAGGTAAGGCCTGAGAATATCTAACAAAAAATGTAAACCTATTTGTCATACCTTTCTAAGCATGAGTTGATCATACATTCGACATGCCTGCTTCAATTTTCCATACCTTTTATTCCATATCACTGGTATTCTTCCAAAAATACTTCACTGTTGTTGGCTGAATTTTCTGACCTCGGCCAACTGAGGAAATCAAACCCACACATATTGCTTAAGGCATCTCTAGGTATGTTTAAAATAGCTTGATTTCGCAGGTTGGCCGAGGTCAGAAAATCCGGCCAACAAATGGCGCTAGAAGGAGGGCCGAGGTAAAACAAGTGGTTTAATTTATTTTCAATTATTTTTAATAACCATTTATCCTTTCGCTCTTTGATTTTTTCATCTTTTATATTTTACTCTTCTTCGTCATCGCATATGTGCGTAAGGGCTGGTTAGATGACAAGCTAACCATTTTTATGAATCATTTTTTTTAATGTCAATTATCATTCATGGATTCATCCCAAATCTCTATTGGGAGTCATGTCTCAAGAAATAATCATTCTACTCCATCTAAGATAGTTTATCTCTTGTCAAAAAACAAATTTGATGGTGAAAGTGGGATTTATGCAATTGACCATGTTTCTCAATTTTTGCAAAAATGTCTTACTAATCATGTTATAGATGAAGCAATCATTGGCAGATCGTTCGCTTTGACTTTCAAAGGCCAAGTTCGAAAATGGTTTGAAAATTTTCCATCTCAACATTCTTTACAACAATTTTTAGGTGAGTTTATTCATGCTTTTCACGATCCTGATTATAAGAAATTGTTTGTAGAATTAATAAATCTTAAAAGAGAATACAATGAATCATATGAGGACTATGCAAACAATTTTTTTAATCTTTGTTACAGATTTCCTTTGAAACTTGTCACTTCTATTTTTCAATTGATCCATGAGGTTATGTATTTTTCAAATGAATTAGATCAATCAGATAAAAATCAATTTTCTTCATATAACAATATTTCGATTGATTCTAATCAAAATTCAGAAGTTATAGATCAGCAATATTGTCCAACTTTTTTCACCTCACTTAATCAGAAGGAATACAATGTATTAGAGGATGCTAATATCCCTTCTGATAATCCTAATTCGTCTTTATCTTCTCTTAATGAGAACAAAACTCAAAGACTAAACGAAGAAAGTTGTCAATCACATCAAGATCTTATGACTATTTTAGAAGAGAAAGAGACCAAATCTGAAATCTATAATAAAAAAGCTCCTCCTACATTAATTAAGCAAGACCAAGATATTATTTTAAGGGATTCCATTCCCGAATCTCATTTTTCTGATGGGTCTCGTGTTTCATGTATACCTTTACCTATTTGCAATGAACAAGATAATTTGTCATGTTCAGATTTTTCAATAAAGGGTATTGATCTGATTTTAGGAGAAGAAATTAATGAACATATGAAATCAAATGCAAATACTCAAATAGAAGAAAACTTTTCTTTCAAAGAAAATTCGTTATCAACAGATACTTTCAGTTTTCTTTCTTCGTCCACCTATTTTTGATTATACCCTAATTTATTTAATAATTGTGCTTCTCAGGATAATTTTTCACATCTATTAGAATTTGATCCTGATGCACAAAATTCTCATGGGTTTCCAAATGATAAATTATGTTTTAGGGATGAAGAGAAAAAACATTATTCTTATGAATCTCTTGGTAAATACAAAGATGAGAGCCATATACTTTTTAAAACACCTCTTATTGATTCATCACCTCTCACAATTGATGAAGCGTCTCCTTGTTTGAATAATGAGTTAGCTGAAACTGAATTTTTCATTAAAACTAGTCATGATTCCCATTCATTTGATGAAGGCATGTCTAAGACAATATGGGATGATACCTCATCAGATTCTAATTATTTACTTCAGTTTCAACCAATGATTACCATAGATCCTCATTCTTCTTGTACAATTTCTCAATCACGCAGCTTTATTCACATTGATCACTCATCTATAAATTCATATGTTTATGTTTTTCATGATAGAGTTGCAGATGGGCTTGAGGCTTCTTACCTCAATAATTTTCCATTTAATGGTAAGGATTTATTTTATGTATATAAAAATAAATATTTTAGTGGTAAGCACGATGCATCTAATTTTCTATTATTAACATATCATTTTCTATTACTAACTGAAAGTGATGTTTTTCTTACAGGAATGAAAATGCTTCGATGGTTCCATTGGATATTTCGTTTCACTTGATTGTGTTATAGCTTTGGTTTTATTGTATATATTGACATATGTATATTAGAGTTAGATTTAGATTCAGTTTAGTTAATTCATTTTCTTATTATAAGTAGTTTTCTTTATGTATGTACAGTTAATAAAGGATGTGCAAATTTCGGGATGAAGACGAATTGTCATTTAGGGAAGTGCTCATTTTCCTTTTATCTCTTTTGATTATTTTCTCTTACTATCAATAAATAATTAATGATAGAATAAATCGAATGGTAAAATATTTTAGTCATACATAATTTTGCACTCTTTTGAATGCAACTCGCTCATTCTGTAATTGTTTTCATAAAACTGTACAACTCAAATTTTCTTTTTCATTTTGTTAAAAAAAAAAGAAAAGATCTCGTTTATCCTAACTCATCCATTTGAGTTATATCACAATTTCAAAAAAAAGAAATTGAAACATTTTTTCAATAAAGAATTCAAAATTCAACATTACGAATAACTTATTAAATTCTTGTATGCATATCACTATCTTCCTTTTTCTATCTTTTTGACCTTTTGATGAAATTTGTAAGAATTTAATCCTTTATCTTATAATATCAAGGTCAATTTACATTTTGGAAGATTAGTCATATTTTGTATGCATATTATTATTTCATGATTTTTACATTATTTTGTGTAGCTCGTCTCACAAAATATGACTATATCTTTTTGAATTTTGAGTTTATTTACCTCCCTCGACAATCAGTTGAAGTTTCGATGAATTTTTCTTTTGGATTGTAATACATACCTTTGGGTTGAATTTGGATTTGATTGGGTCTTATCTTGTATATAAATTTTTGAGTGTTTTGATTACTGGTTTTATTTCGCATTGTTTACTTTGTTTGATTGATTGGTTTTTCAAATACTGGATTTGAGATCTTAAGCATTTTGATTTTCTTCTTGGTTTCAAAAAAAAAAAGGAAATTTGTAAATAAATAAACCCTGAGGCTTAAATCCAGTTTATTCCTTTATCACGATTAGTTGTGATAAGGAAAGATCTTCAAGATTTGATTAGACTAATAAGTCCTTCTCAAATCTGATAGGAACCTATAATTGATGATTGTCTGTGTTTATGATCATGATTAATCTTCAGCCATCTGTTTCTTTATACGTTAGGATTGCCGACAAATTTCCTTTTCAAAACTCAGTACATGGGAAAACCTTTATCAATATTTATTATTAGTCATCTATTAAAAGTCTATTTATCATCTGCAAAGATTCTAAAAGTATGCTCCATGCATAATTATCTGTAATACATTGGAGTTTGATTGAAGAATAGGAGGTCTCATCACGAGCCGACCTATCATGATCATCAGTTTTATTAGGAATAACATCATTTCTGATTACCAGAGTGATGGCTCTTGATCATATGATCAGGAGACAGGAGGTCTCATCGCGAGCCGACCTGTTTATGTTTGATAAAACTTGTGAATGATGCTATTAATATCAAGTTACCACACTTGGACAGTAGTCTTCAGTTAAAGTTTAATGGAAAATCAATAAATATTTTATAATTGGAGCAGGTCTTGAAAGTTTTTCAAAGAAGTGAATAGATTTATCTTTATACTGATGATGCAGGTTACATTTATACTGAGTACCTTGTTTTGACAGGGAAATTTTCAGCTTGTCTATAACCAAATATTTATCAATAGAAATGAAGATAATTCTGAAAGTATTCGCAGGTGTGAATTTAGTATTGGTTCTTGTTAGATTAAGATTTTCTGATTTGTTTCAATTGAATTTTAAGATTTTGTTTTATTGCAATTTTTGTGATGAATAAGCAGAGATAACAGGTTCGCCCAGGTATGTCGTCATTTGTTGGCACCCCAACAACTCCCCTTGATTTTTCTAAAATCAAAGGGCCCCCATGTAAATTTTGTAAATACTTAGCTTGTAGTTTTCATTTTATCGTGTTTGGTTTGGTAGGTGATTTTATGCTTTTCTTTCTTTGATCTTTTTACTCTTCCTATCCTTGCTCTTTGGATTGGCCTTTTAAAAGATTTGGAAATGTAAGGCGATCTTCTATGTCGGTTTGGTGTATGAGTCATATATTTCAATCTTTAAATCTTTCTTGATGACCATCATATTTCACAAAGCTCTTTTTCTAACATAAATTTATAAATATTTCACGTAGGAGAGAATTGAATAAAATGTTAAAATCTTAAGATTTCAACATTTCAAATTTTAGAAGTTTACAAAAATATTCTATTCATCGAGAATTAATTATACACTTTGTAAACTTTATTTATTCATTTATATTTAATTTCTCCCTCTTAAAAAATATTTAAAAATAAATAAATAATTAATAATAATTTTATGGGGATAATCCATATGAATTATTATTCAACCAAGGGGCAACTTTTATTAGCTTATGTGTATTTTAAAAAATATAAAAAACACGCAAAACTTTATATAAAACTACACATAAACTAAATATATAATGGGGTATGACATCATTAATCAAAAGAAGAGGTAATTCACTTTATTGAAGTTTAAAATGTGAAAGAAAAATTCATTCTTACTTTTGTCATGTAAGTCAAATTTAAACTTTCACAACTATAAAACACGCCAGGAATAAGAATATATGAACCTTATATCATTATACCTTTTAAATTAAGATGTTAAAATATTTACATTAAAGATGGTTTACACTTATGGTGTGAATGGAAGAAAAAGAAATTTGAAAGACCGTGTCATGTTAATATGTTTTAACAAAATTTACCAAATGCATTTAAAACGAAATTGACCAAATGGCTAACCCCTATGGTAAGGAGATTTGTGAGGATGATGCGTGTCACAAGGTTGGTTAAAGAATTCATCACAGGTAATATAAATTAAAACTCATTGAAAAGAATTCATCACAGGTAATTCATCCAACGGAACAAGGAATGTGTAGAAGATGTTGGAGGACAATGCGTGAACTCAAAGAACAAGATAAGAGTAATTTGATCTTCCGATTCAGAGGGGTATTAAGAGTTAAAGCTTCTATTCTGGAGACGGTTATTGGCTCCACTATCTAAATTATCTAAATTATATTCTCCTGAAGAGGATAAAATTCAGTTGGTAGCAGGAGACCATAACCTGTGAAATCAAGTTATTTTAAATATATCAAGAGTTGCTTTAAGCAATCTGTGTGGGTTTGATTTCCTCTGTTGGCTGAGGTTAGAAAATCCCACCAACAACTGTATGTCCTAGTTTCCCATAATAATGACATGTATTCTTCTTCTTGTCCTTCTTAGTCATATCATCATGCCTCCTCTTCCAATTTTATTTAACAAGCTTGTGACGTTTCTGTAGATTACCCTGTTGACTTCTTTCTTTGTAGTTCCGTCGACTTTTTCCCTTCACCATATGGATCTACTACCTAATTCTTAGTTTCCATTTGTCAAGCATTTTTCTTGTTCTCTAAACAACATACCATAGAAGGAATCGAGGGTATAGGCCTTACCATCTTCTTTCTTGTATTCCCAACTAGCATGGAATGTCAAACATAATAAATCATAGGGAGCTTTTCAGGTTCATGAAAGATAATTTCAATGAGCTATCCATCTTTATTCTTAAAATGCTTCTGACATTCTCCCAATTTTAGTTGTAGTTCCTTGATTCATTATGAATAGTCCTCAATCCTATCAAAGGAGAGAGGATCAAGAAATATCAAATCTTTCTCAACACACATAACCTGAATTTCATCTACCTTGTCAAATAGACCCTTTAGTTTCTTCTATAACCATTGAGGACAATTGATCTCACTTGTGTGAAAGCGAATCTCCCTTGAAATGTAGGTAGTAATCACTCTTATATCATCATCCTTCTTCTCATCAATAACAAACTTATGTTGGTCATACCAGATCTAGGATCATGGTCTTGGTAAAATGTTCGAGAGCCTTACTTTTTAATAAGGTTTTCATGCCTTGCACTCATATTCCATAGTTGTGACCATTCAATATCAAAGTATATTTCTTGGAAGCCATGATATTGATATATTAATCTATCCTTGATATAATGTACAAGTCTAATCCTAGATTTAATCACAAACATATCTAACTCAATAGAGCGTGCCAATATGACACCTCAAACAAATTTGAAAAAAAAAAGTTGTGTATCAAACCAATAGCTCTGATACCATGCTGGAGAAAATGGGGATAATATTGGACATAACATAAATCAACAAGATTAAGAAATTACAAGAAAAGGTGGTGTCTAAAGACACAGTTTCAACACTTAAGCACATAATGACAATACATTGAAATGCATTGCTCACTTCTCACGATTTATCACACATATTGTGTTAACACACATCATACATAATTTGTTCATCCTTTTACATATCCAAGATGTAAACAAGTCCATTGAAGTGAATAATATCGCATCCACATACTTGGGCCATTGCACATAACAGTTTCCTTGAAATCTACACCATAGTCAATGGTTCTATTCCAACGATCTATTCGGTCAACTATTTAGTCAGATTTTTCATTGGAAGGTAGGTATTACTATTCAAGAGCCTAGTTGGTTGTTATTCGATCACTCAGTTGACCCATTAGTCAACTCTTATATTCAACCCACACCAATCGACTGCATGTCTCAAAAGGATCCAAGGATGCAATGAACTAGCAAATCTTGTTGTTCCAACAATATAAACTTGTGGTGAGTCAGATTCCTTCGTCAACTTTAATTCTGACTAAAAAGGTGTAGAACATGCTTTATAGTGACTCATATTTAAGCTTTGCAAAAGATCCATTAAATACTTAGGTTGAGAAATAAAGATATCATCATTCATTTGTAGAGCTTGAATGCCCAAAAATAAATGTAAAAGATTGAAGTCAATCATTTCAAAGGTATCAGTTAATTGATTCTTTAAACCCAATATTAGATTCATATTGTTTCCAATAATGACTAAAAAATCTACACATAATGAAAAAATTAATATTCCATCATTTACATGCAAAAAATAGATGTTGTGATTTGATTCACTACATTTAAAACTAAGATTGCAAATAAATGATCAATCCTCTCATACTCATTCCTAGAGGAATATTTCAAATCTTACAAATATTTTTTAGTTGAAAAACAAGACTAAAATCCTTCTCATATCCAAGGGGTTTCTCCATATAAATTTCTTCAGTCATACCTCCATGAAGAAAAGTTATTTTGATATTCATCTAATGTACCTACCATCCAACTAGAGCAATAAGTGAAATAATCAATCAAACCAAGTTCATGTTTACAACCAGGGTAAAGGTTTTAGTGTAGTCAATGTCTTCTTGTTGAGAAAATGTCTTTTCAATCAAATGAACCTTATGTCCTTCATCAACACCATGCGATGTGAGTTTGGTCTTGTTGACCCATCAAAATTTCACTATATTCTTTACTTGTGGTTGAGGAGATAAATCCCATGTTTTATTCTTCATCAAGGAACAATATTATTCAACCATAGTGTCTCCCATTCATGTCAACCACGTGAATTTCCATATGCATCTATATCACAATCCTCTAGCGCACATTCCATTACAGAAACATTTTCACGCTACTTTTGAATTTTGTCCTTAAATCATTAACATATGCTACATTAGCTCCAACAACTTCAATTGTATTGATATCCTAATGAGGTAGACAAGAATTTTAAAGTGGGGGGTTTCCTATATCGATGAGTTCATCAATAGTTCTATCAAGGGTTCCAAGGATGGTAGTTGATCATATATTCACTAGTTTACTACAAGTCATGATAGGTAGGTGATTTGACTGTCTAGTTGAAACTCCAAAAGGGTTTAGTTGATCCTATTTCTCTCACAATTTCAAAAGGATCTATGTTCATCAAACTAGAAGAGGAATTCAATAGTTTAATACCAAAGGTAATTAAATCAAAGACAACATCCCTTTGAATGATGATCTATTGTTTGAATAGATTAAACAATCTATAGGAATTCAATTCTTTAAAGTAGCTCATCATGATGCAGCATGACTCTTTTCATTCAAATTCTTTCTATAGCCATATGGGATGTGCACCCACACAATAAAACTACATGTTATAAGGTGACTGGTCTATGGTATATTTCCATTCCATTTCTCAATAGGATTCATGTTAAGGACAACTTTAGTAGCAATAAGTTTCATTAGATAGTTTGAACAATAACAATTTCTACCCAAAAGCTAGTTGGAAACTCCTTTTCTTGAAGAAAACAACGTGTCGACTCAATCAAGTTCCAAATTTTCCTCTCTTCAACTCCATTATACTAAGGTGCATGAGGTATAGATATTTTCCAAGAGATTCCCTTTTCTGATAGGTAGTTTTCAAAAACTCTACCCACATATTCTCCACCATATTCTAATCTTTAACATTTCATAAATTGGCCACATTCCTTTTTATCTATTTCCCTAAATTCCTTGAACTTTTCAAATACATGAATTTTATTCTTCGAGAAATATACCCAAGTGAACCTAGAAAAATCATCAATGAACGTTAAAATATACGTCACACCAACTAATGATGGGTTATTCATGTAACGATTGTTGTTGTGGACAAGTTCTAGTCGAGTCTTTTCTCTCCATGCATTTCTTATCTCAAAGGGAGCCTATTGATGATTTCCAAGCACATACCTTAACATACTCCATCAACAGGAATTATTTTAGGTAATCCAAAAACCATGTTATGTTTCATCTTCAATTTCAAGCTTTGAAAATTTAAATGTCCAAGTCATTCATGCCAAATTCTGCTACAGCCATCAGTCTGAGCTATGAGTGTATTTGGTCCTATTTATTTCTTGGGACATCACAAAACTTTTATAGTCCATTTATAGAATCAAGGAACCTATCGTGATTCGTTTTTTATCATATTTGCACTCATTTAGGCTAACCTTTTTTAACCTAATACTTCTTATTATCTTGCCTATTTTCCCATACTTCCATGTTTTTCCCCATATTGAATGGTCCAATTATTATCTTGACTATAAGAGGTAATTATGTTCAATTAGACATGAATTAATAGTTTTGTTACTTATTTCAAATATAAGATGATCGGTCTAACCATTGTGGGGTTTGTAGTAATTATATTTTTGAGACAACAGGTATGTGTGCTACCGGAACTATGAACTCCGGTAATCCAATGGTTCTATCTTTCAACGTTGCGCACTACTAGAATTGAGGGCTTGATTCATGCACCACCCAAGCTATTTCTAGAGGATTCAAAGCTTGATTGAATATAAAGATCAATTCCACAATGTATGCATCATGTTCCATATCAATATCCTCAACACTTCCTTCTGATTGGTCTCGTGATCAGTAATTGGTGGAGTCATGTGCAACTTGAATTGCAATCGTGATTTCATGTTTCCATTCATGAAATCACTATCTATGTATGACACGGTATATCTATATTTGGTAAATCAAGATTCAAATTCTATGGTTTATTGTTGTATCTAATAACACATGAACTCCTATATATTGTAAAACAGTCTCATGGAGAGTTTAGCTCAAATTCTGTTGTCTGCATACAGAGTATAGGGAGTTTTGGTGATAAAGTTCAGATCCATTTTGAGCTCCTATGATGTAATCCTTATTTTTATTAATGAATATTTTGGATTTCTGATCATTTTCTAAGCTCTTATTCATTACAGTGCGCTCAGCCAGGAGGCCCCCTGTTCTGAGTCCCATCAACAGTGTTAGATTGTAGGTTTGGTTTGTACAAGTGTGTTTGATGTATTCACAACATGTTCGGGACTTATCTCGGGTTTGATTGATATTTTATTTCAGATTCATCTTGGGCAAGCTACTTAGCATATTTACAATTATGTTGCAGATTCATTTCTTGATTTACCATTTGAATTTATAAAGAATGTCTGGTGTTGTAAATTCATCTTGAATCCTGTAGGTTAATGGTGAATGTTTGTATTTTTTTTACATGTTTTTAAGAACTTCAAAAGGATCCTCATATGCTTGGTGTTTCCCAGTAGTTGAAAGTTTGTAAACTTGAGATTCCATAAGTGATCTAACTGACACAAGGCCTAGACCTATGATCTTTCAATTACATGGTTTATTCTCATGAACAGTGTGGTTAAACATCTCTCCAATTTGTAACAAAATCATAGGTTGTTTTATGGGCATTTTGACAATTTCAGTAGCTGGTATAGGATCTTCATTTGATTCGATAACTAGTTGTTGGAACACACAAAGTGATATTATACAGTGAGCTTATTCTTATTTGGAGAGTTGTAATATGGTTTGTTTACTATTTGCATAATTATAACATCAAATATCATATTGTCAATTGAACATTGTGATAATATCAAACAAAACCTTTGCTTACAAGTTTAAATCTAAATTGTTGGTATAAACACAATGAATTCATTCAGTCTATCTGAGATTTCTTTTGAGCATTTTATTGAGTGTGATCAATTGAACTTAGTTCTGCATATGTTTTGCATGGAATCTCATTAGTTTACAAACCCTAGTCGATAATTTATGTAAAGTAAAATAAGAAATCATTTTTCCCAACAGAACCCTTCAATAATAATTTCACAATTGTTCACATCTTTCACAACAAACTAATCCAACTAGAGTTCAACCTTTTCTCCAGTCTGGGTAAGTTAGGTTACGAACAAAAAATCTGCACTTAAGTTAGGTAGATGATACATGCTGGTTATTACACCATGTTGATATTCAATGTCACCACAACCAACAAAAGTAAGTGAATAATCATTCGTTACAAATATTTTTCTTTATGTAGTTTCACTTAAGGATTAAAAGAGAGAAGAATATTTGGCCATATGGTGTGTACAACCATAATCAACTATCCACTCACTCTAAGAAGTATGAGTATGAAGGGAATGAGAATCACTAAAAAAATGTATAATTGTCTTCCATACATTCTGGAATTCAGTGTTGAGCATTTTTCAATGATCTAGTCAACATGTTTGCTTCATTTTTCTTGAACTTCTCTTCCTGATTGTTGTTCTTCTCCCAATAGACCTTCTCCATATGTCCCAATTTCCAAAAATAGTGCTAGGTCTTCTTCTTCTTCTTGTATTTCTTAGTCTAATTTAGCACATCATGCTTATTCTTATCATTTGGGTTGACACATCCCCATCCTTTCTCTAGGTTACATTATTGACCCCTTTCTCTATAGTTATGTCAACCTTTTTCCTTCAATAAATGGGCTTGTTGCTTGGTGTTTAATTTACCTTCATCAAACAATTTATCCTATGACATAAAAAAAAATCCACAGAAAGAGTCAAATGTATAGTCATTACCATCTTGTTTTCTAGATGCCCAACTAGCACAAAACGTTGAACATAATATATCATAGGGTGTCTTCAAATTCATGAGAATCAATTCAATGAAATGGCCGTATTTATTCGTAAATGATTTTTCCACATTCACCCAATTTCAATCGTGACTCCTTGACATGAGTCGAATATTCCTTAGTCCTTTCAAAGGAGAGGGGATCTAGATAGATCAACTCGTTTTCAATTTGCATAACCTAACTTTTTTCGACTTTATCAAATAGAGCCTTTATTTTACTCTAGACTTGATGAGGATAGCTTATCCCACTTGTATGAAAGATAATCTCCAAAAAAATGTCGGTGATATAATTCCTATAGCATCATCCTTCTTTTTGTGGAGGATAAAATTCTATTAATCATCCATTGTATCTGGGATTACAACCTTGGTAAAATATGCGAGCCTTACTTTTTAGAAGGTTCTCCATATGTTGTGACCATTCAAGATCACAAGTTCTTGCTTGGAAGATTTTGTAGGAGCCTCATCGACTTGATTGACTAGTAAGTGTAATCAACTAGTCAGCCGGGTCGACTGACCAAGGTAGTTAAAGAAGTTATAACTACCTCCTTGATTATAACACATATATAAAGGCATGAATCTGTATGAAATGTAGTAGTATATATTGTCGTCTAATTGATCATAATATTTAATAGACTCCTTGTGCTTGTTTCACTACTACTTTTCTCTTCTTCTCTCCTTCTATGTATGTGTTCTTGTATATTATGCCTAGTTAAGCATGCTACTTGTAACTATTTCAGTGTATCCCATGTATTACAACAATTTCCAATAGTACATTACCTAGGCCATGTAGAATAACACAAAAATGCATAGATGTTGAAGGAGGAATACATTTGTTGGTGGTGACACAAAAAAATAACAATTATTTAAAAAATTACTCCAAAATAAATCAACTAACATATGTGAAACAAAAAGCCCTACTTTTCACTGAAACACACAAAAGGTTCATGGAAGACATCCCCCGAGGGATAAAAAAAATTGTTGGATAACCTTTTCAGTGAACAATACTATTGAAGATAAGAAAATGATATCAAAATTAAACAACGATGGTTGAACAAAAATTATGAGTGGATAGAAAAAATCCCAAAGGACGATTGTGAAGAGCAAGCAGTTGAAGAATGAACATTTGTAGATAGTGTCAAAGAAGGTTTAATGACTACATGCACGGAAAATTATTTTGCATTGTACCAATACTACTGCATAAATTCCTCTTATAAAAAAGTATGAGCCACATGGTAGAAGCACGAACATTGATTCACACACCCCTTACAACTTACTAGGAGAAGAAACAACAAGAGTTGGAATATTTTTTGTACAAATAATCATAATGGCTACCATCGTCGATCATGAGCAAACTCGGGTTTGGAAATGGTGGGGTGGGAAAACCATGAAATTCCTTGGGCAACATAATCCCTAGTTGGGCCAAGAAAGTAGAAGACGAACTAGAGTGATGATGCCCATAAAATCATGATCACGTGAAATAGAATATATGCTTGATAAATAAATTAAGAAGAAAATGAAAAGAAGGATGAAAGGGTACAAACCCTCACCCAAATTGCAAAAAATAGAGAGAGATAAAAGAGATAAGAGGGGAGAATAAATGTAGGAAATTGCATACATGCACTGACCAAATTCACTAGAAAGAGGCACAAAATGTTAGATCAATAGTATACCAACCCTAACTAAGTCTTGTGTGTATTGACTTGTAGTGTAAGAGGAGGTATCTATAATGGTTCTAGTAGAACTAATTGACAAGGAGTAATGGATCGATGATCAACTAACCCTATTTGAATTGAGGTATTTTTAACTAGATGCGAGAGAGGAAGCTGTCACGATGGTTCCTAGTTTGGAAGAACAATTACAAATGGTCAAAAAAATCCTTGAATATATGCAAATATCACAAGATGAAATGGAAATTGATGATTCTTCTCCAAAATATTCTCTTGGATTGAATACTTTCACAATCAACTATATTTTAAGGCATCATTTACATCTAAAACTTAGTTCTTCCTTAGTCTAGAGCTGATTGGACGAAAATAAACAAGTAATTGACAATATCCCAATAGAAGATCAAAAAGAGGTGGGAATTGGATAACTATTACCCCCAAAAATTATCAAAATTCTTAATTGTGTGACTCGAGGATTTCACATAAATGCCCGCCTACTAGATTTAACATTTGAAGGAATCCAAAAAATAGAAAGAAAAGGGTGCATTGAAGAGTTGTGAATGCAATTGAACCATTTCATTCAATATAAACATCAACATTTCCAAACAGAAGACATTGAAGTAATTAAGGAAACCCAAGAGAGTTCAAGTCAAATTGCAATAGTCTAGCACTTGACTTAGTCAAACTTTCGTTGATCGCCAGTTGAGTTTCTAGTCATTCCAATGTTCATCATCTTCCTATCGACCAATCATTTGTTATCAACCAAACAACTATTTCGATTGGCCAATGGACGAGACTTCCATTGTCTATCAACTTCCAACTCCAATCGACCTGTGGATTAATCAACTATCGACTTCGACCATCAATTTCATGCAAAGAACATAACATTCCCAACAAAGAATTGTAGCACACATAGTCTCTAAGGGCACAATGACACAAACTCACCTCGAATAGAATATGAAATGGAAAATCTATAGGATTCCATGTATGGTCCATGTGAGTATGGTTCCACATCATCACTTTCCACATGTCATGCCATATTAAAAAACAAAAAACATTTTAAAAAAATTTAGAGACATTTTTCTTATTTTGGGCATAACATGAGCAGGTTTTGTCAGATTTCATTGATTTTTTTTTTGGTAAGTCTATCGTGTTGGGGACTACAAAATTGTTAGTGAGAGTAGATAGCTAATTCGATTCCATATTTCCAGGAAATGATTATTATTGGTCTATCAACTTCCAACTCCAATCGACCTGTGGATTAATCAACTATCGACTTCGACCATCAATTTCATGCAAAGAATATATAACATTCCCAACAAAGAATTGTAGCACACATAGTCTCTAAGGGCACAATGACACAAACTCAGCTCGAAGAGAATATGAAATGGAAAATCTATAGGATTCCATGTATGGTCCATGTGAGTATGGTTCCACATCATCATTTGCCACATGTCATGCCACATTAAAAAACAAAAAACATTTAAAAAAAGTTTAGAGACATTTTCTTATTTTCGGCATAACATGAGCAGGTCTTGTTAGATTTCATTGATTTTTTTTTTGGTAAGTCTATCGTGTCGAGGACTACAAAATTGTTAGTGAGAGTAGATGGCTAATTCGATTCCATATTTCCAGGAAATGATTATTATTGGTTTTTAAATACCCTAATAATACAAACTATCAGAAGCCCTATTGATGATAAAATTTGAATAGTGTAGTCCATGAGAAGACATGGAGAAACCCAGTGAAGCATTTGGTCTAATTTCAAGGATTTGGAATGTGGATGCAGAATTAGGCCAAAATCCACTTTTCCAAGAGAATTTTTAGGGATATTGAAAACCTTGTAGAAAGGAAAAATTACCCAAGAATTTAAAATTTTTATTTACTCAACATTTTACCTTCTCAACAATCTTAATAACATTTCTAATTGAATATTTCCTAGTTTTGCTAGTTTGAAAAATAGCAATTTTTGACAAATATTCTAAGCCTAGAAAAATGTAAAAATAACAAAGTAGTCAATTCCAAAAATTTATATAAGTTGGTTGGAGCATTAAATCAATGGTCTTAAATTTTTTGAGTAATCACTATTGTTGAAATCCACCAAATGAATAAGCAAGGACAAAATGAAGATAGGTGTGAATGCCCATTTTTCATTAAGATAGTACACATTAATACAATTTCAAGTGATGTTTGGTTTCATCTTTCAAGCTATCTCTTGGAATCCAAGATGAGTCTTCATATTCACCTACAATGAATGTGAATAATAAACTTGACCAACACTAAAGGATTAAGTTTCTAGCATTCCCCCCTTTAATTCAAAGGGGTGTTTGTGAGTCCAAGAATCTTTATGAAAGAGACATAAATATGGAAAAAGACAGCTGCAAATGACTGAGCCCATCACTGAAGTTCTCTCTGAATTGGTGGTTTTGCATAACCACAAACCAAGTGATGTTTTTAGGATGACCGCAAACCTTGTTAGCAGAAGCTGATGTCTTCTACTAAATGGGTGGTATTTGGATTACCACAATCCAATGGTAGATGTTGGTTTAGGATGAACATAGACCTAGTTATCAGAAGTTAATGTATTCTACTAAATGGATGGTTTTGGATGACCACAAACCAATAGTAGATGGTGGTTTAGGATGACCAAAAACATGGTGTAGACTGAACCCATCACTGAAGTTCTCTCTGAATTGGTGGTTTTGCATGACCACAAACCAAGTGGTGGTTTTTTTGCTCTTTGGATGCTTGAGAATCCAAGGATTTGAATCTCATAGATAATTCTTTGAAAGCATATAGCAGGTTGGGATGTATTTGCACACATTGAAGAGCATTGTAAAGGTTGGGTACTATGAGGGACTGTTGAACAAAGAAAGGGTATACCTTCCTTATTTTATGTTGCGTGGTGGAAGAGATTTACATGGCTAGGATGGTTGAATGATATTCTTGTAATGTTACTTGATCAATAGATTGGTTAAGAATGGGGGAAATGATTCGGGATGGGAGATACTGAATCCTATTATTGTTTCCTTTTCCCCGGTGACCTCGTAGCCCAACATGGGGGTGGTATCTATAGGTAATATCGACAATTTGGTGGAAAAATAGCTCTTACATAGCTAGTTTCTTGGAATTTTTGTAGCTAATAAATAAGTGTTTACTATTGTCTATTAATATGAAAAATAATGCTTGCTTCCTATTATGAATATTATTATCTACACACTATGTGTGTGAATATAGTGTTGATTCCGTTGAATTTTATATTTATGCACCTACACATGCATTTCTTCAAATTATGGCCCTCATGGGAGGTGTAATTAGTTCTGAAATCAAATTTTATCTTTTGTGGGGTGGAATTTAAATATGGTATTCATAGCTATCCATCCTATGGCTAGTATGATGGATGGGGATTTTATACTAGTTATTTGTGTCTTTGTAATTATAAACAAAGAAATATAATTAGCGTTGAAATATTAAAATAAATGGAAATTTTGTAAAGAGAAGTAAAAATATCTTATCGATCTTTCCAATGGGCGAAATTGGGTTGTCCCTTTATGTATCTAAAATCTAAGCAATGTTTTCTAGTCGTTAAACTGCTAATTATTCTTATTTATAAATCCTTGGATTTGGTGTAAGGGAAATAACATTTCTCAATATTAGTTGGCATAATTTTGGGATACTAACACACTTTTCTATTATTACCTATATGTGCATAATAATCACATTCATTAAGATCAATATCCACAATGAAAGCCAAGGATATGTATTACTTCCTCTGCATTCAATATCCTACAAGCACCAATTCCCACATTAGTGTTATTTGACATTGATACATTCAAATAATTTCACACATAGAGAATTGAAATGGTATTTACAATTTTTACTGAGGAAAAAAAATATCTAAATAAATAAATAAGAATAAGAAGTTTATGGAGAGAATAATGAGTTGAACAATGTAATAAAAGTAGTCTCTTTAGACAAAAATACAATTGGTTCAATTGGTTTTGGTTTCTTGTAGTTTTCTTTTAAAAAACAAATAAATATGTATTACAAATATCAGGAGTATGGAAAATTTGTCGACATTTATATCAAGGTAAACGTTTTTTATCAAAAGCATCAATTAATTGATTTTTTGTTGCTATGATTAATTTTTACATTATTAAATTTGAATAGTCACAAGTGAATGTCGATTAATCAATTATCATTAATGTTGATTGGTTAACATCCCAAATATGGCATCACCTAATTGACGTTGATCGAGGGAACCAAAAAAAAGGAGAAATTTCACAATTTATTTCTCTAAAAGTCGACATTAAAATATTTTTTTCACTTTAAACATGGATATCAATGTCAAAAATTGACCAATGGGAATATCTAATGTATTTCCATTAAAGTAACTAGTGAAAGCTTTACTCCTCAGTGCATCCACCCCATCTAGAATCAAATCTATCTTAACCATAACCTTCTTATCATTACTATAGGCCTAAATATATCCCTTCTTTCCTATAAGATAACCAAATACCACCACAAGTGTGGATTTTAATCTTTAAATAAAAGAATCAATAGGTCCTTCTCATATGATTAATCTTACTCAGATCTAGGAAAACCGATATGTGAAGATGAATGCAAAGAGTTCATCATTATGTGATATATTATAAGAGCAACTTCATTCTTTGAGAAGAGCTCCCTTCCTCAAAAACCATAGCCCGATGCCTTAGGTCTTCTCTTTCTCCATTTTTCGTATCTCTCTCTCTCACACACACACATGTGCGTGCGCGCACACGCATTCTATACTTAGGAAAATTTACTACCCAAACAAGTGTGCTTGTAGATATTACAAAACAATTCAAAATATATATTATTTAGAAATAAAATATACATAACCCAATGAAATAATATCCTTATTGTTTCTATCAGACATGATCCAATAACTATTGAAAAAAATGGTGGCAATAGTGGTTATGTTGAATAGGGTTTCACCGGAGATGGGAAATTATGGTCAAGAAGGAAGAACACAAAAACATGAAGAGGAAAAAAGGGAGAGATATATGAATAAAGGAACATATAAATTTAGGATGGTTCTTAGAGAGGATGCCACATTATGGAATAGATTATGGAATTTCAAGTTGTGGGGCTAGTGGGTAATCTTTTTGGGTGCACTATTTATGTAACTTTCTCTTCTAGTCTCTATGGTTTGGATACGTAGAGTGGGTTATTCTCCTAAATTTGTATTTTATCCCAATTTTGGTTGGATTTCATTTTTCAAAACATAAAAGATTAAAGTAATATTAAGAATAGAGTATGGTTCAATTGTAATCTTTTTACTATTAACATTGAAGCAATGGTTTTTTGGGTTCGACTCGAGGAACAAGAATGAAAGTATACAACCCTTGCATGTAAAGTTACAACCATTTCCATTAGAATTGTGGAACTTTCAAACCCTCATGGTAGAAGGATATGCTCTTGGGTCATTCAAGTCCATAGATAAATATTTATTAAATGGTGTTTTAAAAAATTGGTAAGAATATGGATTGTTATGAATTTGGAGCAAGTCCCAAACAATACCAAAATAATGGTGGAAAAACGGAGTTACAAACAACCAATGGATTATGTGAGAGTGTCATTCAATGGTCTCTATGTCTTTTTATGGGCATTTGAAGGGCTCCATCTAGCAAAATAAATCTGAAGGGATTTAAAAAATTATCGACATCTCAATTCAATGGTATTTAAAGAAAAGTGGCAAAAATTAACCTAGGAGATTTATATTATGAATATGTTCCTATTGAAATAGAGTCATAAATTATGGTTAAGGGTTCATCTAAGAAAAATGAGACACGCATGCAAATGAAACTTAAGTTGAAGGTTTTTATGAACTAGATCTCTATAGAAGATAATGATGAACATGTACGAGATTTAGAAGAAGACATTATTTATAATATTTTAACTCAAACTCGTGTAGAACATTTGGATGAATTTGAGGATCACCCTATTTATATGGTCATGAAGAGAACCCAAAACATTGCTGAGACTGAGACAGTTCTCTTCTTGTTTCATCCTCTCTAAATGATGGGATGATCCCTATTAGTCTTGACCTTTTTTATGGAATTTGTATGTTTTCCACCCTTTACTATTGCACCTACCACGAAAACCTCTCCTAACCCTAGGATTCAAGGATGATCAATCAAAGAGGTGAAATGTTAAAACATTTATTCTAGAAAACCTTTGGAAGGAGAAAGTGGAGGATTTGTATAAACTATGGATTAGGGATTGATCTAGGACTTACCACAAACTATCCTCCTATAGGTAGGAAATACCTATTCTATATTGCTTAGGAGAGAGTAGTTAGAGATATCTAGAAGGGGAAGAAGAAGACCATTTATGGGGCTCTTAGAGAAATATTAGGCGCCCTAACTATTCAAAGATCATATATCTTTATTCCAATGCAAGGGGTTTGGGATCTCCCTATAAAAAGGACACCATTGAGAGATTGGTTAGGATCCAAAAACCTAAAATTTTAATGTCATGAGAGACCATGATGGAAGGGATACGTCTATTTATTTTTTTCTTAATTCCTAAATCGTTGTTATTTTGGTACTTTGCATGTTGTAGGAAAATTTGTAAGGGTGGTCTCGACGTGGAATGATTCTTTCACTCTACTATCTTTACAAATTTTAGCATATAGGGTGATAAAAAAATTGACTTCTCTAGACTTAGGGGTGAACTTCACTCTCTTTAATATGTATGTCCCTTACGCTAAAAGGTAGCATATTTAGGAGAACATTTTGGCATGAGTACTACTCATAGAAATGTTTTTTTATAATCAAAGGTAATCTGAATTTTGTTTTAAAGTAGTTTGAGGTATGGGGGGACCCAAATAACATGGATCCATTAACTAATTCCCTATCATAAAAAAAATTGGAAATTTCAAGACTAATTGACCCTAACCCCATATAGATAGTCCCAACATGGAGGAATTTTAGATATAGGAGGGATGGGGTATGAAAAGGATAGACAAATTTATGGTCTCTGATTCACTAATGGAGAGAATTTCTAAACTAAGGACCTAGAACTGCACTAGATTTACCTTAAACCATGTGCCTAGTTTCCTTCATATATAGAAATATGAAAAAAAATCCTCCAACCCCATTTAATTTCAACTCACACTAGTTGCGGGATGATGAATTTTTAGATACTGAGTAAATGGAGGAAGTATGACCCCCAAGTCAAGGGGACAATCATGTTTCAATTATTCTCAAATCTTCAAAAGATTAAAAAATCCACAATAGAATAGCCCAATGTAAAGTATAATTCCTATCAAAAATATATTACAAAATTGGAAGGTCTTCAAATGGTGTTTTTAGTGAGGAGGAAAAAGTGAAATTGAAATCCCTTGAGGATAGAAAGATGAACTTATTGGAGTGGGAAGATTCCAAGTGGAGGATGAAAAGCAAGGTTTTCTAATTATGAAAGGGATATGAGAATACATTTTTTTTCCTGAATTATGCCATAGAAAGAAGTATTAGGAACACAAGGTGGGATATTCCCAAGGAAAATGGAAGCAAAGAGAAATAGTAGAGCTAGAGGTCAACTTCTTCAATGATCTCTACAAATATCCTAGGATATATAACATAGCATAATTTATCAAATTCACTAACTTGTTCCCAAGATTTGTGGATCAATATGAAAAACAAGACTTATATGCAAAAGTATTAAAGGAAGAACTCAAAGATGATGTTTTCTCCTTGCAAAAGGATAAGAATCCAAGGCCAAATGGGTGGTTAGTAAAACTTTTGTAGGGTTTATATGACTAGTTGGATGATGGCATCCTTGTAGTGGTAAAGGAATCAAGAACTTTTGGAAAGGTACTAGGTTATTTAAATAATACCTTCATAGCCCTAATACCCAAAAATTATAACCTTGATGATTTTTACCCATTTCATTGTGCAATTCAATATATAAAGTAATATCTAAAGTTAGACTTAAAGTAGTTCTAATAAATTTCATATCCTCATAATAAAAACTAATAAGATCCCCTCCATTGAAATCCGAATTGATCGATCGAAAGTTTATGATAGAGTCAATTGGCTCTTCCTTAGGCTTATTCTAATTCATTTAAGATCCATCCTCTCTTTTATAAACTGGATAGAATTTTGTTTGAAGTCTTTTTATTTTTCTATATTATTAATGGACCATATTCAAGGTTTTTTAGCCCTACCAAGGCATTAATATAGGGATTCCCTTTGTCTCCCCACCTATTTTTACCGGTAATTGAAGGATTGAGTAGGATTGTTAATCCTTCAAAATAAATGGGAGGTTGAAAGGAGTGTCAATGGGTAGGGGTCTTTCCATTTCATAGTTAGTTTTTGTTGATGATTCACTTCTCTTGGAGTTGGACCTATAATATTTGAAAGAATCCTTAGAATTTATATAACATAGCCACAGGTGTGGAGGTAAATATTATATATATATTGACAATTAGTTCAAGAAAATTGGTTAGGTATTTTCCTTCCAAGTGTAGACTTTAACAAGGGATTAAAGCACCTTGTAATAAAAACAAATGAAAGGATTGGTAATGGTTGTATAAGAAAGAAGGAAAACAAATTGGATGGTGTACTCATTGTTTATCAATGGGAAATTAGTTATTGTGTCTACACTAGTCTGTTGGCGGTTGTTGGCCTATACACCTATGGGAATATTAGAAAAAAAGTGAAGGAAATGCTTCACCTTCTTATGGAAAGGAAACAAGGATAGGAGAATTCCTTTGGTGAAGTGGTAGAGATTAGAAAAACCTAAGGCCATGAGAGGCTAGGGGTTAAAAAGCATTCACTTATTTGAAAAATCATTAGCAAGTGTGAGATTATGGAGGCTACTGAAAGTTCTTGGTTTATGGAAATATACAGTTAAAGAAAGATATGTTGACCCTTTATAGATAGAAAATTCAATTAGGAAAAGATCCAAATATTTTACTAATTCATCCATTGTGTGGAAGGATTTAGTGTTAGCCTCTCCTCTAGTAGGAAATTGGTTGACCTAGAAGATAAGAAGTGGAAAAGATGTTAGAATTGGCATTAATCCCAAGGTTGATAGATTTAATATAAGTGAAACGATAATTGAGAATATCACACAACAAGGAATTCCATAGCTAGAAAAGGTTATAGTACCAAGTTGAGCTAATTTGTGGCAATATATGTGGATGGAAATTGGTTTGGTGGGTGTAGATGGATAAGAAGTTGAACATTGGGACGCTTTCATTGACATATTAAAATCAAGTTTCGTTTGCTTGAAGGAGAATCAAAATACCTTTGTCTGGATGTGGAAACTTACTAAATATTACACTACAAGCCTTAGATAAAAGGCCATGTTCTTGACTACGGATAAGGAAGTAAATTGGCAGTGGAATCCCTTGTTGAAAAACAATACTCCTCTCATAACCAAAGTATTTCTATGGTGGGAACTAAATAACAAGATGTTGACTGGGGATATATTCCATAATAGATCTTGGCATGGACCAATTCTATGTATGTTGTGTAGAGATGATGAAGAAAATATCAAACATTTGTTAATGTATTGTTCTTTTACAAAGGAGGTATGGAAAGAATCCGTTTCTTTAACAAGAGATGTGAGAAAATGGGAGGGTCCATGTTTGGTGGAAGGTCTAAAGTGGTGGTTATAAAATGCTACTCTTGGTTATCACAAAATTTTTCCTTACATAGTATCTTTGACAACATGACTTACTAGAAATGTTATCTTATTATCGGACAATGTCGTTTCACCTTTGGAGGTTTACTACAAAATTAAGTATGTATGAACCTTTAAAAATCACCCCAAGAAAAAAGGTGAAATCATGCCAAAACCCCTTGTAATGTATAAAACCAAAAACTAGGGATTGTTTGACAATTCAAACCAAGGAAACCCTAGAACTTGTGGAGTAGGGGGTGTGTTATATGTTACTAATAAAGGCTACTACACTTTAAAAATAGGTCTAGGAAGGGGAACCAACAACTTGTATGGGATACATGATTTTATCAAAATGTTGAATATTGTGTAACAGAAAAATATTTTCAACCTACAAGAGTGTGGGGATTCTAAACTTGTTATCAACTGGTTTATATGAGCTTTCAAATTGCAAAATGTAGATCTAAGGACTATGTTGGAGAAAGTGCTTATATTTGTTGCTTATTTTGATGAGATTTATTTTCCTCGTGTTAAAAGACAATTTAATTAAGTTGCATATGACATATCTAAGAAACTTATATTGGGCCAACAAGGAACAATGTCGGTGGAAGAACATAAGGAGGAGGATCCTCCTCCTCTAAATTAATTCTATATATATTTGTTTCCAATATTTTATGGTTTGTTGTCAAGTTTAGTAGAAGGAATTGTGGTTAATATTTTTTAGTTCCAAATCCATTGTTTATTTTACTATTTTTGGGGATATCTATTAAGTTATGTATGAGGCAGAAGCTCTCTCCTTTTGACATGTAAAAGGTTTGATGCCAGTTGTTCTAGAAATTTTTGGGTAGTAAAAGTAAGCAGTTTTTTTGTTTGTTTTAAGTACGGCTTGCTCGATGCTTTTAATTCTTTATTGTTCACAAAAAAAATATAAATTTAGCATTGGATTTCACCTTGAATATGTGAAATTCCACGAGGATAGATCACTAAGCTTGAACAAACCTCACAATTTCACAATGTTATCAAGGAGAAGAATTACACAAAAAACATGGATCAATTCACTCATAAAAGTGAAACACATATGAAAAATTTTTGTTGACACATTAATTAGTTCTAAGCTGGCAATCAAAAGGTGTTGCAATAGAATGAATTCGATACACCCAGGAGGATTCAAATTCACCTTAATTCTAGGATTAGTTTTCCTTGGAACCATCTCCCGATAAGGTTTAGTGGCCACCGATGATGAATAATCAGTTAACTGAGGTAGAATTGAGCATAACTTAATGACATGGGAACCAAAATAGGGGAGGAGACTCCAAGGAGGCACATAACTAACTGTCAGTGTTCAAAGAGGGCGCTCCTATACTTAGTAGCAGTCAAACTAGGAGATGTAGTCAGTTAACTGGGAAATCAAGGGGACAAGGCGCCCCAAATCATGGAACTGGTTGTGTGAACTCCTAAATCTATGCATGAGGGCGCATTGGAACTCTAGTGATGTAAAAAGGTGCTCTGAGTGGATAGGAGGGATAATGATGGCCAAAAAAAGCTTTGGGGGGGCCAAAGTAAGGACTAGGTGCTAGGAAACTCAACTGCTAATGCATGGATGCATGGATTGTTGCATGGAATGCATGCATGCATGAAAAATGCATGCAAAGCATGCAGGACCAATATAAGATGGTGAGAATATTCCAACACCCCCCATTAAGCCGGACTATGAGGAAAAATATAAGTAAATAAATGGAAATTAGGGCCCTGGTTACTGAGACCAAAGGTCACCCCATACAACAATCTAAAAAAATGAGGAAAGAGGGAAAACCAAATGGGAAAAAACCCCCCCCTCAAGATAGACTATAAAAAAAAGACTAATCAACCAAGGTAGCACTCACCCCAAGAAGGGATCGGAGATGAGTGAAATTTTTCACTGAAAAATTCTTGGTGAAAATATCTGCAATCTGCTCTTCTAAAGGACAATAGAGCAATGTGATGGTACGATCATGCACCAATACTCGAATGTAATGCTTGTGTATCTCAATGTGTTTGGTTCTTTGTCTCGGAACTGGATCTGTGGAAATCCTGATAGAACTATGATTGTCACAGTAGATGACTGGTGGAGTACTGTAGCGAATCCCAAAATCTAATAAGATGCCCTACAACTAGATGCATTGTGTGGATGCATGCACTACACCTTTGTACACGTCCTCAAATGATGAAAGACAAAGAATAGACTTCTTTTTGCTTGACCAACAGATAAGGCTAGATCCAATCATCAAGAAACATCTATTAGAAAGAAAGCGATATGTATGAGATAGTGTAAACTTTCATTTTGAAACTCAGATCTAGTTCTTCTTGGATCGTGTGGATATCCAACAAGATCACCAGTAGATTCAATGGTCTTGGAAGCCCATATTTGAAGTGGAGGTGGATCTTCTAGTGCTGGATATTCAAGTTCTTGTGGATCTAGATATAACATTCGCTCATCTTCACTTTCTGAGTCAAAATCTGAACTTTCATGAGAGGATGATTTTCTATCTTGTTCAACATGATGTGGTGGAGTAGTTTGCAAGCTATCTTATTCGACATGGTGGGCATCATGCAATGGTCATTCTTCAAACTGGACACTTCTTTCAAGGAAAGTCTGCATGGTAGTCATATCTAGCAATTTGTAGTCCTTCGCATTATGTGCATTACCAACCAATATGCACTCTTTTATTTGTGGGTATAAGGCTATGAGAATTATATATAGGTTGAATACCATGAAAGAATTCTAATAGCCAAGAATCTTGAAGCAAATAATTCCTCACAGGAATTATTCAAAGATATGCAAGAATCAGAAGAAAAAAGATTGAGACAAAAACATAAGAGAAGGAACTCAATTGATGGAAATATCATCTCATATATTATTCCTCAATATGAATACAATATATAATACATCTCAAGAGAGAAAATAGAATGCCTTAAAGGCAAGTTGTAAAGCACAAAAAGTAAGGCTTACTAAAAACATAAAAACACCATAGGTGTCAAAAATTGTTTCCAAAGCTGTCTAAAGGCTCACGAATTGGGTGAATATGGTATGGAATCTCATGAGTGATGTAAATGGAATGTAATGATGACTTTAGGAGAGAATAAAGTGGTGGATTTCTAATTGGTCAAGTGGAGAGAGTTTCCATGTCAACTAGATTTACCTTATCCACTATAAAGTAGAAAAAACAGGATAAAGTTGTCTAAATCAGGAAAGTATACTTCTAATTCAGGAATAGAATAAAATCAAACATAATCCAAGGAGATATTATCCATAATTTTTTCAAATTCGTTTTTGTGACTTAGGATGGCAATTGGTCCACTAAAAGACACAACTGGCCCTATTTAGCTAGTCAAAACTTAGGAAATTAATCTAGATGACTAGTAAAATATATCCTAAGTATGGAATGGGTTTTTAAATGTTCCAACACCCCCCCTTAATCCTAATTGTATGTGGTAAAATATCATAAATATAGGGCCCAAGAAACAAGGATTATGGTCACCCCAATACAACAAATTATGCCCATGTAAACTAAGGAAACAAGGAAAACCTCATGGGAATAAAACCCTCCCTAAAAAATGGACATGTGCACACCAAAATTGTTGTTGCTCCAAGCTCAAGTAGGTGTGAACTTGATCAGATGTATGGAGGTATATTCCTCATTGAAATAAGTGGATCATGCTCCAAAAACATGTGCTTGAATTCTCCATCAGTGGATGCAAGCGAAACAGGAGGCTTTCTGAACTTACTCTTGAACATAACAAATCCATGAATATGCAGATCATTTTGGAACTTGAAATTCAAACCAACTGAGGTAGGATAAACTCCAATCAGATCTAGTTGATATTGAAACTTGAAATTCTAATCATTGGAAGTTAAATCAGCTCCAAGAATTGATAGATGGTTCATTGAGATCTCCTTTGAACCAGCAGGGGTGAGATCAGAACCAAAATCACCAAAATATGCCTGAGACTTGAACCCAAGCGAATGGTAGTGTCTTACATATTCAGTGAAACTCTGAGAACATGTGCCAATGATCATAGTTAAGTACATAAGAATTATGTGATAAAGGAGGGAAAATGCATCAACTCCAAATTCTGATCTAACCTCCAAAAAATTCAGAAGATCATCATTCTGCACACCAACAGACCCATGTGAAAGAGAAGATTCAAGAACCTCTTCAGATTCTAGAGCATAAAATGGATTATATTTCTTAGAATTTAGAATATAATGATTATGGGAGAACAAGAGAGAGAGATGGAATTCTTCATCTTCAACAACTGTATGTATTGAATAAATTTCTGCCATTTGATCTTCGGTACCTGCAAAACAAACTCTCTGAAATATTATACTGGAAGACTAATTTAATAAAGAGCTCCGAAGGCTCTGATACCATGTGATAATTATATATAGGTTGAATACCATGAAATAATTCTAATAGCCAAGGATATTGAATCAAATAAGTCCTCACAATAATTATTCAAAAATATGCAAGAATCAGAAGAAGAGATATTGAGACAAAAACATAAGAGAAGGAACTCAATTGATGGAAATATCATCTCATATATTATTCATCAATATGAATACAATATATAATAATCTCAAGAGAGAAAATAGAATTCATTAAAGGAAAGTTGTAAAGCACAAAAAGTAAGGCTTACTAAAAACATAAAAACCCCCTAGGTGTCAAAAATTGTTTCCAAACTGTCTAAAGGCTCACGAATTGACTGAATATGGTATGGCAGCTCAGTAGTGATGTAAATGGAATGTAATGATGACTTTAGGAGATAATAAAGTGGTGTAGGTCGAATTGGTCAAGTGGAGAGAGTTTCCAATTCAATTATCTTTACCTTATCCACTAGAAAGTTGAAAAAAGAAGATAAAGCTATCTAAATCAGGAAAGTGTCTTTATAAGTCAAGAATAGAATAAAATCAGACAGAATCCAAGGAAATCTTATCCAGAATTTGTCCAAATTCATTTTTGTGATTTAGGATGGCAAGTGGTCCACTAAAAGACAAAATCGGCCCTATTTAGCTAGTCAAAACTTAGGAAATTAATCTAGATGACTAGTAAAATATATCCTAAGTATGGAATGGGTTTTTAAATATTCCAACAAAGAATATCCTCTTATCTGAAGGAATCCTTTCCCAAGATTTGGATCAAATGACTCTCAAATGAGACACATCTGGCTTGTATCCCATCCATGCTTCGAAAGGATTTTTTCCTTGTAGGACTTTGTGTGGAACTCTATTCTGGAGGTATGCAGCGCAGTTGAAAAATTTTAACCACATTCTAGGAGCCAATTCTTTAGAATCAAACATGCAAGTAGCCATCTCTTTCAAAGTTTTGTTCTTTCTCTCTACTACACCATTCTGTTGTGGTGTGTAAGGAACGGTGTGTTTCATCTCAATACCTTCATCTAGACAAAATAACTGAAACTCATTCTTCACATACTCTCCTCCATTGTCAGTACGAAGGACCTTGATCTTCTTATCAGTGAAATTTTCTATAAAATCTTTAAAAAATTTGAAGTATTCAAAGACTTTTGACTTCAACTTTAGAATATATACCCAACTGAATCTTGAATGATCATCTATGAATGTTGAGATTTATATTGCATTATTCAAAAATAGGTGAGTAAGACGTCCTGATATGTCACTATGAATCAACTCGAGAGGAGAAGAGGCTCTCTTTGCCTTTCCTTTTTCAAACTTGTGCTCCGGATGCTTACCAATCAAGCAAACTTTACAGGTTCCCTTAGCAAATCTGATGTTTGGAAGTCCTTCAACTTTTTTCTTATTGTGCAGTTCTTGCAAATATTTGTAGTTGAGGTGCCCAAACCTCTCATGCCAAATTCTGCTCACTTCATTTGCATGAGTAAGAAGTGCACTTTCTTTTAAGTAAGGCAAGAAATGAGAGAAATCATATAGTTTGGAATGGTGATTTTCAATGCCTTGTGCAATGATCTTCCCAGAAGAGATCTCTTGGATTTCAACCACATTAGGAGTAAAAATTACTTTCTTTGGAACTCCTGTATGGGTCATTTGATAAACTGAAAGGAGGTTAGCTTCTAGGGTAGGCACATAGAGCACATCATTGAAGTATCCATGATCCAGATTTATCCTTCCAATCCTTTCTGAAGAAACTTCAAAATCATATCTCATTAGGATAGAAGGCCCAACAGTAGGTTCGAATTCAGAGAATAGATCCTTGGATGTAGAAATGTGTCTGGAGACTCCAGAATCTATGATGAAGGAGGATGCATTCGAAGTTCCAACCATGATTGCATGACACCTCTCTTTATCCTCTAATATAGGATCAAATTATTTTCTCATAGCACTTGTAGGTACTGGAAGGTTGTTTTTCTCTAGAAGTTGGGCCGTGAGATCAATGGTCTTCTTCATGCAAGCAATTTTTGGGTGGAAACCTATGTTACAGTATGGACATTTGGTCTTCTCCTTCTGGTTTTGCTTGTATCTCTTTGGATTCGAGGTTCCCTCTGACTATTTGGGAGTCTCCTTTGACTTATGCTCATAAGGTTTCTTTTCCTTACCCTTGTTCTTTCCTTTCCCATTCGCAATATTTCCTTCTCCTATAGCAAGATCTTGATCCCTTGATGGTTTTATTACTCCCATCTGCACCAATTTGTCCTGCTCCTTTGTGAGAGACAGGATGAATGCATCTATAGTGGGAATTTTCCAGTTTAGGATGGAAATATTTGATGTTTGGAAGGTGGATACAAGCACAAAATAGTTTGATCCCAATTTTGAAAGAATAGCAAGAATCAACGGCTTGTCTTCCTTCTCAATTCCACATAGTTTTAGCTGCACAACCAAGTTATTGAATCTTGTGAATAAATATGTAATGGATTTGAAACTGCTGGGGCTCAGTGAGATCAACTCATTTTCCAATTGATGTCCTCTCAAATCATCTTGTTTCCCAAATAAGGATTCGATCTTTGTCCAAAACTCCTTGGGATTTTTCAGACCGGAGAGATGAAATATTAGATCTTTGGAAACGATGAGGCATAGAAATCCATATGCTTCATCAAGCTTGTTTAGATACTTGGCATTTTCTGTAGCACCATTTGGTTTTACCTCAATGCCCTTTAGCACTCTGTAGAGACCTCTGATGTGCATGAAGATCTCCATCTAATCCTTCCATTCAAATTAATTGAAAGGATTAAGCTTGGGAACTGAATTTAGATCCATAGTAGCGGACTGAATGCGCTTCTGATGATGGAATAACCTGCAAAAACAATGGAAATATATATAACATTGATTTAGGATAGTAGGCACTTTTATCTGGATCCTTCACACCTGGCTTGACCTCAAATCATTTCTCCAATGAATTCAATGCAATGGCACCAGGATTTTCTGTGGAAATCCAGAGGCTTCTGGTGCTCTACTAAAAGCAGTTGTTCAATCTATTGTTGCAACTCAAAATCTCTCACAAGCTATGATACCATGTGAAAATACACAAGGTTAGATCACTAAGCTTGAACAAACCTCACAATTTCATAATTTTATTACTGAGAAGAATTAGACAAAAACATGGATCAATTCACTCATAAAACTGAAACACAAATGAAAAACAGATGTTGATACATTAATCAGTTGTAAGATGGCAATCAAAAAGTGTTACAATAGAATGAATTCTATACACCCAGGAGGATTCGAATTCACCTCAATTCTAGGCTTAGTTTTCATTGGAAACATCTCCCGATAATGTTCAGTGGCCACCGATGATGAATAATCAGTTAGCTGAGGTAGAACTTAGCATAACTTAATCATGTGGGCACCAAAATAGGAGAGGAGACTCCAAGGAGGCACATAACTAACTATCAATGGTCAAAGAGGGCGCTCCTATACTCAGTAGCAGTCAAACTAGGAGCTGCATTCAATTAACTGAGAGATCAAGGGGACAAGGCACCCCAAATCATGGAACTGACTGTGTGAACTCCTAAATCTATGCATGAGGGCGCATTGGAACTCCATTGATATAAACAAGGTTCTCTGAGTGGATATGATGGATAATGATAGAAAAAAAAATACCTTTGGGGGGTAGTAAGGACTAGGTGCTAGGAGACTCAACTGCTAATGTATGGATGCATGGAATGCATGCATGCATCTAAAATGCATGAAAGACCAAGATAAGATGGTGAGAATATTGCAACAAAATAAACTTCATGAGTTTTTCCATTGGAAATATTAAAAAATATATATGTGTGAATAAAAGAAGAGTTAAAACCCAATTATAAATATAACACAGATAAAATTACAATCAATATAACAGAAAACAATCATAATTGATCATTCCATAAAGCAAGTCCAATGTGACAATAAGCACACTCATCCTGCAACCAGTCAACCATTATGTTAGTAAGAGGTATCACTCCCTTATGGCTATCCCCATTGGCACAACACTCATGGTATATTGGAGCTAATATGTTACCATGAACCAATTCTCTCAACCATTGTGGGATAGCAATAGAGAGGTTATATTTACATTCATGGAAGAAATTCCAATATGCACATATGTTAGGTGCATCCAACATATTAATGGGCATATTTAGGAAAGCATGTGTAAGGGATATTGTAAAACATTGTAAATTAGGGTTTTATTTTACTTTTTAATGCACAAAGGGGGAATGTGTAAATTCAAGTAACTTGCATACTCAAACCATAACCAATTTACTATTATTCTTGTGAAAGGAACCACTCCCCTATGTTTATCCTCATTAGCATAAGGCTTAGCATATGAAATTCACACTTGGGTACTCAAATACATCTACCTCATCGAGAGGTGCATTCTACAATCCACCGCTATGTTGGAATCATATGTGACATGCCCAATGATTCTTAAAATACTTCTCAATTATTGTCTTATGTGATGGATCACCTTCTTGGAGCCTCTCTCACCTTAACCTATATGTGGGAACTCACTAGGATATCTAACACTTGGGTGTATTCCCTTATGCATATATTACCCCTTATCCTCCTACCATATATTACTTGTTAATTTGACTCATTTTGACCCTTCAAGGAACACATTTAGGACATCCTCAACTTCACGGATTAAATTGGGGGGCACAAACCCCCAATTTGGCACTAGTACATATGGCTCAAAAGTCCCACAAAAGTTTGCCATGAAACAGTTAAAATTGATGTTTTCGTGGAAAAACAGTTTAAATTTTTGTAAAAATTTGAAAATCCCCCCGACGTTCGTGGCTATAGCGACGGATGTAATTTTCATTGCTATAGACACGAAAGTTCGTCGCTATAGTAACGAAAATTACATCCGTCGCTATAGCCACGAAAGTTCGTCGCTATAGAAACGAAAGGCCGAAAAGAAAACTTGTTTTTGTTTTTCTTTTGTAACGGTCATTGACTTTTTGTTTTTTTGAAATTTGACCGTTGTGCATTTTCGTCAGAACCGTGACCCTCATTGATCTATAAATACATGTTCTTAAGTCATATTTTCAGAATCATTTGTTACAGTTGGAGTGATCCTTCTATTGGCTTTTCGTTCTACGATTTCAAGAGTCCGGCACTGGGTTGACACATCGAATCTTTGATCTCATTCGTTTTCCAGGTTAGTTTAACTGCAATGCACTAGTCTTTTTTTTGTTGCGCCCTTTATGTTCCAACTAGGGCTTCAATGCAGATCTCATTTTTCTCTTTCTCTGCCTATTTATCCATGTATCCTCAATTTATTGTTATTAATGTTTTATTGTTTTTTCATACATGTTCCAAGTTCTATGTATTGGATTTGGACTATTTAAGTTTATATTTGTTAAGCACCGTGTGTATTGTGGGCTTAACTTATAAAATAGTTTTAAACTTAGTTAATTATTTAGTCTAATTACTAATTTATTATTTTGTATTCGTATTTTCCATATTAAACATGGAGTTTAACCATTACCACCATCACCATGATTATTTTGATTTAGGATTTGATAGAATAACAATGCTTATATGGTGCAATTGAAGTATCAAGTATTAATGTTCTTGTTTCTTCAATTACTCCTTGATTTACTATGGTATTTTATATTTATGTCTAGACCTGGTCTTCTTATATTTTATTTTCAATAAGATAGTTAGATGCCCCACAAAATATTTTAATCAAAAAGTTTTGTGAAGCAGTGCCTTAAATAGCTTACAAGGTTATGTTGTATTTTTTCCTTTCAATTCAGGTAGTTTATCCCACTTCAGGAACAAGTCTACCACCTAAAAGTATTTGTCACCTACATATGTTTTATCAAACCATATTTTAACAATTTGTTGGTGAACTGCAAACTTCTTCTTGGTCATATCCCTTTATTTTATAACTTTAATAAGGTATTGATTTGACCTTGAATGGTTGGGAAAGCTTATCCATCATCATCATCTCCACCATCATGACCACCATCATCATCATCTCCACCATCATGACCACCATCATCCTCATCATCATCCAAATGGCATGCTTGATCATGACGATCATCTTCATCATGATCATCATCGTTGTATGATATCTGACGCATCATCATCGTCGTCGTCGTCACCACCATCATCATCATCATTGTCATCATCATCGTCATCATCCTCATCCTCATCCTCATCCTCATCCTCATCATCATCATCATCATCATCTTCATCATCATCCTCATCATCCTCATATGATATCCGATGCCTCTTGTCGTCGGTGGTATGGCGAGGTCGTCGGATTCATGATCATCATCATCGTTGTTGTCGTCATCACCCTTTGTCTCCAAATGCCCAATATTCTCTAAGTGTTTCATAGGAATCCACATCTTATCAAGGGGTACCTTACAACTCTAATCCATTTCCTTCATCCAATGTTAACTTGGTTCAACTTCCTCCTTCTCAATTTAGTCAGAATTTGGCTCAACAAACCCAAAAAATTAACCAATAATCTAATGGAAGAATAATAAGAATATGAACTAAAGGTCAGATGGTAATGAAACTAATGTTGGGGTTAATGATAGTGCCATTTGGGTCAGATGTGACCTACATAGGGGTGTAAGTTTCTATTCAAATCAAAGTGGTGTTTTATTGCACAAAATAAGACATTTAAATGTGCACATGTTTCCTCTATGAAACATATAAAATCTTTTGGGTTTGAATTTTTCCTCAAGTATTTTTAATAAACATAATTTTCAATTTGGAGAATTTAATGTCTTAAGATAGATAAGTATAGGGTTAAAGTGGATCATGCATATAGTAGTTCCTAAGTTAGTCAAATATTTATTGTTATTAATATTATATTGTTTTTTCATACATGTTCCAAGTTCTATGTATTGGATTTGGACTATTTAAGTTTTTATTTGTTAAGCATAGTGTGTATTGTGGGCTTAACTTATAAAATAGTTTTAAACTTAGTTAATTATTTAGTCTAATTACTAATTTATTATTTTGTATTCGTATTTTCCATATTAAACATGGAGTTTAACCATTACCACCATCACCATGATTATTGTGATTTAGGATTTGATAGAATAACAATGCTTATATGGTGCAATTGCAGTTTCAAGTATTAATGTTCTTGTTTCTTCAATTACTCCTTGATTTACTATGGCATTTTATATTTATGTCTAGACCTGGTCTTCTTATATTTTATTGTCAATAAGACAATTAGATGCCCCACAAAATATTTCAATCAAAAAGTTTTGTGAAGCAGTACCTTAAATAGCTTACAAGGTTATGTTGTATGTTTTCCTTTCAATTCAAGTAGTTTATCCCACTTTAGGAATAGGTCTACCACTTCAAAGATGCCTTGCAAAACATAAAGCATTTTTTACTAATGTTGGTGGTTTTTATCCTTCCAATACTTGTATGATAATATTTGACATGGACCATTCCAAGCCTCGACTTTACCACCACATCACATTTTAGATGTAGGTATCTTCTCATAAGACACACATTTTTAGGACTATGGTGTATCAAGGGGCCTTGACTTGTGTAATGTCTTGGTCATGTTGGAGAGTGTAAAGACACTCCATGGTTTTCCCCTCTACAAGATATAAATGCAAAATAACAACCTCATCTCCATTCAATAAAAACATTTTTTCATAATTTGATGAACAACATTTTAAGCTTTTTAATTGAAAATGGAATTTCAACAATTAAAGACTAAACTGGTTCTTGCGCTACAGGTCATATCTCCAATGGTTAGTCATCACCAATCAATCCACAATCCCTTGGCTCTGATGCTGGACATTCGATGAGCGCGAGGAGCAGAGGGAGCAGAGCACGCGAGGAGAAGAGCACGTGAGGAGCTTGGTCTGGGTCTTGTTGGAGGCGTCTATTAGGGGAGTAGAGGAGCATAGCACGCGAGGATTAGAGGAGCAGAGGAGTAGGGGAGAGAGTGGTCGTGGATAGCACAAAGAGAGAGCAAGGGCACCGCGAGGGTTTCATTTCATTTCCATCGATTTTGCATGAGCAGGAGAGCAGGGGCATTGCGAGGGTTTCACTTCAGAAGTACAAGAAGGATAGCGCATAGGGGTTTCCCAATCGAGAAATGGATTCGGTATGTTTCATTTCCTCACTCCTCCAATGTGTGCTTAGGAACATGAATGCTGAAGTGAGAGGTTGCTTCATCTAAATTCTCTTACCCTCTATTTATTTCCTTCAACTATCAATCAACATAATTTGTTGAAGTACTTCATAAATATCCTTTAATTAGATGACAGTGGCCGACTAATCATAGGGTAAAATGTTCGCTCCATCTAGAAGGCCCTCTGTTTGATATTATTCAGAATGTCTAAAGATCTGGTAACCTATTGCATATTTACAGAGGGTAGCTTAGGTGGTTACAAAGTGGACCACGACTTGACAATCCATGATACACATGTAATTTGTTGTAGAACGAACCAATTAAAGCATGTGGTTGTGGTTATGGTTAGGGTTACCACAGTCCTCGGGCCAAATTTGCCCCATAAGTACCACGCGATCCCACTCCTCAAGTGGTTAGGGTTAGGGTTACCACAGTCCTCGGGCCAAATTCCTTAGCTTTCCCATGCCCAAATGGATTATGTTACAAATTTGCAACATGTATATGTCAAACTATCCTTGACCATGCTCAATGTCCTTGCTAAGCATGTCAATTCCATGAATTAGGTTGATCACCTTTTGGAAACCTAGTGAAACAATGACACTCGAAAATTCAACAGATGTATAGTGCAAAACACTTCATCCAATGCTAGCATAACTACTATTTTCATGCATGGTACATCTCATCTAGTTAAATTTCATCCAATTGCAACACCCAAGGTGATATACATACATGTCCAAAAAAACACAAAAAAAGTCAAATAACTCACATACCTCAACTTGTTGATTGTCCATCCCAAACTACCTTCCTTGTCAACTTGATATGGTCCATCTGAATGTTGCACTGAGCTTAGGTGACCAAGGCATTCCCAACCATATTTGTTAACTACAAAATCATTAGTTCATGCCAAGATAAAGGAAATGACAACAACAAAAAATCCCTCATGGTTAGAGAAACAACTACCCTCAGTTGTCTCCATACTACTCCACATTGTCCCTAGAAGTACCTAACTTGATCCCTAGTCAACATGTCCTACCTAAATTAATTGCATGAGTTTATTATGCTTAGTGGCGTGAAGGGAAGGAAGCTAATACTTCCCCACTAACCTCATCCTAGTAGAGAAATGTTGGATCATCTAGCTCCCAAGTTTGTCCATTCATTGCACTAAATCAAGGTAACTAGGTCATATCCATAATCACTATAGTAGATATGAAATAGAAATTCAACCCCAAATCATTGCTATAATGGATAGGTACATATTATTTATGCATCCTTATGTCATAGGCCAACTATTTGGCCACCTCATGGATGTCTTTGTTCATCTCTACATCATGTGAAGAGATTTTCATGAGTTGAACTTTTGGTTGAAGTCCCATATAAATCTAGCATGCACCTCTCCCTTGGTAAATATATCCTCTAGTCCATATGGCCATCTGAGTCCATCTGGAAAATGGCCTTGAAACCAACAATTTTTTAGTCACAATATTTTTGCCGCTTCATATGTATTTTTGGGGATAGTCATGCACAAATATGGTAACCCAACTTAGTATACAAATGTTCTTTCCAATGAGCTAAAAAAGACCCAAAATGAGCATAGAGTGATTATTTTTAAGTCCGATGTCAAGACTCCAATAAATTTGTTGAAAGATTGGCCATGGCCATATCGGAAGATTCTCACTAGGTATAAGCTAGTTGAAGGCCATAGTTGGTTTAGACTTGCTCCGTTTTTTTATTTGTTGCTAAACAAGATATGGAAAACTCATTCTAAGTTCAACACTTGGCCTTGTCAGCTTTGGTCAATTTGGAAATCACGGCTTGAGCCAAGAAAAGCTATATTGCTTGATGGTTTTTTCATAGGGGATTGGTTGTAGGCAAGCACATTTTCCATTTCAAGTCGGCTCAATCACTGTCTCCTTTTTCTGGCCAAGGCAAGATACTAAAGAATATCTTTGGGTTTTGTCATAAAGCTCAGACTGCCTAGGAATGGGAAGAAAGATATTGCAAGCAGTGTACATATGAACAGGAATAAATACTTTGAAAGAAGTAATGCATACACATAGCTCTCTTTGAAGGCGACTCTGTTATCATGTTTTTAAAATTTAGAATGGATATTTGATTTAATCTCTCAAAAAACAAACGCCACATATTCTCTAGACATAAGTAGCCAAAAATTGCATTTCTATGGGCTTTAAAGATCTCCATTATGGCCAACTTTTCATTACATATCCAAATACAGGTGGAGAGGTATTCTTTAGACTTTGAGCATCTACAACGAATGATTGAGTATTGAAGCATGGGACCTAGCACGACAAGCCACATCACATCAAAGCACTTGATGTTGCATCAGTGCATCCCTTCATAGAGGTCTAGACATTGTTCATGCCATCCCAAGCCCCGCTAAAGGCTGGGTCGATTAGTGAGGGAAAGGAAGGAAGGTCTACAAATCTGGTCTTATGGTGCCTCTACACTCACCCAAACTTGAATTTACATTTATCTTTTTTGTATAATTAAATTTCAAATTTTTAATATTTAAGGCAAGGTCCACTACAATGGAGACTTGGACGTTTCTTATGATGTTCCCTAAATGTTGGGGGGTTGCTTCCACACATCTCCTTGATGTGTTTACACATTTGTGCATCTCCATGTCCTGAAAACTTGGTGGAACATTTCTCTCTATGCATTGGAAAGAGTCTTCCTGGAAGTTTAGAATTATGGAAGGTATCAGAGACTGTAAGGAAAGAAAACATAGCTGGTGATGCCAACAATATAATGACATGTCCTCTCCCTAATACAATAACAAGTTCCCAAATATCCTACTTTCACTCTTGCAAATTGAATGCCCGTGGCTGGAGGTAGAATTGGACTGGACCATAAGTTTTCCAATTGATGAGTTGTGGCATAATAGTTGGGGACCCATTTCTATAGGCATTGGGAAACATTGAACTCGCTTGCAGGTTTGATCAAACACAACTACAGAGCAATTTGATGGAAATGTCAAAGAACAAATTTAGGGCAAAGAGCTGTAGAGACATATAAAATAAGATAACATATGAAAATTTTATAAATGTCCACAAATGACAAAGGAAAAGGTCAATGGCACTAAACAGTACAATCGATCATCCATAGACTATGGGAGTGTCATGAATATTCTTGAAAACTAAAGAAAAACTAACATAGTGAAAGAGATACAAAAATCACTAAATGAAAGAGAAGAGCCTAATCTAGGTAAGACAAACTTTCAAAACCCTCAAAGGGATGAGGCCCTACATCAATCTAGAGATGGAAGTGGAGGTAGAAGTAGAAGAAGAGACAAAGGAGGGAAAGAAAGCACCCTTGTTATAATTTTATCACCGTGAAGGTGTTAATGCAAATCTTTATAAGGCAACTTGCTTAACTTCACCATCATGCAATGCCTTACATAATTGCAGATATATTGAGGAAAGCAATGTACTTCTAGAATCAAACTTTAAAACTTAGGTTGTTGATATTTGTTTTGGAAAAAGGGGAAGTACTTGTTACCAAATGAGTGAAGGGGTTACTAGGTTATATTGCACCTGAATATGATATGTGTGGTCCATCTTTGATCATTATTTTCTCTCGTAGCAGCTAAGATAAATTCTTCCACCCATAGGGCATCATAGAAGGATGTCTTCAAATCCATTGGGTGTTCTCTACATACAAGGAATGGAAATTTGGACCAAAAGAAAAAATATAGGCCATTAAATCACTAGTCCCTGTTGGTTGGGATGGTGGATGAATCCCACACCATGCCTTAACAAATCTAAGATGAAAAATGCACAATTTCATCTTATTGTTTCTTGACGTGAGAAAACTCATTGAACAAGGATATATTATCCTTCCCCATTGCATCAATCGATTAACCATGATCACTTTATAGAGGTCAATGAATGTGTAGAGTGTCTCGATCACTTAATTGTGGAGTCTCCACGTGAGATTTTTATTGCCTTGCATACCACATCTTGATCTCTCTCTCCATCAACGAATCATTACATTCAAAGGAATGGGGATTTATTCATTAGTGGAGTCACATAGTGAGATAATAGATCTTCAAGTAATGTTTCATCACTGTAGCATATCTACTAATTTCCAGGAAAATGTACCATGTCCCTAGCAATGACACTAATTTGTTACCTCCCAAACCTGCACTTGAAATAGTATGTCCTAAATACCAAATAGGGAAGGCCTAAGGGCACTTAGGAGTGTTTCCCACTGCCACCACATCAGCGGCTCCTATCACTTTTGGTTGTTGCTTTCCTTGCCCAAGTTGGGAATCCCTAAAGTGTCTCTTATCTGCCACTCAATTTCAGATGAAGAATGTAAGATCAGATAATGTTTCTTTTAATGATATATTGGTGGGATCAGCAATCACAAAGTCTTATTCATTGTAGCAAAGAACTGTCATTTCCAAATCTGCCCATCTAGCACATTCAGGCATGTAAACACAGTTCTTCAATAATATTTGTAAGTTGCTTGCATTCTTTGCTGTTGCATTTAGTAAGTTTACAGTACCTTTTTCCAATTGGTTTATAAGTGTTTTTTATATGGTGTACACTTGGTTTTATGAGATCTGAAATAGAATAAGATATCTACATGAAGATAAACAATACAACACGCATCCAGATTTGATGGGAAATGGTAAAATTATGCTACAGCAGTAAACTCCCAAATATGTGTCAAACACCACAACCAAGTTGACTTCTACAGTTCATCCTAAGTCAAAGATACTCATAAAGTAAGCTACAGCAATGTATAAAACCAAGTTTTGACGGAAGTCCATAACCACCTCATCAGATAGATTGGAAAAATATATAATAAATGCTACCACTAAATGATAACAAGTAAACCTTGAATATAAAAAATACATCTTGGCAATGCAATAAACAGGCAGTGGTCCAGTTTGGGTTCAAACAGTGGGTAACTAATTGGCATCTAAAGTGTTCGAAGAAAGCATTGGACCAGACTAGTAGCCATAATAGTGGGGAAAATGTTAGCTAGTATCCAAGTGGGATATTACATGTTCTCTGCTCAAATCTAAATATATAGAGTACTTAGTCCCACCAAATTCACCTTACTGCTATTTTGGAAAAGTAATAGTCATAAAACTCCACATGCTTTTAATGCAAATCGCCTTAGACCTTTTACTATTGTTCAGATGGATTTTTGCTATTTGCATTAAATTAGGGAAAAGGCCAAGTTATCCTTCCATGCAAGACAAAACTATTGATTCTAAGATTCAATGTTTTCCCGCATTCTGCCAGCTTTGCTCTACTAATGTTGTTGGTATTTATGGGGGTATTCTTTTTGCATGGAACCCCATTTAGTTCTTCTCTATGCTTTTTTTCTCTACTGATTGTATCTTTTTAATTGGTAAATCCTGGGATTTGGTGATACCAATCAGTGTTGTAAATTTGTATGCTCCATATGCTAATCGTCAGACTTCTAGGAAGGAATTAATCTTTATAGGGTTCTGGATTTGGAAATTTATTTTTCAGTGGTGATTTAAATTTGTGCATCTACGATCAAGACATTTGGGGTATTAGGGGAAGAAGTGCTCCCCTTGCAATCTTTTTCAATGATATGTTCTCAACTGCAGGTTTGGTTGACATGTTTCCCTCTCCTTTGATTCCCACTATATTCTCAACTGATATGTTCTCAATTGCAGGTTTGGTTGACATGTTTCCCTCTCCTTTGATATGTTCTCAACCTTGCAATGATATATGTGGGATGAGGTACCTAGCCAAGCTCTCATTTGGACTTGAATTATATTTTGTATGTCTTTTTTTAAAAAGTATGTTGTTGCAAAATGCTACAATAATGAGCCAATCAGGTCCCTTATCTGAGCTGCTGCATGACGTAAAGAATGACATAAAGGATGGTATGTTACATGGATTAATGTGCATATACTTAAGTATGTTGCTTCTTTAAGTAGATCGAACCAAGATGTAGGCCTTGTTCTGCATTTGATATGCTACATGGCAAATTTGCTACATGAACAATTCATGGATCCAATTACATTCCTCCCAATGTTCAACAATCTTAGCTATCAGTGTTGATTATTTTCTTATCCATGTTTATTTGATAAGATTCCTAGCCAAGCTATTTAGTGCTGTCACACTCCTAATTGATAGTTTTCATTATGAAATCCAAGAAGTTGCTTGATGATAATCTTTCTTCATCCCCTGTCTAAATGGGAAACAATATATTTTCAGGGTTTGTCACAATATGCTCATTTTTAATAAAAAGTGCAATGTTCATATATATTGGTATTTCCATTTTTCACTTCTTCGATAATCTATCTACCTGGCTCTAGCTTCAATCCTTCTTTTGATATCCCGCAACCTCAAAATTATCTTCCCCGTATACATGCATGCCGGTAAGAGAGAGTGGTAAAGGTTTCCTTCATCTCTTGAATTTCATCATATATGGTCCTCATGTGAAATTTTCCAATAAACATTTACCCATCATCCATTGTATCACCATAAGAGAGTCACCATATATTTTAAGGGCTTTTGCACCATGATCTTCTACCAACATTAGGGTTAATTTAAGTGCCATAAATTCTGCTTCATTATTTGTACCCCTTCAAAAAGATGCTTTAAGATTGTAGTAATATTTTTCCTGTAGATATAAAATTCCACCACCTCCATTGACCAGTGAGTGATTCTGAGAAGCTCCATCAAAAATATCCCATCATTTTGATTTGTCAGTAGCTCATTTCCTTACCTATCTTATAGATTAACAACATCTCCCCCATATTGGGTTGTAAGCACCTCACTACTATCGATGCAATTACAGGTATTTACATGTAATGTAATACCTTTGAAGATGGTGTTTCATTTCGCTAAAGAAACCTAGGATATCCTAAAGCTACAAGTAGATGTTTTATCCTGACACATGAATATTTTGCAGCATTCCCATGGATAATAAATTATTGCAGCATACAAAATTGTGACGTTCCCTTGGGAAAAGAACAAAATAAAAAATATTACTTATTCTCTACATTAATCCCTTAGTTGAGTAGAGTCAACAACACACAAATCACCAACATCAAAGGGATTGTCATACCATGACCCCTCCCTGTTGTAGCTAATTGTGATTGTCTTCACGATGGTTTGTCCAAGCTTTCTAGTGATATATGCTTACTATATGTGAGGTGTGATCTTCCGAGGACACATAGTCTTGGTCCTTTCAATATTTTAATATGTGGGATGGTGCCATTTCTACATTTATTTTCAGTGCATACATATTCATTTAATGATTCCATTCAGTTATATGATGTTTATTATGCCATGTGATGATGCTATATTTTAAGATGTTCATGTTTATGCCAGTATCAGTTAGGATGTATGCTTATGGGGTTATTTTCAGTCCATGCTAAGTTTATGCCATGCTATTATATTATGCCAGATCTTTCATGATAGTTGTATGATGCATAGTTGATGGTGAGTGTGCACCTCATATTGGTTACTTGAATGCTTTATGGATATCCCTTGGCCCCCTAGTGTTTCACTTACCTAAACTTAACTGGTCTATGATGCTTCTTAGTTTTTCCTACACACATCACACCCAAAGTCGGGGTTCTTCCCTAGGTAGGTACCCATGAAACATAGTATAAAATCCACGGTAGAGGTGAGCATTTGGGACATAGTGAAGGTCAAAGAAGCATGATTGAAATAATTTTGTAGCATTCCAACAAGGAAGTATGAATAAGGATAGAAAAGGAAAAAGAGGAATCAAGATGAGAAGAGAGTGAAGAAGATGCATATGAAGTGCAGTCTGTAATATCCAAGTGACGAGCAACAAAAAATTCCATAAAAACAGAGTACAATGTCCAAACAAGAACAAAAACTAAGAACGAAGGTATGATATAGACCTATTGCAGACAAAATTTGGACATAGGAAGCATGCAAGTTAAGGTACTAGCCTGTAACAGGTCTGAAATTGTGCACATATCAACATTTATTATGAGACATACCATATGGAACCAACAAAACAACCCCAAAACAATGTGAGGCATGCAAGACATTCTTGAGAAAGGCTCGAAAATAGAACTTTGTGCACATAAACCAAGGAGTTTCTTGTACATATTTCAAGGAAGACGCAGAACAACCTATCACAAGCACAAAAATAGAATTTTTGCACAAACGTTTAGGTACAACCAAAACATGAAAAATCACCCACAAGTAACATAAAATTTTATGAGTTAGAAAACAAAGGTACAAAATTTTCCAAGTTCTGAATTTGGAATGCTTTGAAGAAAAAATTGTTTACATCACAACATATTCTGAACAGTAGCACAATTCAGAGGCATAAATATTGATTTTGATTTTGGTGCTCGACAAATTTCCATTTAATGGAAAAGATGATCAACTTTCTAATTTCATTTAGAGGCCAATTAGAAATTTGATGGCCATAATTTCAACACCTAGAAACAACAAATGGTCACCATTTTCAAGTACAAATGTCTATTGGGAGCGCTGACAAGAAATATGAGTTTCACAGGGTGAGAAGGAATAAGAAATATACAACTACAAGAATAAATAATAAGTCGTATTCATTGATATGCGAACTATAGATGATATGATTCCAAAAGTAGAGGATGCAGAAGATGCATGCACAATTTGTAATGACTAACGAGGATGCACAATGCTACCACACAAACTAGCACCTTTAGATTAAAGTCCCAAAGATAGGGCACTGGCCTTGTGGAACTAGCCTTGTGGAACTAGGAGGTTGGCCCCTATTACCTCACAAAATCTCCTCTACACTTTAGGCTAGGGTAAATGGAATCCTAACCAAGGGGAGATTCCCTATCGGTCAACTAGGCTCACTTCATGTAGTAGGAATGGGAGTAAAGAGAACCTAGCCACAATTTGTAATGGAAAAATAAATGTAAAGGGTGGCTTGGGGTAATGAGTGAATATGAGACCATTTCCTATCTTGCTTGGGACATGGGATCTAAGCCAGTCTTTGGTATTTTCCTCTTGTCTTGGTTGTTGAAGTCCCATATATCATAAAGATTGATTCGATGAGCATCAAACTAACGAATATGAAACCTTGCAAGGATTAAACAAAGGCTAATTCTAAAGAAACAAACCTAAGTATTACAAAGTAAATCATATACTAAACCTAGGGTAAGGAAATGAAACCTTGATATATTCATCCCCAATAGAATAGATCTAGCATGGAACTTGACAAAGAAATGAAATAGAAAAATACTACATACCTCACTTGGAATTTTCATTTATTATTATTTTTTTTAAATAGAGATGGTCGTCGCTATAGTGACTCACGGCCTAGCAAATGGCGACGAATTTGCTATACTAGCGAAAGAAATTTCATAGTGAATTCCTTCACTAGTATAGCAAATTCGTTGCCATTTGCTAGGCCATCTGTCGCTATAGCGACACCGCATTGTTAGGTTGTGTGTCGCTAGAGAGACCCTTCCTTAGCAACACAACAAAACATGCAACTATATTTTCGTGGCTATAGAGACACATATTCGTTGCTATAGAGACACACGGTCGTGGTCTTAGCGACACACATTCGTGGCTATATCGACACACACCTTAGCAATACCACGGAACAAGCAGAAACAAGCAACTGTATTTTCGTGGCTATAGCGACACTTGTTCGTGGCTATAGCAACACATTTACGTGGCTATAGCGACACTTGTTTGTGGCTATAGCGACACCCACCTTAACAATACCACAGGATAAGCATAAATATGTGCGTCGCTAGAGCGACAGGAATGCGTTACTAGAGCGACACATTTGAGTCTTCTGAAAGCACATCTACAACCAACACGTGTCGTCCATATCCCGTGGCTATAGCGATGGATGTTTTGAAGTGTCGTTGTAGAGACGAAATTAGTGCGACGAAAAATGGGAGTCCTGTTCGTTGCTATAGAGACAAAAATGTATTGCAATAGCAACGAAGTTGCGTGGAAAAAATGGTCACATGTACTAGTGTGGGCCCATGGCACTTGGGATTCCATAAATTAGGTCCATGGCTACCCAAACCTATTTGGTACTTGTTATTTATAGAGTCAACTTGAGTCAAATCCCCAAAACACTCTTGATCTCGTGGAAATGACCATACCATGGATTCCTTTTTTTTTAATATGATTGAAAATAAACAAATAAGGTAATAGACTGTCATTATGGGCCTAAATACCAAGGAAATTTTTAGGGGCGAAATTTCGCCAATTGGCTATTTTTTGGGCCTTTTTTCAAAAAATAAATTCATTATTTGGTCATTTTTAGTCTCTAATATCGCTGATATTTACATAAAATATATTTTTTATCATAATATTCGCCAAAATTTACAAGTTTCAGTAGTAAATTGTATGTTTCATATTTAATATTCACCTACCAATCTATATTTATGTTTTTTTCAATCCAAAACAATCGCCTAGAATACTACACTTAAGCATATTTTTATAATCCTTAAAAAATACCCTGTTAAATACATGTGGCATTGTTATAACCAAACCCATGGTATGCAACCCTAAGGTGTGGTATGATGGTTATATTCAACCCAAGTACCCTAATGGATAATTCAATATTCTCTCAAGCCTTAAGGACACTTCTTGTCTGTAAATACCTTTCTACTCCTCTTTGTATAGTCTCTCCAACACATCCAAGGTTGAATCTTTTGTCTTTGGAGAAACCCTAAATTTTCAAGTATCACGTGGGTTAATCATTGATATCCTTCCTTAAACCCCTAGTTTTCTTGTACCTATCATCTCCAACACCTCTACAATGACTCCTTTGGCCAGCTTGATTCCACTCTAGAAGATTTTAATTGCTCATTCTAAGGTATCTTCATCGACATAGCTCCACTATAATCGTGAAAGTTTCAACCCTAAAAATTCAAGGGAGGTTCCATAATCACTAGGGCAAGGAAAGTATCATTCCTTTTGAGGGAACCAAGTCTATCTAATCTACATACTTCATTGACTAATCTTTACAAGAGTGGATCTAGTGTTTTATTGGATATATTGCATATATATCTTTGTATTGGAGATTGATGCAAATCCTCTCTTGCAGGAATATGGAGATGACTATGAAGGTCATACCAGAATGTGAATCACTCTTAGAGGATTGAGACATTTCTCCACTTCATGTTAAGGAGCTTCATCATTTACAACAATAATATTTGAGTAAGTTATTTTCCTTTGGGTCATCTTTGGCATTTTAGCATTATGGTTTCTATCTCACTAAAGGAATCACTAGTTAATTAACCTTAGTTAGTTAAATTATTTCCCTTTGTTAATTTGCTTGTAAAATCTAATCTAAAACTTAATTCAATTACCTTAATTGTTTACATCCCTACGTTATAAATAACGGTATCTTAAGGTCATAATTATTCTAGTGGTTCAACTTCTTGTTTTCATCATAAATTATCTTACCCTAAGGTTTTTCGATGTGTTTTGGGTTTGACCCTAAAATCAAGTGACAAATACACTCTCTTCTCTTCCCCCTTTCATGGTGTGTGTGTGTGTGCTTGGGTGGTCTTCCATCCTTTCCCTCATGCTATGCATGTGATAGCATAAATGCATTCATTTGCTACATAAGGATTATTATATATTAGAGCCTAGATAAAATATTTATCAATATTTTCTAATTGGTTGGATACTTCTTCTAAATATGAAAAACATGACGTGTGCATTCAAATGTAGTGTCCCAACCCTTCCAGAGGGTTCTAGCATGTCCCAGAAGTTCAAATAAAATTTCCCTTAAAAAGAATTAAAATTATATTTTACCCTTCCAATTAAGAAGGGAATAATTTATAGCAACATTTCAAAGGAAAGGCAACTTTTTAAATTACTTGTCAATATGAATTTCAATTTACAGATAGTGTGTTTATAATAAAATCACCCCTACTCCCTAATTGAGAGAAACTTCCTTCACCCAAAAATCTACAACAATGACTTGACATGCAATTGTGTGGTGTTCCAACTTTCCAAGGGCACGCAAAACGTTGTAAATTTTCTAGCAAGGCTCAGTAATTGGTATTGGGACTATTTGTTTTTTGCATATTTTTGAAGTGTTTAGTTAATTTATACTTGTTAACTGAAATACAATTATTTATATCGCCTTTCATCTTTGAAGGGATGGAAGAATATATGCCCTTCAAATTGAAATTAAGACCCACCCTTCAATTTTGATCACCCAAATGGCTACTAAACCCACTAAAACATTTCAACATGTGCTTATAAAAATCAAATTATAAATCGGCGATTGATGGTGCATAAAATAACTCAAGAAACTATATATTAAATAAAGAGACCATAATTATATGTGATCTGATTGAAGATTTAGTCATTTTCAAGAGGTAGAATATGTACAAATTAAAAACACAGTTTTAACATAAATGTCAAACATTTGCATCTTTGTATATGTTAGTCCCCGAGTAGTAATGGATTGATACAATACTAGCCAATGCATGACATGGGATCAAATTTTAACAATATTAGAGCTAAATCGAATGAAATTGATATATATTACTCATTTCTTGAATATATCTCTTACTCAAAAGTTCGTGAACAATTCTTTAAATAGACAATGTCATCTGGGAGTAATTTTACAAAGTGAAGCAGTGCTTTAGGATATGAAGGGATATGACTAGTATCTGGAAACAAATTGAGAATGCCAGAGGTGTCTACATGACAAATATCTGGCGTTCTATGGCAGAAAACATACTGAGCTTTAGTTAAAAGAATTTAGTAGTTGCACAAACAGTAAACATCTCATGAATGTATACTAAATATAGTAGCATGACACACTTATGAGAAAAAGTCAAAGAAAACTTCAACACAATTGTTCACATATGGATTTGGAAACTGGACCAGAGGTCAAATAAAATTGAAATCTCTGCAACAATCTCACATTCAACTCCAGTTGTATTAACAACACACATAGGCCAAAATACTGCTCGAAACTTTATTTCATCCCATAAAAGATTTACATGGACATGAGTAGATATGAAATACGTGTAGAAAAAACAAAATCATATTACATGCAAAAAAAAGTCTCACCGACTCAGGAATACCAGAGTATCTCTCAAAATTACCATCCCTTTACAAATGAATTTGAGTTACATTATATAGACTTAGAGAGTAATTGAATTCAGTTGACTCTAACTTATTTGTAACAAAATTTTAATTTGTTACTTTTTACATTTCACTTTTACGCTCTGTTTTTGAAATCCCTTAACTTTTTACTCTGCTTCTTAGTTGCACCTTTCTTCTTTCCTTTATTTGGTGAAGCTTTTCCTCTCATGTAGACTTGAGGCTGCACATTTGGCTGACTTGGTGGTATGCATGCTTGGTTCATCATTTGGTGCATCATCTGCACATTTATCTGTCCTCCAAGTGGCATAAAGGCCAAAGGGGTTGGTTGGCCTAGTACTTGTGGAACTTGCTGACCAATTGACTGTCTATGTACTTATATGGAAGCCTGCCCTATGCTCTGAATTTGAGGTGGAAATGCTATCTTATGATATTTGATCACCTGCTGCCATTCTTTTCCCATAGGTATGCGATGTGCCTTTCAGCTTCTGAATGCTTCTCTTATGACAATGGTTCCAAATCCTTAAATAAGCTTCTTAGTCTTATCCAAATTTGAAATTCAAGCCTTAACCTATCAACCATTTGATCCCCACTTATTACTCCTTCCAATGTACCAACCTGAGGAACCTCATTTCTTTTCTGATTTAATTTTGTTTTGTACTCTTCCTTGGAATAAAAGTCTCCATTCCCATCCCAAAGAGGAGGTAGTCCCAATTTCATGACACCACTGAACATGATTTTGAAATAAGAGATATCATTTGTCAGGTAATCTATGTTATTATGTGTCCTTTTCAACAAGGTTTGCTTTAAAACCATCTCTCTGAATACCTTAATAATATGGGTTATATTTGTAAGCTGCATACCTTATAGATACTTCCTACTCCTTCTATTTAAATCATCAATGGTTTACTGAGCATGCTTTGGCATTTAACCTAGTGTGATTTCCACCAATTTAGCTTCCTCCTAGGATGATTTGTAGGTCTCCATCTGATCTTGAAATAGTTCACAAAATTCCCACTTGCTCAAGACTAAGTGGGATATCTTATCCCATAGAGCTTTATTTGTTCTTCTGATTAATGACTCTCCTTCAGTATCTATATTAAATTTGGTAATCTATCTTTTAAGCTCAAGAATTTCACTTTCTAAGTCTGAAATGTCATCTTCTTTCTTACTAACATCACCCTCAAGTTCTACAATCCTTTCATTCTTTTGGGTGATTTCATCTTCTAACTCTTTAATTATGTTGTCTTTATCCTCCTCTATTTGAGTTAGTTGTTGATCCACATTGTCTTCCTTTGTTGCGTCCACATCTATCACTTCTTTTTCTGATGGCTTCTTCTCAAGTTCTTTAACACTATGTTCCATCTCTAAAGTAAGTTGTCCTTTCCCTTGTGCTTCTAGAGCTAATGTCTGAACGGGAGGAGTAGGGTTGATAGTTGTGCTTTTCAATTTGAGAGATGAGATTTGTATTAACAAATCATTTATCTTCTTCTCCCTTTTCTCTGCTAGATTCTTATATTGGACCATGCTTTCATATATTTCCTCATTTTCTTTCTCAACTCGCTTGAGCTCTGCAGTTTGAACTGGATGGGAAATGGGTATCTTCAATTACTTCTTCAAACTAGAAATATCATTGTCCTTTTCAGCAATTAGAGATATGACTTGAGATACATCTGATGGATTTGAGCCTAGAGCTATGATTTTTTCCTTGAGCTCTTTTATTCTGACATGTTTGGCTCTTGTGGTCCAATTTTCAGTCTTCCATAAATATTCAAAATTTCTCAAGGAAACCCTTAATTTCCTTCATGTTTTGGTTGATTTTACTACCTCTGCACATATCATGTCACTTGCTTGTTTATAAAAATCCATTTTATCTAAGCTTCCAAATTGACTAAATCTATGGTATGCTCTTCTTCTTTCCAATGGTTGAGGTTAGTATGCATGGGAAATTTAGGTTCAACCATAGAATATCTGAAAATGTTCTTTACATGATCTGCTATTGTAATGAGGCTTTTCTTAGGACTTGGTATTTGTAGCTTGGCCTCATTAACTACTCGGGTTCCCATCTTTATTAAACCTTTATATATTGTTCGCTTATCAGTCTGAGTCAATAAAGGACTAGTTGTAGTCGATGATCTTAACCTTGAGGCACTGTGAATTCCAAAGATGAATATTGGGTAAACCTATTAGGTGGTCCTCCTAGAGCCGATGAATGTGGAATTAGCTCTATTATCTCTCTTGAGACCTCTACTTCTGCACATTTTTTAACCAAAGCTTGATCTGCCTCTTCATCCTATGTCCTGGATTTATTAGGTTGAGGAGCTTGCTCAAGTTTATATATATCCATGTCCTCTGCCCCTCTTTTTTGACCAACTAGATGTTTTGTTGCAGCCTATTCTTTTAAGGTACTATGGGCCTCTTGAACTTCTTCCTAGCTCTCTTTATTTTCTATGCTTTCCCAATCTACTCTGGGTACATAATCATAAGGTGAATTTTTTTTTTGCCACCCTTTGGTTAGATATAACCTTATGGGGATCATAGGGTCCTAGTTCAACTTTTTCCAAGTTCAATTGCTTCAAGAATTCTTCTATGTATTGCAAAGCATTCAATGCTCCCAACTGGAATGGCCCTACTTCCTTGGGTATATGGAATGTTGTATGTTGCCTGAAATGTCTAAAATGAATCTCATCATATAAAAATCTTTTCCTAATGTACTCCATTTCCAACATTATCATTGTGAGGAAGGTGGGAAGCTTATATGGTTCCCCCTCAAAGCCATACATTATAATTATTGTGTGGTCTTTGAATAAGAACCAGTCTCCTACTCTGGTGTCAGACATGAATTGTAGTAACTATTTACCTTCTTTGAGCATTCTAGGAGGGTCAATACCATGTATCCAGATGTATGCTACCTTCATCACCCTGTCAGTGAATTCTATAAACTTCAATTATCAGTCCTCCTGAGGAAGAGGTTGATCCACTCATATGCAGGGAGTTGATTTCCCTCCTCATTTGTCATCCTTAGGCCTAGACTTTCAAAATGTTGATAATTCTAATGGATGAACAAGAAAAACAAGCATGCTAGATATCTAAAAATATCTGGAGTGGTGAATTCCTACAATTGTTCATTCATGGCCTGGGCTATGAAGCTGCAAGTATCCCATTTAGGGAAATTATTAGGTGTAGGGTTCAAATAGAGCAGGAAACCTAACAAGGTATCATCAACTTCTTTTTCATCTTTGTACCCAAAAACGATACACACTAGGGAAATAGCCTTCCTAGATTTTTTAGAGAAAACAACAGTACTATATGGAGGAGATGATTGGGGCATAACCATCCCTGGCTCCAAATGTTTAGACAGGACAATATATTTATCTGATGGCTTCAAATACTGATAGGAAAGAGCCACCTTCTTCTCATCCATAGCTTGTAAGTCTACAAAATATGGGATGCAGAACATTCTTTGTAGGGCACTAGCTTCAATGTTGCACAAAACTCTTGAAAGGTTGGAGGATAAAATTTCCTTTTTACTAGGTGAGTATTGGGAAAAACACCAGCTAACAAATTCAACGAAATAGACTGTACAGAGGCAAACAAATCTGACCAATTTAGAGTCCCATAAGTGACAAGGATCTTAGTCTACAAATGATAGGGCTTGGGATTCTTTAATGGTTACACTCAGGTCTGAGTTGACTATCACTGTGTCAAATACATCTGCATGGTGATCGTACACAGTTTTTTTTTCCTAATAATATGGGTTTAGGGAGTGTGCTTTTACCTTTCTAAGACATGGTGACTGAGGCAGATTCAACCAGTAGGGGTAAAATCCCTTTTACTAATTGACTTAGGGTAAATTTGTTATTTTCACATGGGTAAAACAATCAGAGGGTTACAACTAGAAACAATGAAATACCCATGAGTGCTGACGTGATGACACGTTGATGTGGAGGCAAGCTGGACTTTTGGGCTGGAGCTGACTAGTCAGGTGCATAGGAAATCAGGGTAGTGGGAACTCTGCTTCAACTGGCGATGGAATGATTTTTCAAAAAGGTTAATTTTTTCTTATTAACGGTCGAACTATTTTGAATTTGGATAGGTGGTGGGATTTTATTTGCATGGGATGGATGATGACATAAAAAAGATGGAGGGACCCACCAGACAGGTGTACTCAGACAGTAGACTATAGGTTGACGTGGCTGCCAGCTAATCTACCTTTCTTTATAAGTTTTGGGCGGAAACCACCCCAGTTTCCCAAAGTGGTAACGCTCGAGGTGCTTGGTGGTATTGAAAAAGTGCTCCAAGGAGGCGCATCCAATTAGGACTTATAATACATCCCAGGCGGTTTCAAGGACAACGCGTGCTCAAGCAAAAGTTATCATCGTGCACTTTATTGATGCGCTATCAATGCGAGCCGTCGATCTGGATCTTTCACTCTTTTATTAGCTCATTGACATATTAGATTAATCATTTTGCATCTTTGTCGAGGGCACTGCTGATCTCAGTCGTCGATCTGCTTTCAGATCCAATGGTAGTCAGCTCATACCTTTAGTGCCTGATCCTTTTAGCCTTTGGTCCTTTGCCCATGGTATTCTACCATGATCGCTTGATGCTTTTTCATCTTAGCTCCTGAAGGCATAAAAAATTATTTTTCCACTTTTGTCCGGGCTAAGGACCCTTAGCAAAGCTTAGAAAAATGTCAATACTAACTGTATACATGCTAAAACTTCAAATAATAATTAAATGAATATCATATATTAGGTTTTAAAATTTGTTAAAAGACTCAATTTTAATCCATGTTTTTAATTAGATTCTTTCTCTATATAAATATGAAATTATAAGTTATCAATAAAAAAATAAATATTATAAAAATAGTTATTATTTTTATAGTACAAATTTCACTTTCTAACATGTTTATTTTTAATAACCAAGCATGTTGTTCATTTAAAAAAAAACTTTAAAAAATCTAAAAATTATAAAAATAAAATATAATATTAGATAAATAATTTTTAGTAGCCAAATAGTAATATATTTTAACTAACTTTTATTACTATTACTTTTAAGAAGCAAGCATGTTTTAAAATATTCTAAAATTTATAAAAAATTATAAAAATAAAATATAATATTAGATAAATAATTTTTAGTAGCCAAATAGTAATATATTTTAACTAACTTTTATTACTATTACTTTTAAGAAGCAAGCATGTTTTAAAATATTCTAAAATTTATAAAAAATTATAAAAATAAAATATAATATTAGATAAATAACCAAATAGTAATATATTTTAACTAACTTTTATTACTATTATTTTTAAGAAACCAACATGTTTTAAAATATTCTAAAATTTATAAAAATAAAATATAAGATTAGGTAAATAATTTGATGTAGTGACCAAATAGTAATATACTTTATGTAATAACAATAATTTTATGTCTAGGGGAGGCACGAGGGGTAGGGGTGCTCTTTGGCCCCGCAGGAGATTTGATTTTCACATACTCCTGGAATTTGGGAATTGAATCCAATAATATGGCGGAAGCATTGGCCCTCTGGCAAGGCTTAAACCAAGCTCTCCTCTACGGTATTCAGGTTCTTACGGTTGTGGGGGACTCCGGGTTGATTATTCATGGCATCAACTCTCAGAATTTTCCTTCCTCTAATCGCCTTCGTCAAGTTCTTCGAAGAATCTCTTTGCTCATCCCCCTTTTCCGAGCTATAGATTTCTTCCATGTCTTAAGAATGAATAATGGACAAGCGGACAAAGCAGCAAATGAAGCTATACCTCTGGGCAAAGGGATCCTTAAATTCAATGATGTGTTTAGTCTGTTTCCTATACCATAAATCCTTGGGTTTGGACTCGAGGATGGTCGGGTTGATAATATGGAGAATGGGCCCTAGCCCAAGTGTCACACGCTTATGCTGCCCGATGGTGGCCTCCTCCAATTGCGGTGTGGCTTTCCTCGACATGATCTTCTATACTTCGTCATCCTCATTCATGCTCATTAAAACTTTTCAATTCGCACGCCTTGCTCTCTCTAAGATGATGTCATTTCTTCCTTTGCTGATGATGGAACGTACCAACCTTTGTACTTTAGAGCAGGAAAATTTACGGAGCAAGATTTTACAAAATCTGGAGGGCTCACTTAAGGTTATATTATGTAATCATCACATCTCTCTTAGGCATGCAAACCTTCACCTCTCTGTCCATACTAGAATGAGTTTTTCTGCTGGCAAAGCTCTTTGGTTCGTTGGAATCATGCCTTGTTATGATGACGTCCAGACCCCTGACCCTCAAAAGGTTTCCTCTTTTGGCATTGAGCTCTGTTATTTAATGAACAGTACGGGTTCGGTTAATGGCGCTCCTCAAAATCTGATGAAACGTCCTTCGACATGCTCCAATTTATGGGTAATGATGCTCCCTTTATTTCATATGAAAGCTATATGGACTATTAGCTGCAATCTTCCTCGACCCGTTTCAGGAAGCAGAGCTCAGTTCTCTCTGAAGGTGGTTGCTCATTCTCCCGGGTGGCGAAGATCTTTGGAATTCTGCGTAACGCCTCCCCTGTGTTTTATCTTTCTGATCTATAGCCTGTGTATTTTGGGTGGTATGGCGGATTCTGGTGACTCTGCATCCTCCTCCCCAGACCCTTTGATGGAATTGGAAGTAGAAGTCAAGGTCTTACGACACCGGGTTAGACGTCAAGGAAATTTTATGCAACAAATTGATGAACAAGGGGGGCGACGCCTTGAAAGAATTGATGAGGATATTGGTCGTATCTGCTCGGATTTCACGGCAGCTCTTGGGGCTCTGTAAGAGAAGGTCACGGTTGCTATTGAAAATTTGGATCTCAAGCTGCAGAGTATGGAGGTCACTTTGGCAAAGCTTCAGGATGCTGAGAACCCAGGTCATGGCAAGAGCCAATTGGCTACCAAATCGTCTTATGGGGCAAGGACCAAGCACCGTTAATTTCAGTCTAGTCTCTGTCTTTTCTCTGTTTATGCTTTTTGTTAAAAACTTTAAAGTCCTGGTTTTGCTAGTCACAGGCATCTGTATTTAATGTTTGGAAGACTGTATGGCTTACTATATTTATGGAGATGTAAACTCTTTGGTTTTACTAATATAAAACCTATCCGTTTCAATAAAAAAAAAAACAATAATTTTATGTCTAAAATTTATAAAAATTAAATATAAGATTAGGTGAATAATTTTATGTAGTGATCAAATAGTAATATATTTTATGTAATAACAATAATTTTATGTCTAAAATTTATAAAAATAAAATATAAGATTAGGTAAATAATTTTATGTAGTAATCAAATAGTAACGTATTTTATGCCGTAGTAATAATTTATGCAGTAGCTAAATAGTAATATAATTTAACTAACTTTTATAAGCCAGCATATTGTTCAGAAAAGAGTTTAAAATTTATATTTCAGAAAAATAGTTTAAAATTTATAAAAATATAATATAATATTAGGTAAATATTTTTGTAATAGCCCAATAGTAATATATTGTAACTAGTTTTTAAAAGTCTTAGAAAAGAAACATTTCAAACAACTTTATATAAACAACTAAACATGTTAACCAACTTTATAGAATCTTAGAAAAGACGCTACAACTATTGGATGGTGAAAATGAAGTACTCCTGTTTTCTACTTAGTTATGTCATAAAAACTTGTATTTTAAAACTAAAATCCACAAGTCACCCAAAATTTCTATTATTGGTACATACTTGAACTTCATGTTAAGTGAAAATTTCCACTTTAGAAAGTCCGCCCTGTTTCTATTTTTCAACCAATTAGGAAAGGTCGTTGGCTGAACTGGAGTTTATCCAATTAAACGCACTGCACTCAATGTTTTGTCGGTTTTCAGCGGCCCATAATTTATTTAAAGAACTGCCGACATTCCAGTAGATTAGATTAGACAAGAGATTGAAGAAAATGGAGTAGGTTTGGAGGATACATTTCAAGTCCACAGAGTTGGTGAAAACGGGGGTTTACAGCGAGAAGTGGATATGGACATTGGCGTGGCGTACTGCCACCGAAATTTGCAGGTCACCTGCACGACCAGGGAGATTTGTACCCACGAAACGTACTCAATATAAAAGCACTGTAAGTCTAGACTTCTTAATCACTGCTACTGCTTCCTCTTGCTCGTCTTCAGCAGAGCAAAAAACTGATTTTTTCTGTGGAGAAAAGATCGAAAGAGGATTAGAAAATGGCCGATGCATCAGTAGTAGAAATTGCAGACAATTTGAAGGCCGAGAATCAAAATGGCGAGCAGAAACCAGTGCCACATAGAAAGAGTCGAAGCATGATCAGTTACCAGATGTGGGATCATTCCCTGAGAGCAGGAGCTTTTGTTTCTACTCTTGTTGCTGCAATTGTTATGGGGACAAACAAGCAGACCAAATATTTTCCTGTGGGAATTGTTGTCAACAATGTTCCTGTTACTGTTACTGTCCCTGTAGAAGCCAAATACCACTACACGCCATCCTATGTGTAATGTTATTTTGCAAATTTTGTTATGAATTAGAATCATCTTCTTGTCTTGCTCCTGATGCAATGCAGATTGATATCATGATTCTGATTAGATGCTTGTTGCATGCTTGTTGCAGGGCCTTTGTTGTGATAAACGCAGTTGCATGTGGCTATGCTCTCCTCACTCTGCTCACCTCCGTGGTGACCCACAAGATCTACAAGTATCAGCGTTCTAATTTTCATAATTTCCTGCTGTCTCTTACAGATTTGGTATGCTTCATGGTTTCTCTCAGTTTTGTTTGATATACACAAAAGTTTGAAATGCATTTACATATGAGGTATATGGTTTGCTATTTGAAATGCTCACTCATCCATTTTATCAATAGCTTTGAATTCCCATCTATTCTAGTTTTGAATTCCCAAAGATTTGAAGATACTTCCACTCTTCATCCAATCTATTACTAGTTTGAATTCCCAAAGATTTGAAGATACTCTCACTATTCATCCATTCTATTACTAGTTTGAATTCCCAAATATTTGAAGATGCTCCACCTATTCATCCATTCTATTACTATCTTTGAATCTGTGAAGATCCTCCACCTACCTTTCCTTTGCTAATGCCAATAGAATGTGCATTGTTATAATCTATGTCTAATCGTTTGTGTGTTGACTAAGATCACAAAAAAAATATGGTGGAGAACACCCTTTCAACACAAAGCTTAAGGTTTCCTTGGAAAGCACCAAAGGATCTATCAATATTTACTTATATTCTTGTTTTATCTTTTTTAACAAATTTTTGGAAGACCATCATATATTGACTTAATCTTACATAAAGCTTGAAGAAAGATGGATTACTCATCTATAAAGATAACTCTAATCTTAGCCAAATGGCTATCCTTACCTTCTGCCTTTTTATCTAAAGGTCCAACTCTAACCTCAACTTCTACCCGTTTTTCAACCTCCATCCAAGTCATAATCTATCCTTACCTTTTTCCCTTTTATGTATGGATCCAACTCTAACCTCAACTTCTATCCATTTTTGAACCTCTATCCCAAGTCATATTTAAGTAGTTAAGCACTAACACTTTTTTTTAAGAAGAAGTCATATTTAGGTGGGTAAGCAAGTATCAACCCTTTTAGAAAATTGATCAAATAGTTTACTTTTTTATTGAATTAATTATCAAGTTTTCATAGACAATGGACTAATGTATTTTTCCTATAGAAGATAGAAGATTGATCTAGTAGTTTACTTTTTTATTGAATTCTTTATTAACTTTCCATAGACAATGGGTAAATGTATTTTTCTTCCAATACTTTTAGTAGTTTACTTTTTTATTGGAATCCTTATCCAAGTTTCCATAGGCAATGGGCTAATGTATTTCTCCTCCAATATTCTTTGCCAATAGCAAGTTTTCATAGGCAATGGGCTAATGTATTTCTCCTCCAATATTCTGTGCCAATAGCAAGTTTTCATAGGCAATGGGCTAATGTATTTCTCCTCCAGTATTCTTTGCCAATAGCAAATAAGAAAAGCTCGTGATAAACTCTAAAATTAATTATAATTATTATAAATCCATGAATTAATGGAGAAATATAAAATATATGTAAATAAATTTTAAAATTAGGAATAAATTTTATGAGTTCATAAAGTCACTTGTTCTAAACATTTTTTAGTAAGTGACCCATGTGAGTGTACATATGTTATAAGGATATGATGGTGCATGGTGTAGGTGATCGTGGCTACCCTAATAGCTGGGGCATCGGCAGCTACTGCGATATCAGATGTGGGTCGTAATGGGAATTCGCACTCTAGATGGGGCAAGGTCTGTGACAAATACTCCACATTTTGTCTTCATGGTGGCATGGCATTGATTGCCTCCTTCATCGGCGTTGGAAATTTAATGATGCTCAACATATCATCTACCTACTCTAACTATAAACGCATTATGCGCGCAAGCTCCAGTTAACATAATCACTAGTGTTGAAGAATTTCCTACTATATTGTTAGAGAAAACCCCAATCTCATTATATTTTATTGTGGTGTGTTTCCATGGGAGCCTAGCTTAGTTCCACACGAGTGCTTTTGTTAGAACAAGTATTGTATGTGTTGTAAGTATTGTTCAACTCGATGAATTTGATTATGTTTTCCGTGTGTAATGTGGATACCTTCTATGTCATTTTGTTTCTTCGCCCATTACTTATGTTGCCAAACCATTGATGGAAAAAATATTAAAAAATCTATTTTTATTATTATGGTGTACATTCATATAAAACATCCCTCACAAATATATTGGCACACTTAGAATCATTGAAGAAAATAAACCAATTTGGAACGACGTTGTATCCACATGCTCATCAACTACTATGCAAGGGCTCGTTACTTTTATACCCCTAACTCAAGATTCATCACAAATGGCCTAAAATCATACAAGTTGTATCTTAGTTGCACTAAAGGTACCTACAATAGCTACTAGTGAGTTTATACTTGTATTGGTGGGTTTGAACTCTCAACTTCCCAGAATCTAACAACTAAATAAGCTACAAGTGAAACCCAAACCAAAATGCAATTGTCAAATAGAAATACAATGCTCAATTTATTAAGCTTAGATGTTTATAATCGATCATATTAATCCCTAGAGTATGCCACACAAAGTGCAAATAATCCCTCCTATTGTTGGTCCAACAATGACTTGACAAAAAGCTTAGCTCATAAATAATGAAACCTACATACCAAAATGATAGGTTGACTAATTCCTTAACATTTACAAAACCAAAAGACTTGCCATATAACATCATCTTACATATATTGACTCACCACTAGTCAACAATGTAACTTAACAAAGCATAGTTAGAGTAGTGAGCACTTTTGAACTAGAGTACATAGTTCATCAAACATAGTTTTAAATTTTATAGTGGATTCTCTTAATTTGGAAAGAAGGAACTATGTGGGAACACATGGTCAAGTATAAATGAATTTCTTCATCATGTTTTGGGCCTAATATTAATATTGTTCATTAATATTTGGGGGCTTTCAAGAAGTAACTTCCCCATTTCATTGAAATAAGAACATGTGCTCGTTGATAAATTAAAAACTCATGTGCAGTTCTAAGGATGTGCTCATGTTCTTTTTTAAATATGCCCCCATAGAACCTCCATGCAATCACATCCAACATTTAATGTAAATTCCACATCATATTTTAAAATTAAAATAACACATGCTCATTCTTGAAAGCATGCATGCACTAGGAAGGTGTGTGCGTTCTGTTATGGCTTCATTTAGCACCTAGGTGGAAAAGCCTCAATCCACTAGTGCTATCAAGGGAAACTTCGGAGAGAAGCACCACTGTCACCACAGTTCTAATTTCCCACTTTTAGAACAATCTCAAGGGCCAAGGGAGGATTCCCTATTGGTAATATTGGACTTGGTTTGGAAAGAGAGCTAAGGGAAATGTGATTAACTTTATTAGGATGTGTGAATTGATATCATTAAGTTATTTTTCCAAATTAAGCATTCAACCATTAGATTCCACAATGACTAGTAGATCAAATACTTAGAAGATAACCCATTGATGTAACAACATAAACCATGATCACTAGCAATATTGGGTGAAGAGATGACAATGAATCATAAAATTTGCAAAGCATTAAATAAAGAGATCCACCGCCATAACATGAGATAACATTCACCAACCAAGAAATGTGGAGTAACTTGTTATTATTACACTATTATTATAGAATCTTGAGTTTAGGCTTTTCTTGAGAGAAGCTTCTTTGAAACAAGGTGTCACCCAAGTTAATTAAAGCCAGACTTTCATAATTGATTGGAATCACTTTGATAAGTGTGGCAATGTGGTCTTACTTTAAATTAATTTGAAAATTACTCCAAGATAGTTAAACAACAATGTTGGCTCATTAATCCATGATTTAAGGAAATGGTGTAAGCATCAAGAGCATGTGCATCTACAATATGGAAATAAATCTCCCCACAAATGATAAATTCTTGTAATTACTTATCAATGGTCATGTGAAAGTTGTCATTATAATTTTAATCATAAACTAAGACAAATTCCAAATTAAGAAGTTCAATGTTCAACCAACAATGTCAAATCGGCATTAACTAAACTTAGAACATCAATTATCTTGTTGTTCATAAACCAGGACAATAAACTCATAAACAAGAAGCAATGAGAAGGTTGATTAAGGTAGAGAATCCCGACATCCTCCTTATCTAGGATACCAAACTCGAGGAAATTTCTTTCCTCAAGGATGGGAAAAAAGTCTAGAAAACTAGCATAGGAATGGCAATCAGCTCAAGGAGAGCCTTAGGAGGGATCATGACCCTCTGGGATGACATAGAGCATTCTATGATATCATCATAAAAAATAAAATAAAAAAACCATGCTTGGATGCTTACAATCCTTCTACATAAAAATTCTAATATCCAGGGGAGTATATTAAATGTCTATGTTCTAGTTTTCTATTCTGGAAAACAAGCATGTTGGAAATCCATTAGATCTTTGCTAGAAAAAACATTAGGAAAAAATTTGATCTTGGCAGGAGATCTAAATATCACCCTCTCTAGTAGTGAGAAGAGAGGGGGATCCATAGTTTGGGATCCTTTTCGAGAACAGGTAGATGATCTAATGCAGGATTGCGAATTATGACATGTCAAACCAAAAAAAAGGAAAATTTACTTGGTCCAACAAGAGAATAGAAGCATGTCATATTGCAACAAGGCTCAATAGATTTCTCATTCACTCCTCCCTACTTTTATTGGGAAATACCTTCTCCTCTTCCATTGTCTCATTCAATGTCTTAAATCATAAACCCATCTCCCTTCTCATGGAGGAAGCACAAAACTTGGGACCAATCCATTTTCAATTCAATCCACTATGGATCTCTAAACCTGGTTTTCAGGAGATTGTGCAAATTGCATGGGAATTGTTGGTATTTGGGTCCCCTGCGTTTGTCTAGGAAGAAAAGCTTAGAAGGACCAAAAAAACTCTAAAATATTGGGCTAGGGACTAAGTACTAGGCCCTACTCAGGTTCACCAATAGAAACAACAAAACCTAGCAATTCAGCAAGAAAAAATTGAAACCTTCCAAATCACAGAAGAATAGCTCATCAAGGAAAAACATCTTCAAGAAGAACTAAATAAAGTCTGCTAGGAGGAAGAGGAATATTGGAGAATTAAATCAAGAATTTTGTGGCTCAAGGGAGGAGATAAAAACACCTCCTACTGTCACAAGCAAACCCAGGCTAGAAAGAAAATTAACAATGTGGCATCAATCATATCTAGAGAGGGTGAAAACATCAATGATTTTGAGCAAATAAAAAAAGAGGCCTATCAACACTTCAAATATCTATACTCCAATACTCAAAGAAGCACAGCTGAAGATGAAGAGGAGATCCTCTCTCACATTCCAAATCTGGTGACACCAGCTGACAATTCCGAGCTCTTCAAAAGGATCACAGAAAGAGAAATTAAGCAATTCATATGAGACTCGGAGCCGAACAAAGCCCTAGGTCCGGATGGATTCACGGTGCAATTCTGCAAATATTGTTGGCCTATTATAAAAACATATCTCTACAGAATGGTAAATAACTCTCAGCAAAATCCCAAGTTAGGAGGTAGGACGAATTCCTCTTTCTTATATCTCATTCCAAAGGAGATGTCGCCCTCCTCCTTTGTCAAATTCATACCAATATCATTATGCAATGTATCCTATAAAATCATAACCAAAATCCTAGCAATTAGAATGAAGAAAATTATGCCCCTGCTAATCTCTGAAAACCAAGGGGTATTTGTGGAGAAGAGACAACTCATTCATAATGCGATGTTGGTGTAGGAAGCAATCCACTCAAGCAAAATGAGAAAAGAGAAAGGTATGACCAATAAAATTGACATGGAAAATGCATTTGACAGGGTGGACCATGATTTTCTTTTCAAATTCATGGGAAGATTTGGTTCTAACAACAAGTTCATATCTTGGGTAAAAGCATTCCTCATATCTTATCCCCATTCCTCTACATTCTTGTGGGTGAGGTTCTAAGCAGGAAATTAGAGGCGGAAAGAAGAGCAAGAAACATCTCGGGGATAAGTATCACCGCAGGAATAAAAGACATTAACCACTCTCAATTTGTTGACGATACACTTCTATTGGGAGGGGAATCAATGACCATTGGAAAATAAGTTGATTTCACTCTGTTAGCATTCTGTAATGTTTCAAGGGGAGAAATTAACAAACAGAAAAGTAGAATCTACACTTGGAATGTGCCAAATCAAGTTGCGCAGGAAATCTCCAGGAAAATTGGTATAACATTTTCCTCCTCCTGGCATGAATTCAAATACTTGGGACTTCCAATAGTCCTCTCCTCTCCTTCAAAGCTCGCTTGGAAATGGGTTATCGACAAAGTCAAAGGAAATATCCTCAACTGGGGGATGACCTGGCTAAACCCAGTGGGAAAAAATATGGAACAGGCTTGCCAACTAAATATTGCAAGCGGGTGAGAGACGCATTCCTTCAGGAAAATGTCCAGGTGCGAAGGGAGATAAGGAAGCGAATGGAAAAGTATAGGCCAGGGTTAATAATAATCATGCGAATTAATGAGCACAGTAGGATAAATGGAATAAGAATGAGGGCATTAATTCATTTCATTGCTGGTATCCCTTCCTGGCTGCAAAGACACAGGAGAAAATCAATTTGCAGAGTCAAGATTGTTTCTGGGAGGCTCCTCAAAATGCCGCGACATGGAGAAATTAGGTGCAGGAGAACCTGCACATGTCAACATCTTCGCCTGCTAGAGGATAAGAATAGAGGTGTAAATCAAAAAATAATAATCCTAGAGAGGGAGTTTAGATGGGACATGGATGAAATGGAACGTTCTATGGACAATGAGGAAGAATTACGAGACCAGGGAAAAGAATATGCAAACCACATGATTGATGAGCTAGAAGACGACTTGTAGCAAGAGAGAGTTAAGAATGAAATGATGGAAGAAAAGGTTAAGGTTCTGGAAACCCATTTAGTAATGTTAATTCAACGAGTGGAATTCCTGGAGCAGGGGACGGTGAGAGAAGCAAATGGTTTTGTCTGCAGCCCAATGGAAGAGGCAAACTCGAGGTACGTATCGGATCAAGCTCAATTCAAGCTGGAGTTCATAGTACGCTCTCCAGAAGAACACTAGGTCCAGTAATCTATGGTTGCAATGAATTTTCTAGTTTGTGTCTTGAATTTTGTAATAGCCATGTATATGTCTATTTTTTAGAATCAAACTGTATTAAGTCTAGTGGCAGAGTCAACAAGGTCTTTTGTTTCAGTAAGGAAGTCCTTATAGGAGGTGAAATATAGATATAGATATAGATGTATGTTAGCACTGATAAGAAGATAAGTTGAACATATATGATCATAACAATCAAATTTTTTGGCCTTCAGACATCCATGTACTTTTGATGTATGGGTTTTCCCCAAAGCCTTTGTCTATATATATAAAATTTTAACTGTTTCAGTAAAAAAAAAACATTAGTGTAACCCTTAAAACCTTTTTACATGTGAGAGTCTTAAACCAACATGCATAGATTAGCTTACCTTAGTCAAGTGAGGGTATATGAAGTGAAGCACGTGCATGGGGAAGAAAGGAGGTATTTGTGAAATAACCATCCTAGTAACATGAGTGTGTTGGTCTAAACTTTCAAGAGTTATGTTTTTTTAGATGTTTCTTCCACATGCATGCCTAAGGAAGTGTTGGCATGGATCATCCATTATCGCGCCTTCATATTATGATCCCTTTATTTTATTTTTATTTGACATTTCATTCATTTGCATTTCATTTAGCCATTTCATTAGCTTAGTCCCTTTTTTATTTAGATGTGGCTTTGATAACTTAGGACAAAGGAACTTAGCTTTTGCGATGAGGAGTATCTGCCATGATTGTTTCCATCTGCATTTTTTCATTTAATTTATCAACAAGTATTTTTTTGGAGCCTTCAAGACTCATTTAGCTTTATTTGAGGCATTCATACAATGGAATAGTAATGAGACCATGTGTTATTACCAAAGATGGATCATCCACAAAGGTGAAATATGAATGGGATGGGTGAGTTGGTTAGCGAGATGAAAAATGGCTAGGTAAAATATGATGAGATGGATTAAAATCACTTAGTTCACCAAGGTACAAATCAACCTTCATACTAGCACACTTATTAATTCACAAGAATAAAACAAAGGTTAGACTAAGAGACGAGCGAAATTTTAAATATATGAGTCACTATAGAAGGATACATGTAATCATCTCATGCTAACATATTGTCGTACCAGAAAACATGTTAAGAGTAAATAAGGTTAGAAAATATAACATCACTAGAGGATCGAGCATTGTCTCCAACTAGGCACATCAAGGCACATGGACTATCTGACAAGGTTCAAGGATATCTGACCAATGATCTATGGTCAAACTATAGATCTCATCTCAAAACTCTGATCAACATCACCCCTACTAAAAAGGGGGTAACATGTTCTTCTCAATATAAAGGGGGTAACACGTTCTTCTCAATATAAACATACAAACCTCGGATGTGAGTGCCCACAATGTCCAAAGTGCACACGAGCCTGCCGACGCGTAATTCTCAGTGTCCCTCCACGCAGTGGCGCCTAGATCTACACGCCATGCACAATAAATACTCCCTCCCTTCAACGTATTTGCTCTTAATGCAACCTGACCTATCAGCCTTGAAGAGAGTTGTTTGACATACCTGGTTAATCATGATGCTTCTATGTGAATTAATGGCCCCTTGGGCGGCTAACATTTCTCCTTTTAGCAAATTTTATTTCAGTTTACAGGAACTTCGATTTGGTAAGCCAGATTGTCTTTCCTCTCGAAGTAATTTTGGTGGTTTTTATTGTGTTTTTCCCAATTCAACCCTTGACGGGAATTGGTCTGGTTGGGAAATTCCGGTATGGAGGGTCACTCAAACTCTCCTCTGGTCCTTTCCATTTCAAATACTTTGGAACAGACGCTGCATGAATAAGGTTAAGTTGGACAGCATGGCTCACAGAATTCGAGCCATCCCTTGTCATGCTAACAGAGGCTGAGGGCGTCAAGGAAGACAAGGTCTCGATGGTATATCAAATAACAGTTATGATAATTATATTCCTCATCATCTGAGAACAATTCTTGATGAATGGGAGGAAGAACTAGTATTACAGTAGCTCATCAATCCGAGGGACTGTATAAGGAGAGGACATTATTGGCTTGTCAAAAACTCTTTGGCCCAAATTCTCATACAATCTCATAATTTCTCGCCCGACAAATCTCCTAGTCCTTCTCCTTCCCCTGCTCAATCTTTGCACTCTTCAACCTCTCCAGCTACCTCCCAAGTCTCCAAACTGGAGGTGCAGCATGGAACTGAGCATGGCAACGGAAATCTGCAGCAGGTGGACCAAACGAATGTGGCCTCAACTAGTGGACACAAGCGCAAGCATGTGGATGGAAGGCATGTGTACCTATCTGCATTTATGAAAATGACACCTCTGCCTGTGAAACTAGCTCCAGAATGTACCTCCAGCTCTCAGGATTTTCATTGCCCCACCATTGAAGAGCCTCCGGACAATGCAGATGCAACTTGCAAGTCCAAGTAACTCAATTGTTTTTCCTCTTTCTCTTTAATGTTACTTTTTTCTGCATGTTCTTATACACTTATCTTTTGGTCCATAGGACAGGTAGAAATTTCGGTCATCTTTGTAGTTTTTTGAGACGATGTCATTTGAGGCTTTATGTAATAATTGCATAACTGATTTGGTATAGTAGGCATCTAGAAATAGTTTGTTTTATCAACTTAGGTATGGGTAGACATACTTTGGCCCTACTCTAGTTATGTTGGCTCAGTGGGAATTTCAAAGAGATTCTTAGACATCTTGTGCATGTATCAATTTTCGTATATTAATATAAATTTTCTATGGAGCTTACAAAGAAAAAATATATAAACATACAAAAAATAGGTCCAATTACTATTTTTTATTCAACCCTCCCAAACCGATGGCAAATTTTGTGCAAGAAGTTAATCCAATCACATTCTAGGAGGAGTTACAGTCATCCATTGTCGATTGCCAAAGAGCATTTGTAGGTAAGTTTTATTTGTCTTACCATTTTTATATTTTTTCCTTTTTAGAATGTTCATATTTTTTAAAAATATGTTGTTATTGTTGAATTGTAGTTCTTATCCCACAAATATGGTGGTCAACCTTGATCCAAAAACAAACCAAAACCTTGATCTAAACACAAACCAAAACCCTAACCCCCCACAACACCCATACAATGAAATAAATCAAAATGTAGATGAGCTTAGAAACTTAATCGTGGAGTTGAGGAACACAAGAGAATCCTCTTGCCTTTCACTAGCCACTTCCTTTGATACCATTGATGCTTCCATTATCTATTCCCATGGCCAATTAATTTATATATCCAAATATAGGGTGAGGATGAGATAATTTTACTCTAGTGAATTAGTAAAGAAGAGGTTAAAAGATTGAATATAGCCAAATAATCCATTGTTCAATTTTTAATTGACCATAAAACCAAGCAACCATCTCATCCAAGAAAGAGGCATCATAACATGAACTGGAACAAATTCCAACCATGGAGAGGCCACTACATGGATTGATGGTTTATGGTATTTTATCAACCTCCTTGCAATAACAGGGAGGTTCCCTTGTATTTTCTTTGAAGATTATGGGTTGAGTTCATTATTGGTTACCATGTCAATTATTTTGATATTGGTGAATTCCAAAGGGTTGGTCTTGGCTTGGCATAATATTGAGAAACTAACATATGTTACACACTAAGAGGGTCTCCTACTCCTAATTGCATGCCCACCCCCCCCCACCCCCGACCATTGACCTCAATTTGGAAATAATATTCAAGCTACTAGTATTGTGATATCATCCTTGACATGCAGTCTAGTCCAACATGCATTTGTAGTATCTTCTCATCGAGACACATAATCTATGATGTTAAGCCACCTAGTGTTGTACATTCATCTGGATAGGCTAGCCATTCTAGTTTTGGGACAATTGATCCTCATCGATGCTCGCACTATAGACATACAAGTCATGGCTTAAGAGAGGATCCTATTCATGACAATTTATTTGATGAGGTTAGTGTTACACCTAAATCTTGCCACCTTAAGACTCAGTGTAAACATCCTTGAAGTTCCCATGACTAGGAAGTTGAACTGGAAGAGATACTGACCTATTTTTCAAGTTCTTCGCAGGTCACCTTTGTGCAACATGCAACAGCGCAGGTTGTCCTAAAGCAGCCTACGACGATGTCAATTAAATGAATAAAGGGCATCTTTGAGCTATTTCTCAAAGGTGTGTGATGTGGATCTCTATCCCTAACCTATAGGGGAGATGGCATTCGGTTCCCTAGCCCTTTGGGAGGATCCCTTAGTCCTCCCCCACTATATCTCAACCTACCCTATCGTCTTAGTCCTATATATATGAAGCTCATTTCCATTCCAAAGTAGGGAAGTCTATAGCACTTGCATGCTGGTGAAATTAGCTTAGGAGATCTCTACTCATCTCTTGGGAGACCTATACTTCCTTTGGAGGCTTTGGCATTAGTTTTTTAGAGGAGGATTGTGACGTTAAGCTTTGGTTGTAATCACTCTCTATTTTGTACTTCCCTCTTTTAATACAGTAATATAAACTCTTTCCACCAAATATTGTTGTGTTAATAATGTTTGTGTAGTTTACTTGCTTAACCGTTTACTTAGATATGTTATTGTTTAGATGCATTTTACTGCTTGTATTGTTTCTATATGTCTTGACAAGTATTGCAGCTAAGATCTGACGACCGTGGAGCTTGGAGCAACTACAAGGAGAAAGATCTACAATCTCAAGGTAAGACATCTAATCACTCAATCTTTAACTAGATCTAGGAAAACAGTTTCATATTCTGTCCCACTTGTTCTAGATTCACGTTGAACTAGGGAGATCACGCCTTAAGTCTGCTTTCAGTAGATTGTCCGCTAACAAGTTTCGCGACCATACCGGGGAAGATTTACATGCATTGTTTTAAGTTTTCAGTTTGAAAGTCATTTTCTCTGATTTCTTCGTGAGCCATTTCCTTTGCCTCTTGAGCCTCTTTCACCATCAGATCTTCTCTTTGAAGGATCTGTTGACTTCCTTTGAGTCTGTATCTATGCTTATCAAACCTTTTGATTGCTCATTTTCGGAGATATTTTCATCTTTGGATTGGGATTTTGCCCGTCGCATCTAGGTAATATATCCAGAGCGACGTCCTTCTCTCAGGCACAAATCGCTGCTCTGCAACCTGCGCCATCGGCACTTAACTCAGTTTTACATACTTCGACATCGTCGCAGAACACCTGTTTTCTACCTGCGACAGGCACTCTGAGTTTGACCATAGGATGCGCTGAGCAGTCAAGCCTTGTGTTTGGGTCCCCTCCTCTCCAATTTTTGAGTTTGTTTGATTTGCAGACCTTCTCTGTGCTGCACCTTCCAACCAGAGATCTCTTGATCTTGCATTGGTGGTGTTTGGATTTGTTGGGATTGGTTTTGGGTTCCATTTCTTGGACAAGTTTGAGACTTCGTAGTGGTGGACACTATGGTCTCCCCCACCTTCATCCACTTGACCTTGATTTCCCTCCTCTCCTCACCTGATCTAGTCTTTGCATTGGATCAGATCCCAGACCTCTTTTGCACATGTCATTGTCTTTCGCACATGTTATTTAGCTTTGCTTGCATCCGGGTTTTTTTTAGTGTCTTGTGTGTTTTCTGTTCGTATGAGTGCTTGTCTTTTTCTTGAGAATTTATGAGTGTTTGGAGTGCTACAAATAATATTTCTTTTCAGTTATTCATGCTTACTAACATTATTGTTATCAAGTTATAGTCTTTGCATATCATTGGAAAAATTAAAGTGCTTCATTTTTACCGTTTTCAAGTGCATTTGAGAATTGTGGTAGAAGTTGGTTCATGAATTGGAACTTATCATTCATAAGTCTTTTGGAAAGTTTGAAAGAAAAGTTAATCATTTGTGTTTTTCATGAATTATGAGCCATTCATTTTCTTGAAAAATTCAAGCGAAATCAAGTTTTTGCAAAAGTGATTCCATGCTTGAAAAATTATATGCATTTTTGGTTGTTTATGTTTTTAAGCTATCGTAGTGAAATTTGAAGAGTTAGTGTGCTCTAGATAGAAATTCTCTCTTTTCATCACTTAGTTTCATCTTTGATTCGAAAAGACAAAAAAAGAAAAGCTTTGATTTGGTTTTGATGCTTCTTGATTTTCATGTTTTGCTCGGAAAAACGAAAAGAGTACTTTCATTGTCAAATTTGGTAGAATTGAGATTTGTTGAAGTTTTGTTTTTTTGGTAAAAAACCACTTGAAAAAGATTTCACCCTCCCATACATAGACTTCATCAAAGGAAAAGTGAATTTTTTCATGTAGTTAGGGCTTGCATTATGTTTACGTTTATGTACTCACCTCATGCATTCACCTAACCATCCAGATAAAATTAACGGTAGAACTAGGGTAAAATCTTTAGTAACTTGTGTGTTAAGTTAGAGACGTGTTCCAACGTCGCAACTGTCATTACTTTCCAGCACTGTATTCTGGGGGTATTGTAGTCTTCCACATACCAACTGGTATATCGAAGCTCTTTCATGTACCAACCAGTATATCGAAGGCTCTTTCATGTACCTTAGGGTATATCGAAAGGCACTTCACGTACTTGGCGTATATCGAAAGGTGTTTCATGTTCTCGGTAGTATATAGGAAGGTCTCGTGCCTTACAGTTGTGCATTAGAAAGCACCACTACGGATTTGAGCTCCCACGTACCTTGTGTATATCGGGAGACACCATTAGGATTCCTAAAACCAACTGAGCTATCCATTTGGCCGTCTTGGCAGAGCAATACACCAAGAACAACACTCGGGGAGATTACTACGCACGTGTCATCCAGGTAGTCGGGTATTCAGGCAAGGGTACGGTCCCAATCCTCCTTGTCGCATTTTACTATTGGACCCTGCGGTATATAGCGAGTTGCAAAGCCTTGACAATCTAGTGAGGTTCTAGACTTTTGAATCCACACCTATCACATAAGTTTGCTTGCGGCCTTAATTTGTGTAGATTTTTCTAGACTGATTTTCTTTTGTTTAGAATACTCTTAGGAGAAACTCTGTTTCAGTCACTCTCGCTAACTTTCCTTGGAGAAGGTCTCGCAGAATTTTGAACTTACCACCCGAATATCCCCTTAACCAGGAGGTAATTTCGAAGGTAAGAATGGACCCACATGTCACGGTCGTGTCACCTAAAGTAGAAAACCCAACTTTGAATATTGGAGCACACATGTTCCCTCCAGATTCACCCACCTCCAACCCCTCAAGGGGTGAAGAGGCGGAAACTTCCACTTCACCTGACATACCTCTCCCTCCCATTTTATCGGGAGAGCCTGGATCTGTGGATGGTTAAATACCCCCTAGGACGACCCTGTATCAGCTGCGTTTGGTCTAGCTACACCCTTTTGGGAAACTTCCCTAGGTCAATAAGTGGCCCATTTTTCCACTACATCCTCACCCCCTTGGCCCACTCCCGAAGAACTTTTCAGACCCCTTCACGCTTGCTTGGAACAATTGCACTCCAAGGGCGATCACCTTCGAAGACAAAGTTTTTCACGAAGGGCTGAAGCTACTGAGATACCCACATATCGACAGATCCCAATTCACACTTTATCTTATGACTCACCGGAACCATCCATCCACAACGTGCCCACTTATGAACTTAGTCAACCCTCACTTCCTGCAAGTACACCCCTTAGACAAGAGACCAATTCTATACCTCCAACAACTCAACCTATTGAGGGACAATAGTCCAACACCTCTCTTACTACTATGAGAACATTACCCACTCCTCCCCCACCCCAAAATTCACGAGGAGGATACTCTTTACCCCCTACCTTCCTTACGAGCAATGTTAATCCTGCAGTAGATAATCAACAACCCATGTTGGGTCACCCTTTGAATAGTGGTTAGCACGTTGTTGCTAGGGGGAAACCCCCGTCTCTTAACCATAATACGAGAGGATGAGTTCCCATCGGTCCTTTCGCTAGAGCTTCCCTACCCGTCGGAGCTTCCACCACGAGATTATCCCATGTTGGGGGACCATCCCAGTCAAACCAACCGCCATGGATTCAAGCGTATACAGGTTATCTTAACCCTGTGTTGAGACAATTCAATCCCAGAAATGCACTCTACAGGATACCTTATCCCGGAAATCCATACACTCTATGGGGGAATCAAAATGTTTTACAACATGGACCCCCACCAACCATCCCTCAGGTACGACCACCCCCTCTTGGTCCCCCCCACCTCCCGATGGAGGCTGCGAGCCCCCATTCAATTCCGGAGTAGGCAGACCTCTATCATCTGGTGGAGGCCCACCTCATTTTGACAACAATGGCCCAGCCCCCTCCAGTGGTGGAGGTGGCAGCCCTACCCCTCCTGGTGGAGGTGGAGGGCCACCTCCTCCTAGTGGCGGAGGAGCCCCACCTTATGGTGGGGGACCACCATTTTATGGTGGAGGTGGTGGAGGTGTCGGAGGTGGACCAAACCCTTCAGGCAGCGGAGGTAGTGCGCCACCCCCTCTTCGCGGAGGCAGTGGAGGACCACCTTATTTCGGTGGTGGTGGCGGACCCCTGCCCCCTCCCGGCGGTGGATCCCCACCCCCTCCCGGTGGTGGCGGCGGACCTCCACCCCCCTGGCGGTGGTGGTGGACCCCCACCCTATGGAAACAGACCACCTTATTATGGTGGCAGACCTACATATGGTCTGGGTGGCATACCCCCTTACGGCCAATTCCCTCTGGGAACACCCTACAACCAGTCTATACAAGGTCCCACTGGTCCATACATTCCATATCAGTACTATCAGTACCCACAGCCAAATCAATTGCTTCCTTTCCTGGCTACGTTGAACCTACTCGACCTGTCTCGTCTGACAAATGACCCCATCTTCCACGAATACAATTGGCCACCAATTTCGGTGAAATTTCCATCTGATATCCCCAAATTTGATGGCAAACCTGGTGAGGATCCAAAAAATCATGTGATGACATACCACTTATGGTGTTCATCCAACTCCTTGATGGACGACTCAATCCATCTTAGGTTATTCCAACAAACTCTCACCGGCCCAGCTGCCAAGTGGTATATTGAGTTACCACCCAACTCTTTTCCATATTTTTGCTCTCTTGTTATGTCATTTTTTACCCATTTCCAGTTTCCCATTCCCTATGAGACTGGTACGGACTTATTGACCTCGTTCCATCAAAACACCGCCACTCATATCTCAAATCATATTCATGAGTGGCGGAGGAGACGAAGTCTTATTAAGGCTCATATCCCAGACCAACTCTTAGCTGACTGGTTCACCAAGTCTCTCTTACATGTTGTAGCTTGAGACATGGCCATGGGAGGGGCCGTCACTGAGGAATAGGCTATTTCTCATGCCCATTACTTGGACCTAGTATATGCTCAATCCGGCACGTTGTATGAAATTGTTCCTGACACACCCTACCCTACATATGACCCTGCGAAACCACCTAAGGGACCTCAGGCCGATGGCATCATTGGTTCCCTTACCTCGGCCATGGGAGGGGTCGTCACTGAGGAATAGGCTATTTCCCATGCCCATTACTTAGACCTGGTCTATGCTCAATCCGGCACGCTATATGAAATTGTTCCTGATGCACCCTACCCTACGTATGACCCTGCGAAACCACCTAAGGGACCTCAGGCTGATGGCATCATTGGTTCCCTTACCTCCCAGCCTTCTACTCAAACTGGTGGATCGTCGAACCCCCAGGGTTCTTCCCCATCCCCACCATAGGCTGGCAGCAGCACCAGCAAGTCACCCACTCCTGCCTCCACCAAAGAAGTGAATTTTGTTCAATCAGCTTCATATCAGAAATCCGATGGTAAGAAGAAAAACAAAGGTAAACCTAAGAAATATTCTAATTAGAAAGAGACCAAGCCCACCCCAGAAGACACCAAACAGAAAATGAAGTTGAAGTATCCTTGTTTACTGTGCGGTGGTGACCATTTCTCCAAGGAATGTCCTCACCGAAACGAAGTGTAGAAGTTTCTCAAAGGAAACTCTACTACCGCAGTTCTCAACGATCCCTTCCCCACTCAGAATCAACAACTGATTGCTCAAACCTCTCCTTCCCACGGAGAGGCATCCTCCACCGCGCATCTTCTCATGATGCATAGTGAGACGGTTAACTTTAATACACGTTCACGCTCGTACGACTCGGTACCTCAGAAGGAACCCGTTGGAAGTAATACTGAAAAATATTCCACTTCTATTCCTGACGTCACTGTACCACACGCTTCTCTCACCATTGAGAAGCCTTCTTTGGATTCAGTGTTGCGTCCGCCCAAGAGCACAATTCGAAAGTCCGTTTTCAATCCCAATGCTCGGGCAGCTCAAAACTACAATATTGTAGAGGACTTGGCACAAGATCGTTGTTCTATGTCAACGCTAGAGGTCTTGCAGAACTGTCCTACCTAGCGCAAGACTCTCCTCGCTGCCATTGGCACGGTTGTTCCGGATTCCTCTAATACAATCATGTTCCGTCTGGAGTACTTTAAACCGAGGCTCTCTCACCAGTTGGCATTTCAAGTTGCCACGAATATTGTTGAGAAGACAATCCATCGTACCGTCTTGGACGAAGGTGCCTCTACCTCAATCATGTTGATTTTGTGTTGGAGAGCCATTGACTCTCCCGAGTTAAACCATTATCCCACCACCTTGAAAGCATTCGACGGTCGTGGTTTCCAACCCCATGGGCTATTACAAGCCTTGGCAGTAGAGTTGGGGGGTAAGACCGCAACCATTAATGTGGAATTGGTCGTTGCCCCTTTAGATTATAATCTTTTACTTGGTCGTAATTGGTTTTATTCCATGACTGCGGTCGCATCATCTGTCTTCCGCATTATGCAATTCCCCCACCAAGGATGAATTGTCACTTTCGACCAACTGGATTTCTGTACACCGGACACCACTACTCATCCCGGCGATAATGTCCTGTTACTCAGGCAATCATCGCAACCATATGAGAGCGTGGGGGTCGGCCTCATAAAATATTCATCTTTTATGGGTGTTTTTCCAACCTCGGATCCCCCTAACCATGTTTCTATGGTGAACATGATATCCTCTCTTCCCAACTCCACCGATCCATGGCTTGTACCTGACGAAGACACTATGCACCTAATTGGAGATACCATGCCTCTTTCACCCGCTAAACTCACTTATGAGGCTATCCAGTCAGCACCTGAGGACCGCTTAACTGTGGCCTCTACTTCCTATTATCTACAATGGACGTCGTCCTTACCTGATTCTCTGCTCCGGACTTTTCATTCCGACGAGTCCATTATGGAGATTATGAGTGGGGATGACACTCTATGGGAAGACCTTCACAACCGATCGTCTTTCCTTCCCCCATTGGATACTGTGGAGAATAACATCACCACCATCTTTACACTGGATGTCTACCCTTGCCCTCAGTCCCTGATACTTACATGTCAAATAGACACTGAAGGCAACTTGTCCAACATTGAACCTACCATTCTAGTAGACATATCGGTTACTCCTGGTGTAGTGGAACACATTCATTTAGGCCAGAAGTGTTCCCCTGAAGAGATTACTACTTTCACGGCCTTATTCAAGCAATTTTGAGACGTGTTTGCTTGGACCTACGAGGAAATTCCCGAGATAGACCCCGCTATTGTTTCACACGAGATTCAAACCTATCCTGATGCTAAACCAGTCCAGCAAAAGCTACGACCGGTACACCCTAGAAAAACTGCGGCAATTAAGGCAAAAATTGAAAATCTCTTGAAGGTCGGTTTCATTTACCCTGTTCCATTAACAGAATGGGTCTCAAATGTCGTACCTGTAGCCAAGAAGCAGGGCACAATTCTTGTCTGTGTCGATTATCGGGATTTGAACAAAGCTTGTCCCAAGGACAACTATCCCACTTCCTTCATCGACCATATCATAGACAATTGTGCCAGAAGTGTCATCTTCCCATTCATGGATGGCTTTTCCAGTTACAGCCAGATTGAGATTCACCCGGCTGATCAACATAAGACAGCTTTCATCTGCCCTTGGGGCACGTTTCCTTATCGCAAGCTCCCTTTTGGTCTCAAAAATGCTGGTGCCACATTCCAGCGGGCCATGTCGTACACTTTTCATGGTGTGAAGGACTTTGTGGAACCTTATCTAGACGATCTCCCCGCTCATTCGCGACAGCGTAACTTCCACATTGATCATCTAACGGTGGTATTCCTTAGATGCAGACAGTATAACATCCGTCTGAACCCTCACAAGTGTATTTTTTGTGTCGAGTCTGGACGCCTCCTCGGTTTTATTGTCTCGAAAGATGGGATCCGCATTGATCCCTTGAAGGTGGAAGCGATCGTCGCTCTCCCACCTCCCACTGACATTACGGAATTTCAAAGTTTTCAAGGGAAGACAACTTACTTACGGCGTTTTGTCTGTAATTTCGTGCAAAAGACGCAGGGTTATATGAGACTACTCAAGAAGGACGTCCCATTCCTATGGGATGATCAAGCACAACAACCCTTCGATAGTTTGAAACATGCCATCACGCATGCCCTTGTGCTCCAACCACCCAATTACTACAAGGAATATATCCTTTATCTTGTTGCTTCTGCCACCACGGACACCATGGTCTTGGTACAGGAAGACAACAACGCCCAGGAGCATGTGATCTACTACCTAAGTAAGGGTCTTATTGACTTTGAAAATAAATATTCACATGTCGAGAAGCTCGCTCTCGCGGCAATCATTGACGTCCAAAAGTTCCATCACTACATCTTGCTCCGCACCACCACCATCATCACCGACTCAAACCCCATGTACCACGTTTTAACACGTCAAGTACTTGGGGGCAAGTGTTCATGTTGGATCGTGATACTTCAGGAGTTCGACCTCCTCTTCGAGAAAGCCAAGTCTAAGAAGTCTTTGGTGTTCGCCGAGCTCATTTGCGATCTTCCCCGTGTTGATTTAGGATCTAAGCCCAATGATTCTCTTCTGGATGAATCATTGTTCCTCATCAGCATGTCTGACCCATGGTATGGAGATATTACCTTATATCTTCAAACCCAACGTTTCAACCCCCAACTGTCTCGTGAGGATCATCGTCGAATACGCTACCACGCAAAGTATTACCTGATCATCAGTGATACCTTGTACCATTGAGGCATTGATTCTATTCTTCAACGTTGTCTGACATATGAGGAGGCTAAACATGTCTTAAATGACTGCCACTCTGGGGCTTGTGGTGGTCAACTCTGTGGGATGGCTACAGCCCATAAGATACTATGCTCGGGATATTATTGGCCATCTATCTTCAAAGATTACATTGAGGTCGTTAAAAAATGTCCCCCATGCCAGCGCTTTCAAACAAAAAAGTGCACCCATCTAGCCCCGTTACACCTGGTTATTGTTGTTGGCCCCTTTGCAAAATGGGGCATTGACTTCATGCACTGTAATCCTACCTCAGTCGGGGAGCATGGTTACGTCATAGTAGACGTGGATTATTTTACAAAGTGTGCCGAGGCTATGCCTACATAAATTGACGACGGAAAAACCACCGCACTCTTTATGTTTAATCATGTTATCTCACGGTTCAGAGTTCCACAAGCCATAGTCACTAACCATGGATCTCACTTTTAGAACCACATGGTTGATGAATTGAGCGCCGGATTGGGTTTTCGTCATGAAAACTCAACACCTTACTATCCGCAGTCCAACGAACAAGTAGAGGCCATCAACAAGGTATTGAAAACCATGATTCAACACATGGTGAGTACGCACAAGTCTAACTGGCACAACATGCTCTTTTCCACACTATGGGCATACCGGACCTCCATTAAGAGTGCTACCGGATTCACACCATTCCAGTTATTTTACGGATTGGAGGAAGTCCTACCAATAGAGTACAATATTCCATCACTCAAACTCGCAGTCGAACTTCTTTCGAACACCACTACTAAGGAAGAGAATTTCCTTTACCTTGCAAAACTCGACGAGACCCACCACGATGCTGCTCTTGCCAACGAGGCACACAAGAAACGCATCAAGGAACAATACGATAGGTCGGTCAAACCCAGCGTCTTTAATGAGGGTGATTTGGTCCTCACGTACAACCAAAGGCACGATAAGCTGGGGTTAGGTAAGTTCGAGTCCATGTGGCACGGACCATATATAGTGAAACATGTTTTGGAGAAAGGATCCTACGAACTAGAGGATTACGATGGGATATCTTTGGGTGAGCCCCGCAACGGGCTCTACCTAAAGAGGTATTATGCCTGAGTCTTTCACGCATAGACATCTTGTATATACTATACATGGCGTGTGTTTTTTTTGTGGTGTGATGCTTTTGTTTTAGTGTGTCTAGGTCTTGTTTTGTTTCTTATACCATGTTCTGTTTGCATGTGAAGATGGCAACTTGCTATGGATTCACGGATGGCGCCAGCCGGCATACCCGTAACCTTGCTTCGGTAGCCTGGGTACTTTATTCTCCCATCGGCGAGCTTATCAGCTCAGAAGGAAGTTATCTAGGATACACGACCAATAACGCTGCAGAATATCAGGCAGTCATTGGAACCCTAACCGACGCTCTTTCCTTGGGTATGGACGACATTGTTATCTATTTGGATTCACAATTGGTGGTCTCTCATATTAATCAAATATACGCTGTCCGCAACCCTTCCCTACTCCGTCTCTTTAGATGAGTCCGTCTTCTGGAAAGGTCCTTTGAATCTATTCAATACCTACACATTCCACGAGATATGAACATAGTTGCCGACTCGATGGCCAACTTCATTCTAGATTGGTACATTGCACACACATAACATATTCATAAAATATAAAAGAATACATAACATGTAAATCATACATTGTATAAGCAAACATGTAAACAAGATCACATTAATCATCCATAGAACACATAATGTATAAAACCACCGAAAATGTCTGTATATATATATAAATCCATACAAAATGATGGTGCTCATACAAAAATCTGAAGCATGCTAGCTTTCAGTAGGTCTCTACAAAATCTGAAGCTCATAAGCTTTCAGTATATATAAGTAGAACATGAGCCTAAGTCTCAGGTCACTCTACCCTAAGCCTCGAAGCTCCTGATTGTTCCCCATGAAAGCAGACTACAGCCCTCGCCACTTTGGCCAGCAGCATGCCAAAACAGGTAGACACCCCGACGATGTACTTCTAGTAACCCCGGGGAAGATCACAGACACCAGGCTCTAGGATATCCAGTTTCAACCTCTGGAGGTTCTCGTAGACCTCCTCCACCTCCTCAGTGGCATCTCGCATCGTAGGACCCACAACCGGCACCTCTCCTCTCCTCGCTATGAGAGAGACTCCAACTGGTCGCGATGGACCCATGTCTACACACAACATCAAGTTATCAACACTACTCCAAAAAAAATCATAAAATATATAAAATGAAAAACACAAAAGTTGTTGTTCTTACTGATGTCACCCCATTGTGCTCCCTCAGGAAGCAACAGGTCGGGATCACCTCTGAAGTCTGTCCCATTGTAAGGGTAATCCTCTATCATGAGGAGTTGTCCCTCCAGCCAAGGGAAGAACCCGGTGCTATAACCTATGATGGGACCCTCGACACCATGGCGGGCCATCACCTCTGCCCACTGAATCATATGTGGATCCCTGGCATCCCGGTCATCCAAGTCCACTTGTGGACGCAAATGAGGTGCCCGCTCCAGTAGAAAAGACATCACCACAGAACCATATCCAAACTATTTCAACGCCCCGCGCTGACATTTGGTAAGCTGACTCCGGAGGTTGGTAAGGAGTCCCTCACACCAGTTGAATACCCGAGGAGCCATGCACTCCTCCGCGTACATCAATTGTGTCTTGCTCGCAAGGTGATAAAACTGACTCCCCGCCACCCTCACTAGGGTGAAGAGCACGACACATAAAGCATGGTCTCGAATCTCCTTGATGGGAATCTTCCCACCAGTAGCCACAGTGCCTATAGTGCAGTACTGAGTAATCATATCCTCCACTTTCCGGTCTCCCCCCCGTGACCCGATAAGGGATAATCTTGTCAGGAAGTAGATGTCCTCGACATCTATACTCAGTGTATGCACCCCGATCTCGAAGTGTTGTTGTGCTAGATCCCAACATCGGATCATGTGTGTCATCAGTGACACTTGGGCCCTCATGCCTGGCACTCAGAAGTATTTGAGTAACCCGCAGTTCCTCAATGCATTGACACATTAAGGGTCATTTTCAAACTAAGCATCATCCAACTCGTGTTCTCATTCTTGCCACTCTATGACCATGTTTATCACCATGAACCTGTCAAGAAGGACAAATAAGCACCATTAGAACTCATTTCATGCATTAAAACTTTTTCTTGGGATTTGGGCGTTGAGTTGAAATTGGGCATTTGCGCCGTCGTAGGCCGTCCTTGCAAACAGTGCGACGTCATCGCAAACAGTCCTTGCAACGGCGCATGGCCGTCGCAATTCCTGTAAGGAGGGATTGCGCCGACCCATGGGCGCATTTCCCCCAAGCAAAACAACTCAAAACTTTGAAAATTAAGCAAAAAACATGAAACTAATCCACTAAAAAGTTGCATAGATGAGTTTAGGCCTATCTGCTTCTGACGACTCGCGAAATGGTGGACCGTAGCTCCCGGAATCAGTAGTTGAAATTTGGCTCCAAATGGCACTTCACACTCTCCAAACTTGGTAAAAACCAATTGTAATTTCTTTTCACTATTTCACCCATTTTATTACAAAAAATGGAATATTCCTTTTATAATTTGAGGCTTTAGTGGGTTTTTTACTATAGTTTGGGTTATTTACAGCATTTAAACGCTTGGTTAACTATTTTTGACCTAGTCTTTGAGTTGCAGGAGAACCTAAGTGCCTAATTAATGCCATTCTTTGTCGTGATGATCATCTCGTAAGTATTATCAGGTATGAACAACTTCTTCGAGCGTCTTTTGTTATTATTTCGCTCATTAAATTCAATTATTAATGACACCGAGCTTACTCTTTGTTCTTTCTCGTGCTCGTAAAACGATGGGAATAAGTCACTGAGTTATGATTTATCACTTTTTCGGGCTCTTTAAACTCTTACGAAAAAGGAAACCCCCCGGAGTCTTTCTTTAAGCTCTTTTCAAGCTCTCTAAATATGAAAAGATCGCCAAGTGAACTTGATGCATTCATGCTTGTAAAAGTATTTGAATGATAGTCTTCCTGGTGATAGTTTACCCCTTTTTCAGACCAGAGGGCACTACTTACGAAAAAGGAATACTCCATCCAATCATGACTGGAAGAGTCCTCTCTCACGTTGTTTTACCCTTTTCCGGGTGAAGAAGCTAACCTTACGAAAAAGGACCTTTGGAGTCTTCTTTTGTTCTTTTCTGACTCTCTAAACATGAAATGACACTGAGTTTACCTTCTATGGACTCGTTAAATTTCAACATCGAAGGGCCCGCCATGGGACGAACCCCTCCTTTCCCAGGTTCAAAAAATGTTTGGGAATGGACTCATCTATGAGATGAGCTATACCGAGCATCTGGTTACCCTCATCAAGCTCGTTAAAAACACATGAGGCACTCATCAGTCATGATGGGGAAAAAGGAAAGTTTTTGTATTACACCTCTACCAGTGGTAGTACTTAGTCGTTCTTGAACATGGCACTCATTTTCATTTGCATACAGTACTTGGGTCATCTGTTTGTCTTCGAGTTGTACCTACTTCCTAAGTCTTGTTACTCCTTTGGGTCATCTAAAGAATACTTCCATCATCAGTTTCATTAGGAGTTGGCGTCATTCTCGTTATGTCAATACTGCCAAGTCATGCCATGCCCATGTTCAAGAATACATTCACCACTCATTATTTGCAGTCAATACACCTTCCACCATGTCGGTCTACTCTGAGTCAGTCTTGCATGTTACTGTACCATCCGATCTACTCCAAACATCTATTATTGAGTTTCATGTCATTGATGGGGGATTCATCATGGCCCTCCTTCGACGGATTCATCCTTGTCGACCTCAACACATCATCCGAGGATTGAATCTAGAAACCAATCAAGTACCTTGGTCCTGCATGCCTCAATGGCAGGTTACCTTGCTTTCAACATGAGTTTACATCATTGACTCTTGATTGAAATTTTTTGTCAAGCATTCGACTTCAACTCATTCATTCGCGCTCGATGACATGTACTATGATACCTTAGGGATCATCAACATCAATGGTGATTTCCCTCGTGCTTGTTAACGGTATACATTAATGATCGCTAATGAAGTGGTTTCTACCATGTTCGACGTCAAGACATTTGTAATCACATGGATAGATTCGTATCATTGCGGGTTCGGCTTGATGACCCTGGGGAGTCATGTTTTACCCAGGTTGTGATGGAGATTGTTTGAGTCATATTACACGGATCCACTTTTGTATTTGTCGTGGCTGTGTTATCATCTCATCATGGATCTACGCTTGTGTCTAGTAGCCATGATTGTGTTTAGTCGGTCATTACTACCATGGATATGCAATTTATTGGTCGAAAGCCATGTTGTGAGTCATACGAAACTGTGTTCTCAAAGTCAGTTGTACTACAGCAGCATCCTTCGTCCGACAAGTCCTTGCCAATCCTTCTGTCAAATCATTTCACCTGTCAAGTTCCAACAGCTTCATGCTTTTGGGGGCATTCTGTTACACCTAAATCTTGCCACCTTAAGACTCAATGTAAACATCCCTGAAGTTCCCATGACTAGGAATTTGAACTGGAAGAGATACTAACCTATTTTTCAAGGTCATTGTAGGTCACCTTTGTGCAGCATGCGATGGCGCAGGTTGTCCTAAAGAAGCCTGCAACGATGACAGTTAAATGGATAAGGGGCATCTTTGAGCTATTTCTCGAAGGTGTGTGATGTGGATCTATATCCCTAACATATAGGGGAGCTGGAATTCGGTTCCCTAGCCCTTTGGGAGGATCCCTTAGTCCTCTCCCACTATATCTCAACCTACCCTATCCTCTTAGTCCTATATATATGAAGCTCTCTCCCATTCCAAAGGGGGGAAGTCTTAGCACTTGCATGCTGGTGAAATTAGCTTAGGAGATCTCTACTCATCTCTTGGGAGACCTATACTTACTTTGGAGGCTTTGGCATTGGTTTGTTGGAGGAGGATCGCAGCATTAAGATTTGGTTGTAATCACTCTCTATTTTGTACTTCCCTCTTTTAATACAGTAATATAAACTCTTTCCACCAAATATTGTTGTGTTAATAATGTTTGTGTAGTTTACTTGCTTAATCGTTTACTTAGATTTGTTACTATTTAGAAGCATTTTACTGCTTCTATTGTTTATGTATGTCTTGACAGATCTTGCAGCTGAGATCTGACGACCATGGAGCTTGGAGCAACTACAAGGAAAAATATCTACAATCTCAAGGTAAGACATCTAATCACTCGATCTTTAACTAGATCTAGGAAAGCAATTTCATATTTTGTCCCACTTGTTCTAGATTCACATTGAACTAGGGAGATCACGCCTGAAGTCCGCTTTCAGTAGATTGTCCGGTAACAATTAGTATGACATAATTTGTATATTGCCATTGCTTATTTATTTAGTGTTGCATTTGAAAAATATTTGGCAGATGTAAATTTAAAGTATCTATAACTGTCTTTTTATTTGGCATGTGCAACAACTATGGGATGACACCCGTACATCTAGGTGATAGGGAACCTCATCTCTTAGATTTGATGTAGTAGTCCCTTTAGCTTGTTCCCTTAGGGATCCTCACACCCAAGTATTTAGATGACTTTATGGGTTTTTCCCCTATGTTTGTGTGTCTATGTTGTATGTGTTAAATATAAAGATTTCTAACATGATTTAAAGGCCAAGCCCAACTAAATAATGTAGCCTTAGGAATTTATATAACTTTCTAAGTAGCATAGTATGTTATAAAAATTGATTATATAATAATAATAAAGTGCATGTGACTTCTAAATGGCCACCTAAATCACCTATAAAAAAAAGGAGTGCCAAAGAAGAAGGCTTAAAAAAAGAACAACATCCTCTCTACACTTTGGATGCACATGCTTGAAAATATTTATTTTTGAACAAATCATACAACAGCCATCTATTAAACTTGAAAAGCAAAGTTCATCTTTAACTACCAGGTTTTCATTGGACACCAACAATCCAAGCACCTTGGCCTTAGTGGATGAGTAAGGTTTTAATACATCTAGATACTTATTAACCCATTTGGATTCAACATCTTGTACGACCAATATTTTTGTGCATGTATGTATTGGAGTGCTTTATCCAGTGGATTTCTCAATGGATTTTGTAGTAGAGAAAGGAAACATTGAATTTATGATATGTTTAGTAGAGAGGAAAAGGTCCATGGCACTATTTTGAGTGCTAGTAGAGGAATTGTAAGAGTTTAAGTTCAGCTTCCCGGGAATTTAAATCCATATCCAAACTACTCAAATATCAACTTTGGAGCCAAAGAGAGTTTACCAATGAACATAGACTAAATTGCAACAAAATGGTTAGAAATAAGAACCCCAAGTTAAAATTAAGATTATTATTTTCCATTCCATTTGAACTACAACAAAAACACCATATTCACATAGAACAGTAAAGAGCTATGGAATTGAAAAATCTTGCCACATGAAGGTTTAACTATGAGCATCATTTTAAGGTTGAACATGACTAAATAAAAATAGCATTGCATACACAAATTGCAAACTATCATATCTTCTTGGAGGAAGTATATAAACAATTACTAGTGAAGGCTAACTAGATAGTAGGTGTAGGATTAATATTAGCATGCTTCTTGTCCACATTATGCAGGGGATTTATTTTGATGCAATAGAAAATGCAAAGGAGACAAACAAGGAAGATTCTTTCAATGACTAAAATTGTAAATCAAAATGTTAATTCATATGGGGTATCATATAGAAGGGGTGGAATATAATGTACACCCTTTTACATGCAACAACCTATTACTTGGATCCTTGATTGTTTAAGGGTGATGAAGAAGGTAATGTATGGCTAATGGTTGGTTTGTACAAGTGCAAGGCTAGAATGTGCATTTCTCCATGAGATGTGAGGTAAGATTGCTAATTTCTTCTACAAACAGATAGAAGAGACAGTTATACAAATTCATGCCTTACACGAATGTAAACATAAAAAACATGTTGGTGTTCAAGTCCAAATCTACAAAGTTATTGGTATTCACAACATATGGTTGTGAAATAAATTGGAGTAATTTTGAATATATTCATTCAAACGAGGGAACACATTACTAGCTCAACAATGTCATATAGCAACATGAAAATCATGTGTCACAATTTTGCAAAGCACTCTAAATAAATAGCTTGATGTAAATAATTATAACAAGTTAGGAAATTATCAAAAGGAAAGTTTAAACGGCATTGAGTATGCATTGTTTCCTTTCTACAGGTTGCCACTAAGGATATTGAGAAACCATATCCACCTGGGGTAGATATAAGCCCCATTTCCAAGTGTCTTGTGTCAAGTTAAGTTTGGTTTTAATGTGAAATTTGTTCTTATTTTGGTTGATTTTCATGTTTTTTTACTAATCAACATATTATAAATTTGTATACAGGCAACATCATTCGAATGGCATTCACCACCACCACCTTTCTGAGGCCATCCTCCACCTATTCCACACATGCCACAGTATATCATTCATCCAATCATTATCAGCCATGTGCTAGCCCTTATAATTTTGATGTGCCCCCCTAAGGTTCTTCCTCCCATGCTACAACCCATGGGGGTATATCGTCACCCACCCCCACTACCTTTTACATTGGATGCACCCTTCCACTATGCACCAACCCCCCATGTTATATCCATTGTGGGTGCACTCATCCGCCTTGATGTCCAAAAGAGAGAGGAATGTTCACTTGACTCTTCAAGGGGGAAACATCCTATGAGAAAAGCTCCAAATATAATAACAATCCTTGATCACATAACACAACCTTCTACTCTATATATAGTGCATCAATAGAAAAAATCATAACAACCTGCAGTCTTGCTATTAAAGAGGTTCAACCATCTAGTGGGCCTTGATTCATAAAGAGATCCTTTTACATTGAGTAATTATAAACTAACCATATAATAAGACTTATTCAAAGGAGATGGCCCCATGCATCAATACAATACAATACTCCTCAATATCCTCAAAGTAGAGGCATTAGGGTTGGACCCTAACACTCACGTTCATGATTATATTTGAAGATGATAAGTGGAATATGATCAGTGGCCAATGGTAATGAGGATAAATTCTTCTTTCCCTGAAGGAGTGAAGTCCATGCTTTGATCAACCATGGAGAAAGTTGTTGTCCAACCAATCTCGGTGAAGTTTCCAAACTTCACCTCTAGAGTTCTAGAACGGATATTGTTTCAAAACAAATGGGGATACTATCGGTAAGTTCTTGGACTATGATGCTCATTGGTACTCTCGTTCACATAGGTATGTGGCAAGTATTTTAGTTGAGTTAGACTTGTGTGAAGGAAATTCACACCATATTGATATTATTGTAGGGTAAAGGAATTTCAAACAAACCCTAGACAATGTCAGGATCCCATTTTGATGCTCAATTTTTCGATTTGAGGGTCACCAATCTAGATTTATGTGAGAACGAAATGAAAGGGCATATATAGAACCACATACAAAAATATATTGTAGGGAACACAATGATACAATACACTCAAATTCCATTAATTGAATGAAATAGAACAGTTTGTAAAATAAAAGCAGCTAGAATGGTGGTATCTTTATCTTTGAGTAGAGATGTGACGGCTAGGCTCATTCATGAAAATATGATTACAAAAGGAGGCCATAGGGCCTTTTTATCATAATCATGAAGGAAAAAACCCTAAAAAACCTAAAACCTAACCCTAGGATATGAACCGTCAAAGGGTTTGCGGGCCTCGAGGTGGTTAGTTGATATGTAAATTTCTCTGGGGCATAACTTTTGCATATGATCTCCGTTTAGGGCGCTTTGTAGCCCATTATAAATGTCTATCTAAGAAGTACATGTTTCACCATATAGACCTTCCTTTGGCTATGTCTAGACTATGGCATCGCCAAAAAATGTCAATTAAGGACTCAAAACGGCCCCGAAAGTTTAGGACCCAAAAAACTATAAAAAAACTGCCAAACCGAAAAAATTGTTTTGATCTAGTGGAATAGGTTGGCCACCAATATCCATATGGATTAGTCACCTGAAAGATGAAAGTAGTCAATAAATATTATAATTGTGTCTAGAGAAAAAAGGAGGAATTATTGGACTAACTCTCCCCCAACCCTATTCAAGAGTAAGAGTGACTTGTTAAGGACAATTTTTTTAAAAGAGACTGCGTATGAGAAGTTATTAGAGAATATTTCTATGAATCATCCTCAAAATTCTTAGAGGCTAACAAATTGGATTCAAAATAGTTGTCATCAACTAAAACAAATATGGTTTCATGGTGGAATCTATTCCAAATTCATCAAATAAAGGAGATGGTCACTATGGGGATTCAAAAGGATGTGTTCTCTGGAAAATTTGGTAAAGTATCATACATAAATCCTTGGCCAAAAAGGGTTTATGTATTTGAGATTAAAGTTAACCAATCTCTAGTAGTGATAATTTGGAAAAAGGGGGAAAGGTTTGGAGAAAAACAATTTTAAAGGATAATTCTATCCAATATTTTCCCCTCAATGAGTCCCCCTTATCCAAACAATACAATGTGTAGAAGGTTTTAGAACCAAGCACCTTTGAAGAATTTGTTGGTCATAATTGTTCTAAAAAGTAAAACCTAAGACCAAGAAGTATGGATTACTTTAGTAATAGGTGTGAATTGGAGGGTGGTTTAGGTTTAAATAGAATCAAGGAGGTCCTAAAACATCTAGTAGAAAAAATATTTTTTCCAAAGCCCAACCAAAAACCTAGAGAGAAAATAGGTTTGGGAAAGATAGGACCATTTATGGTCTCCTTAGAGTAGGTCAAGAACCTGCAAGTGTTCACCAATTATTGTTGTGTCCTTAAATATTAGAGGGATGGGAAGTTCCCCCAAAAAATTGTCCTCAAGTGATTATGTGAGATTTATAAACCTGACATAATCCTACTACAAGAAACCATGGGGGGAGGTGAAAAGTTGTAGGGATTCCTTTCCACTTTCCTTAAAGATTGGAACTTCACTTATTTGAACTCAAATAGGAGGTCAGGGGTTTGATTTCAATCTAGAACAAATCCCTAAATTTCATTTTTTTTCATTTAATGCAAGATTGGTAATAGTTCTCTTTATTAGGAATTGGGAAAGGAGATTAATTTCACAAATGTCTATGGTCCTTATAGGGATATGAAAGCACACTAGGAATATTTTTTCAAAGAGAGGTTCATACAAAAATATATCATAGTTATAGGAATATACTTGAACTTCGTCATCATGAATTCGAAGATATTGGATTCTTTAGCTCATATGGATCCCTTAGGAATATTTATTTCTTCATAATATTGAAGAGGTAGGGATGTGTGATGTGGATTTGGTGGAAGTTAAACTGGCCTGGAGGAACATAAGGTCTGGAGAGGAAGGTATATCTAAGCATATGGACATATTTCTTCTCTTAGAGAAAAAATTTCTAAGGTGGTTAAGGTTCATTCCTAGGTGGGGATTGGTGGTCTTTCATACCATCTTTTGATCCTTATACAGATGGATAAGAATGTCAACAAGCCACCAAATCCCTTTAAATTTAATTCTAAGTAGCTTGAGGAACAAGAGTATGTAACACTAATAAAAAAATTCTAGAGACCCTTCAAGTGAAGAGGAGGCTAGTGCTATGGCACAGTTTCAAAACAACTTGAAGACTAAAAAGAGATAAAGTGGTTTGGGATAAGACAAAATATCTACACTCCAAACATGTTCTCTTGGAAATGGTGGATTACATTTCCAAGATGTTTCAATAGAATGGCACTAGGGTATTTTCTACAGAAGTAATAAAAGAGATAGAAGCCAAAAGGACTAGGCTTCTTTGGTGGGAGTAAAGCTAATGGAGGATGAAGCGTTTTCCATTGTGGCATGTTGAAGGAGATTCCAATACAAATATTTTATGGGCATATTCTAAGCATGGAAAGAATATCAATGCCATCTCAAAGATGCTCAAGGGGCATGGGACCAATGCCAACGGATCAGGGAGATTGTTGATTTGGGAGTTACTCATTGCAAAGCTATGTATAATGAACTTACACAAAATAAATATTGAAAATGGACACCTTTTCCCTAGGTTTCTTTCTAATGAGTTTACTGAGTTAATAGAAAACATCATCAAAGTAGGACTAAGATCGATGTTAGATTCATTATAAAAAGGTAAGAGTATGGGTCCCTCTAGTTGTATCATTGAGTTCTTTCAATTTTTCTATGATATGGTCAAAGATGACTTGTTAAGAGTCGTTCAAGAGTCAATGGTGATAGGTAATATATTTAAGACGTTCAATTTGGCTTTTGTTTCCCTAATTCCTAAGAAGGACAATCCAATTCCTCTGAGTAGTTTCAACACATTTCTTTATGTAGCATTGTCTATAAAACAACTTATAATACCATATCCAATAGGTTGAACAAAGTATTTTATGAATAAATAGGTCGATCCATGAGGTAGCGGGTATTGCACAAGAGGGAGTCCATACCATCAAAAGAAAAAAGAAAGTAGCTATAGTCATGAAAATTTATTTATCAAAGTTTTATGATAGAGATTGTTGGTTATACATTAGATTGATGGTTCTTCACCTTGGAATGAATCTTGATTTGGTAAATTGGGTTCTAACCTAAATATGGATGGTATCCTTTTCAATCCTACTTACTAGGTCAACTTCCAACCTTTTTTTTGGCCTGATGGATTGACACAAGGACATCCTTTGTCCATAATGTTGTCCCTAATGATATTTGAAGGCTTAAGTAAAGTAGTTTTAAATATAAATGGATAAGATATATCAACAATATCAAAATGGGCATGAATTCTTACATATAACACATATGTTATTCATATATGATATCCTCTTATTTGGTAATGGCTTCTCAAGGAGGTAGGTAAATATAAGGAAGTATTGCATCTTTATTGCAAAGCTTCATGGATGGAGGTAAATTGACAAAAATATGCTATCTATTTTTTCACATGTCAAAAGATCAAATTAGGTCCACAAATTTGAAATAATCTTTTAGTATTATTGATTTTTATGGTGGTTTCAAGTAATTGGGTTTCAATTTAAAACCTAACAATTATATATTTAGGGACTATACATGGTTGTATGACAAGGTGGTAAAGAGAATTGGGATCTAGTGTCACTGGATTTTGGGGGGGAGCCAGTCCTTGTTAAAGAAATTCTCTAGGATATTATGGTATATTGGATTTGTTTTGCTCACATTCCAAAAAGGATTTCGAAGAAGATTATGAGAAAAATATTCAAGTTTTTGTTGATGGGTGAATGGGAGAAATACAATATTCCATTGATAAAATCGAAAACCATAGAAAAAACTAAAGAAGAAGGTAGATGGGGCTTAAAAAAATTCACTTCTTTGGGAAGGCATTAACTGTAGCTAAGAATTTATGGAGGTTCATTGAAGGGGAAGGTTTATGTCATAAGGCTATTAATAAAAATACCTAGATCCACTATCCCTTGAAGATTGGATAAGGATTTTGAACAATTCAAAAAAGAATTTTTTTAATAGTACATGGAAGGCCTTAGTGCAATCCTTTCCATTAACTAGTAATTGGTTAGTAGGATTTTGGCTGCAGTAACATCGTGCATTATTTACGATAGTAAGTAAGTTAATAATATGATTTTCACCTTCAAATTTGCGTAGGGAACACCTAGCAAGTCCCTATTATGTTCTTCTTTCAGAAAAATACCAAGTGACATCTCAATCATTCGCATATCATCTCAACCATTTTCATATCATGATATAGGATTGTGTGTTTATAATATATAACTAGCTTGATCATATTAACATTATATACATCATAAGAAACATCCTCACAATGTAGGATCACATACATGTCAACACATAAGAATATGCATATACAAATCTAAAATCAAATAAATTAACATTGACATCATAATGTAATATGTATAAAAAAGCCATGATCTTGCATCACATAGTAATGACTCACATGCATAAGTTTGTACTGCCTTGTAAGTACAAATAGGTTTGGTCAACCTTTAGTCAATGAGTAGTTGACTCAAACTATAATAAAAAAACATAGTCTAGGTCATTGTTTATATAGTAGTCAAATTGTGGGGCACTAAAATAATGCACAAGAACATGAAAACTAGACCAAGTTAAAAAATAAAGAAATTAGCTAGGCTTATATGCTTGTGGACATTTTAGTTGATAAGAGGTAATTAAATGATTATTTGAGCACTCAAGTACTAGTGACAAATAGGTCTGTAAGTGAAAAGTTATACCTGCATTGAGCATAAGCACCTTCACTTTGTTTAGTAGTGGTTAGTTATCCCCCTCAGATGTTGGTCATCCTCACTCATACAAGGAAAATTTTAAGGATCCATACTTATCTTAAAGTGTTAGGGAAACCTTCTTTGCACGATCAAGGTATTTTCTCTCTATGGGATGCCAAAGGGCATGATCATGGTCAGCCTGGAAGACATGGTTGGAAATCAAAGGTTGTTTTGGGTTTGGAGGGTAGATTGGAAGTGGAGTGGCATGAATTTGTTGGTAAGCTTAGTTCTGATTTTATCAATTTGATAGAGGATGTCGAAGAAACCTTGGTATGGTAAAAAACATGGCAGGAAATTACACAGTAAAATTGGGTTACAATGTGTTATTGAGTTTGATCTTAATGGTTCAAAGGCTTGGTGGTGGGATCAAGTGTGGAAATTGTATGGCCCTCTAAAATAAAATATTGCTCTTTGTCTGAATTAAGAATAAATTATTGACATGGGATAATATACTCAAGAGAGGATGTGTACATCCTAGTTGGTGCCCATTGAGAAAATGGGAATCTAAGATGGTGTACCATTTATTCGTTGCTTGTCCCTTTATGGTACAAGTTTGGAATTCCATTGCAAAATATTTCTACCACAAGATGGTTTGGAACAAGCTGAATTTAGAGGAATGTGTTAGCAACTAGCTAGTGGATGCCTCAATCCCCAACTGCGACTCGATGTCTTGTCATATAATCTAGTTTATTTGGCAAGATCAACATCTAAGCTTGTTTCAAGATAATTTTGTCCCTTTGAAGGTGGTTACATGTTTGGTGGAAAAGCTAACTTGGGATTTCAAACATGATCCAAAAAGGAAAAAGACCCACTTGTCCTCTATGCTAGGGCTGGATTTTTAGACTCCCTGGGGTTTGTTTGACGATTCTAGCCAAGGGCATCCTCCTAGATGCAGGGTTGGAGTGGTCTTATATCTTAATGCTTCCCATTTTTTCTAGGTAAGATATGATTTGGGGAGTGGCACAAATATGAAAGTTGACTTCATGACTCTATGGACACTATTGTTTTTCACAACACTCTTGGGGTAAAAGTTGTAAGTTTTGGGAGGCTCTAAGGTTGTAATCAACTAGGCTAACAAAGGAAACAATGTAGAAATAGTGCGTTTTCAACCTTTGTTACATCATATGTGAAACTATATCCAAAATTTTTAATGGACATCTTTCTCTCACATCAGCCATCTAAAGAGGCTCTTTTGCTTGTTGGATGGATCCTTTTCTTATTACGAATACTAAGACAAATAGGAAGGGGTGGCTATGGAATTCCTCTTTTAACCTTGGTGGATTTGAATCTACGAATGAGTTGGTACCATAGTCCCACGGTTAGGAATTGGTTAATGCTTTCGTTATGATGAATGTTTTGGTTCTTTTGAAAGTAAGACCTTGTGTCTTGAGTCTAAAATTTTGATTGGTGGGTGAATGAACTCTCTAATTCAAATTATTGTAATATTTTTCAATCAAGTCAAGTCTATGTTTGAACTTTTTCAGTTAGCTATAGATTTTGAACAGTCTGTTGGGGACAGGTCATATGTATATTCTCTTGACATGGAATATATATATTCTTTCCTTAGGAAAAAAAGTGTTATGGAAACCTTGGTAAATATTATTAATTCTTTAAATGACAACTATAAAATCTTTGGTGATATGTTTATAAAAATACTCAAACTTCTAAGGATTTTATATTAGTTTTTACAACATTTAGGGGATTTTTAGAATAAAATAATGTTATCCTATAGAATTTGGGTGAATCATTTTTAGAAAAAATGGAATTTGACAAATATTTTTTTGGAAAAAAACATGGAAAATTATACCAATGACGAAATTTGTCCCCTAATTTTTTTCCTACTAAACAATTTCACTTACTTATTGGTTATATAAAATATATCATTGAAAGTAAGAGTTTATTATCTTTATAATTTCCCACACTCTCTCATTGAAATGTCAATTTATTCTTATTAAAATGAATCATAATATGTCATTTGTGCATTTATCCATTTTCAATTGATGCTCAATATTGTATTGTATAGAATTTTTACTTCCTACTTTTTATATACAAACTTCCCTTGGATGGAACAAATTACTCATGCACATCTCTAAGGTGGAATTGAAAGTGTTAAAGTATTCTCGATGAGTTCCCTTTACTATGGCTCAAATAGATAAGTTGGGGGGACTTAAGCTATTTTTAATGCCTCATTTGATTTCCATTGGGTCCATAGGAGGGTGTCCCTACTTTTTCCCTTTGCCTTTTCTCATTAATCTCAAGGATGATCACCTTTGGCCACGAATACCCCTCATTTGGGCTCTTCCGTAGTTTACTTGGACACTCTTGGTGTAACCTTATATTCATTACAAGTAATGCTCCAACTAGCTTTTTTCCACACAAAAAAAAAACCCTATTAGTATATAATATGGCATATTACATCCTCTTCAGCAGCCTGAAGATAACCCAACGGTAGAACATTTTACAATTAGACCCAAAAGACTGAAAACCCCTACAACGGTAATCCTCTTATTATAGGTCGACCCAGCCACCCATATGTCCCCAAACCAAAGGTAACCATATGCATAAGTAAAAGGAGATAAGGATACAATAAAACATATACCCCCCTGAACCAAAGATACAAACCTAAAACCAAAAGGAAATATGGAATAACCTCCACCAAGAGGCTAAACTGGAAAAATGGGGAGGGAGCCGGAGTCCCTCAGAATATGAGCCGGAGTTCCTCAGAATATGCTCCAACTAGTTAGAAGACCCTTCTTGGGACCACATGTGCCTCGCATATTTTGTAGGTGCGCTTTATTAATTATTAGTCAATGACAAAAAACTTTGATTCCTCTTTTATAATTGCACTACTCATCCCTTGCTTATTATGGCCCACACTTGCCTTACTACAACCTATCTCCTACGATTACTCTATCTATCCAAATTACCTACGATACAAAGGGATTCTTTTTTATTAACTACTCACATGTTTTTTCCATTAAAACCTCATAATGAAACCCCAAGCACACAAATAGTACCTAGTTTAAGCCCATCAATGTTGATTGCGACTTTGCTTGACCTAGGAGGGACATCGAGTGAGGCACACAAAAGAGACAACTAGCCTAGGAGATTGACCTCGATGCCTCCTCCATGAAGCTCAAACCACTCAACCACTCAAGCTAACTACGCCATAATTTACTATCCAACACTTGTAGTTTAAGGGTTAAGCCCCATAATTTAACTATCAAAAGAGGAGTAATGTATCATAAAATTGTGGATCGATGGTATAATGTCTCCTAAAAACTAACGATTTATGATTATGTTTCTCAATTATGCATTTTACCCCTATTGGATCCTTCCACTCTCTTGGCCATAAAAGCGCTTCGTAAATTTACGTGTTGTCCATTAACTTTCATAGACCCTTGGATCTTGCTAAAGTCTCCCATTTCAGTCATCCTTCTTGCTTATCGGGTTGGGTCTTTCCCCTTAGTCTTTGGGATAGAATATTTCATCTCATGGTAGTTGCATAGACTCCTCTCATCTCACTTCAAAAAAATTTATTCCTAATTTCCTACCTCAAATGAAGGCTCCAACTTAGTGTATGAAGTATCATGAGAAATCCTTCTATTGGGGGCAAGCAATGCATTTCATAATCTTAATTGGATTGCTTTTTGTTGCTTTGGTTTAGTTATTCATTTCATAATACATGTGGGGATCGATAAACACTTGTTGGATTTCTAAAGAGGATCATCACATTATGGGTATGCAAAGAGGCTTAATGCCTTTTGATTTTGTTTCCTATCTCCTTTCATAGATCAAAGTGACATTATTTATCTTAAATTTCACATAGTTAATGGCTCTCACCCACTTAGTATATCAATTCATGCTCTCTATCAATGTCCTTGCTTGAACACCAACGAAAATTAGTAATTTAGCCAAAGTGTTTTATCTATATTGTTTGTGAAACCAATAAAGGAAAAAATAAGTTTTCATTTTATTTTTTATTATTATTCACTTCTAATGTCTAGTAGTTAAGTAATCCAATTAGAAACTTAAAAGAAAATAATGATAAACGAACTTTACTTTCTCTCTCTTGCTAAAGTTATTTAGAGATTCACATTTCTTTAAGCAAGATATATTGCTTATCTACAATCATATAAACATCACATAAGTTCACAAATCTAATCTATTTAGTGTGCCTTCCCTTCATCCCTTTCCCTATTTTCTTGTATTTTCTCAACAAATAAAAAAAGCCAATGTACTCTATTGAATCTTATAATCTTAATTTAAACAACATTGTTTATAGTACTATGGCTTGCTTCCCTAAAGATTGTCCTCTATCTCTTTCACACCAGGTCAGTTGGTATCCTAAGTGGAAGATGGTGACCCTATCTCATCCTCAGGAAGTCCTATTTCCCTTTTATTGCGTTAAAGAGGTGCATTCTACAGCCCAGTAGGGGGAGGATGTGTAACTCCTTCTGTGCTCATCCTGGAGGTGACAAGTGTCTTTTAAAAAAATATTATAAAAAATAACATGTCGGCTCAAATTAGATTTAAAACATTTACAACCGCATATATAGATAAATTAAAACCCTTCCCCAACACTTGCACTATAAAAAGAGGTTTGTACTTGAAGAGGTTTGATCCCTCTCGGTGCTCGGTAGATCCCCTTTTGAGATGGATCTATGCTGATGTCACCCAAACTCGTTTAAACCCATGTCAAGTATATGTTCATTAAAGGGGGTTGTCACTATGCGATTACAATAATTCCTTCATCTTCTTTGTCTTGATTAATGTACTCACAATTTTTAAAAAATTCCATTGTGCATATAGTTCCTTATTGTCAAGCATGGGTTATATTATGCACCGTGACTTATTAATGTGCACATTCCTTTCTAGTTTTTTTTTCAGCCGAATATTCCTTTCTAGTTGTGGATCATATGGGCGGTAACTTCAATGCTCGATGTCTTAAGAGATGATTGAAATATGTGCCATAATCTATTAATATGGATTTTTGGAAATATTATCCCTCTTTCTTGCTTGGGATTAGGGCCTAAGTATTAGGCCTTATGTTGATTTTAGCATCCTCAATCACCTCCTTTTACATGTTATAATTTCATAGCTTTATAGGCCAATATAAGTCCATATAGATTATTTATGGCCTTTAGTGAGTAAGGCCGACGATTATCTCATTTTTTCTAAGTGTATAAAGTATGTAGATCATTTTTTTCAAGTAATATATTCTGGACACCTCTTCTCTTTTCAAGAATGGTATTTAAGATAAATTCTGGTTTCTTCAATGTATAAGGGCATATCAAAAACTCATGAATGGATCATATATACCTCATAATAAATAATCTCACTAAGATTAAACATGTTAGGAAGTGAGATTTGAACCTGAGTGGGGAGGATAACAACTTTCCTCACAAACTCTTGAACAACACCCAATTGACTATCATCTGAGCTATTTATTGTAAGGTGGGAAACCATTTAAATATTATGTGTGAGGCATATTTTTGAAATGACTTTTACTTCAATTTATTGCTTACATTTTCCTTATTGGTTAGAGTTAGTGTACTATGAACTCAAATGTATATTCCTAAATGTATCTTACTACTCTTCATTATCATAGCATCCTTATTGTTTTTTTAATCCTCTATTTATTTATTCTTGGTTGTTGGAATAGAAGGGGTCATTACAAACCTTGTTGGACAAAAAAGGATAATGTTCTCTTGGGGGATATACCAAGCTACCAACAATGAAGCAAAGGTGTTTGTGGCTTAACAAAGGGTCATGCTCTTTAGCAACATAACAAGAGGGAAAGTCATCATGATAAGCAAATCATCCATCATATTCTCGATACCATGGCAGATTCCTTTGTGTTATATTGGATGGGCATGATGGATCATCTTCAAACATTTTGACATGATGTATTTAAGGATGATAATAAGTTGTGTCATGGTTCTCCATAATCATAACTTCATGGTTTTTTCATTCCCATTTAACTATAACACATGGAGGCTTCTCCAACTAGAGTTGTCCTCTAGGTGGATTATCTCTAAGGTCGTTTTATGCACTTCAATCACATGACTATAGCATCCTGCTAATGTTCTCATATGTAAGCTTGTACCCAAGCATGTAATGTACTGTCCAATTGGGTTCAATGTTTACCCGACATAAAGGATGGAAACATTTCCATTAATACCAATTATTGATGGATTGTCGTCCCTCATTACTTCGAATTAAATCTCTCCTTTATTTCTCCACCTGCACATTATTTGATTCATTTCATTCCCAACCTATTTTAGTCCATCGTCCAACTCTTTGGGAGTTCACTCTACTCTTTGTCATCTCATTTCCCTCAATTGTCCTACCCTCCCTTGAATTCATTCATTTCCCTCTTCAATGGGTTCCCCTTGAGTACTATGGCATGTTATGAATGCATTCTAGCCTCCTTAGGGGATGTGAATGTTGTCCATGGTATGTGGCAATCTGTTGGCGAAGGTCACTTCCCTTAAGGCCAGTTTGGTCTCAAAGAAGGAATACTTTGAAGCTTGTAAGAAACAAGAACTTCCTTTGCTGAAGATAACAATGCCAAAAACTATTTTTACATTGAAGCAACCAAATATATTATTTCTCTATGTGATTGCCAGAGATAGTCTTGGAATGATCTTGCCATGCTACATCACTGGATGAATCAAATGGAGGCATCTTAGCTACAATTCAAGACCAATTAGTTGTTAACATCGAATAAAGGAACATAACCCCCACACCGTGGTAGTCAACTTCTTATGGTAAAAAAGGAGGAAGGAACCCAAGAAGAACCTAAAATTAATGACCAAGTTGAAATCATGGTGATCTCAATTTGAATTCCTTTTATAATATTGTATATGTTTATTTTATTTTTACTTACTTTACTTTTATCAAGCTAACTTTATATGAATATTTTTTTTGCTTACTTTACTTTTATTAAGCTAGCTTATTAAAATTTATATCATTCATATGGATGTTAATTTTAATCATTTTCTAATTTGATTTCCATTCTTAAGAGTTTGTGATTGCTAGACCAAGATTGTATTAGGGCTATACAAACATAAACCCAAAAAGTTGTGTGAAAAATACACATTGTTATTATTAGTCCATGCCCACAGGCATCAGGGACTATAGAAATTGATTTTGCCAATTTATATTAACTTGGCACGAATTATAGAGCATTTTACCAAAGTTTTCTCGTTATAAATATGCTCTGGCCAATAACCTATTTGGAAGCCTTATTTGGCCTCTTTCGAGGAACTCCAGAGTTATATGGACCATGCTTACGGTAAGATGGTACGATACGGTACAATACCCAATTGTTGGTCTTTATTATCATGACATGTTTACGAGCTTTGTGGCATAGTTTGCCTAACCTATTGGCACAGCTGGCAATGTATGCAACGTGGCCAACTACATGACTGCTTAGGGAAGTTGCAACAGCTCCGAAGCCCAGACCTTAGCAATAACCAGCTAAGTGGAGAGATTACAACTTAAATTGGTTCACGCAAGCAGCTTGGGGAGATCATTCTGTCGAAAAATCCACCATGCCATGACCAAGGCTTGCCACCACACCACCCCACAACCACCACAACATGCGCTTGATTTGCATTTAGTCCCCGACTATTTGGTTTTGTATCCTTTGGGAGTATTACACTTCTATCAAACGAGCAGTTTATAGAAGTTTCATGGGGTTTGGAGGCGAGCAATCGGCCCTTCTTTTGAACTATCTGGACGGACCTCGTTCAGGGGCAGTCTGTTATGGTTCCTTGGGATTCCATGGAGAGAATCAAGGGTCGAGCCTTCTTTGTTAACTAGACACTACAAACTAAAGCATTGTCTTTCCCCTCTGTGGGAGGGTTTATCACACACAGCGGGTGGAACTCCATGATTGAGAGAATATCCACGAGCGTTCCCATGCTCTGTTGGCCCTTCTATGCCAAACAACAGTTGTTTGCTATTAGTTTTGTTGAAGAGAAATTATTTTTTGTTTCTTTCTCATTATCATTGTCCAACATATGTAAATAAGGCGACAGGAAGTCCTACTTTTTGCTTCTATTTTTTTCACTTTTGGTTTAAATTTTGAAAGAATTAATTAGGAAAATCATTATTGTTTGTCCCTTAACTTAAGAGGAATAAGTTGCAGATGCAAAGGAGCAAATTTTGGATCACTTCAGCATAACTTATCCACATGTTGGGAGCGTCGACCTGCATACGCCCTACGGGGTCACCTATAAATGGAGGAATCAAGGATGGGGAGGATCCATCCAAAGTTTGAGTTAACAATTCATTTCCTGCTAACAAGGAGTTAAACCGGTCCTTCATTGAGAACTTCTGAACCCGGGAGTTAAATAAAGTAAAACACTATAATGAAGGCATGGACACCCCCTCTCTTTCTTACCGATAGTTATAACTCTTCCTAACTCACCATAGTTAGGTTACTGGATAGAAGTTAACAAAATCGCTAGTAGGAGCGCAGTTCTGGAATCTGTCCATCCTTCACCCCTGGTTGGATGAGTGACTACTTAGAATGGGACTGACTAGATGATGATGAGACTAACCTGCACCTGGGACTGAGGGGGATTGATTGAATGATGATTGAAGGGGTAAGACCCTTAGAGATGACTATTGAAACCCAGGCGCACGGACTACAGGAGCGTGCAACATTCTTCAGAAGGCAAAGCAGAGCACCAACAAGTAAGTATAAAGTGCATTTCATTAAGGGAAAAGGCCAACATAAGTATAGATTCGCTCATATTGGGATTAAGGTAATTGTTTCCAATGCTCATGTAACACCCCCTAGCTCAGGTTAGAGCTGTTATTGTAATTTGAACATTGTGGCTATGAGTATGTACATAGCATGATAATATTTTAATACAAATAGCAGCTGGTTGCATGAGGAGCAATACGCTGAAGAGGAGATCCATATATTAACCAAGGGTTGTGAGGGGGTAAGGTTGACTTATGTACCTTGTTACCTAAACCCTTGTTCTATAAACCTTATGATAAAACCAAAACCCCATACTCCTAAGCCATATTCTTAGTTGGGGATTAAATCATAATTAATTATTAGAGTTGTTATTGTAATTTGAACATTGTGGCTATGAGTATGTACATAGGATGATAATATTTTAATACAAATACCAGCTGGTTGCATGGGGAGCAATACGTTGAAGAGGATATCCAGATATTAACCAAGGGTTGTGAGGGGGTAAGGTTCACTTATGTACCTTGTTCCCTAAACCCTTGTTCTATAAACCTTATGATAAACCCAAAACCCCATACTCCTAAGCCATATTCTTAGTGGGGGATTAACTAATAATTAATTATTATTTAATCTGGAGATTTAGTGGCTAATCGTGACTATGGATGGAGGAACATGTTCCTTTGGGATAGCCATGTGGGATCCCAAAGGAGGACACAGGGTTGCCTTGGTAATCCTAGCGAAAGTAGGGCAAGTTATTGTACGCACGGCCTGGGTGGTTGGACATCAGTACAGGAGGATGCATGCAGAGACACGGAGAGGGAAGGTGTCTGTTGAATGGAGGAGAAGTGCAAAAATCCAGAAAGGGAATTCAGACATGGACATTGAAGAGTACCACTGTGTGTCTTTGAATTCTGGAGAGAGTGAAGAAAACTTGGGAAGAATTCCCTGTGATGAACTTGAACACAAATTGTTGAGTTAAACAGTTTTGGCCATGATTTTCTTGGTTGCATACACCAATAAATTGGCAATGAAGCATGAGGCCCAGAGGGAATCCCAATGTTTGCAGTGAAATGTGTTGATCTGCTTTTTGGGAAGGAACTCAGGTGGGTCAATTGCAGAATTGACAAGGAATTGGTTACCAAACTGTTGTTTGTTGAACCCTGTGTATATCTTTTACCTCTGTTAATTCCACCTTAGACTCTGAGAGTGAGTTGGGGAAAAATTGGTGAGATACCTTTGGTTAATTTCTAGATCTCGGCTCAGGGGTGAACTTGGGAGTTGAAATAGTACAGGATAGACAAGTTCTAAGGTTGGGTGGAGCATGGCTCACATGCATCCAGTTGCCACATTCATGTGAATTTCAGATAAGTGTATATGTGTATGAATTATTATGGTCATGTGTTTAATTATGCTTGTTATGTTCAAACTGTTGAATGAAGGTGTAATTATATGTAACCCATAATTATGTTATGCTTAAGCCTGTGTAGAAGGTTGTACTCTTAAATGACGTTTCCTTCAATTGCATGAGAAACCTGCATTATGGGTCTGGCATGTGAAATATGCATGGTTAAACTTCGTTTATGTATTACATGTATGTGTATGTTGTCACTACCTCATTGATGAATGGATGGCTCATGTCTTGTTCATAGAATGATAGGCATAAACCTAGTTATGAAGTTTGAATGCCTGATTGAGAGTCTTTTGTATGAATTATGCTTATGGGAAAATAATGAGATTAATGAAGTTGTTAATTGGATGCTTGAAAGAAATTTTTAATTGCATGGGTTTACACTGTAAGTATGTGTATGTGTAACGAGGGTACATTACAGCTCTCGAGCTTCTCTTAGGGGATAATTGAATAGCGAACCTAGGTGCCTGTCCTTTGTCGGAGTATTTACATCAAATAATGAGCTTAAAAATGAGTCTCTGGGTTGGTAGGTCCACATATGGGCGCCTGTATGTTCGACTGTTTGATCGAGGCCACCATGTTTTCTTCGATTATGTACTTTCTTTGGAGGCATTCTACTTTTTGTTGTTACTGATTATTAGGTTGAATTAGTTGAACTTATCGGCCATTACTATTTAGAGGAAAGTTTGGATGTTGTGGAAACTTCTATGGTTGCCTCAACTTTTTATTTTGAATTGTGGTGTTTGAAATTTTACTTTTGGTTTCAGGATGAACAATCCCATAAAATTGAAGTTCAGGATTTGGGCACTGATTCCATCCTTAAAATTATTTTCCCATGGAGCTCGAGATTGCTCCTAAGAATCAATTATTGCAGATTTAAGCTGACATTATGAAGTGAGGTCCGGATTCAAGAACAACTTACAGTTGTTAGCTCTAGCAAACAACCAATAAGATTAAATAAATCCCTTCAACAATTACACAATCTCCCTGCTTATCCTACAACCATCATTATCCCACAACCCATATCATAAGAAATGCAAGCGAGATTCCCTTTGTAGATCCAAACATGAAGTTGGTAAAAATCTATGAAAACTCAATGACATCCCAACAAAAACCTTAGAGTTTATCAATCTCCCAGCAAAATTTTAGAAACAATAGTAGCAAAACCTCTGTAAAATACCTGGAGAACCGCCTTCTTATGTATGGCTCACATAACCTCACAAATGTGAAGTCTAATACATTTTTGTCCTTGTCCAGTGACCGCTTCAATATTGACTAAACAAGTTAAGTTGTTTATGTATTTTTAACCTTATAACTTTAATTGTTACAATAGATTAAATATTCAAAATTTAATTGTGTGAACTTAGAGCATCTTTCATAAAAATATAAAATATAAACCAAGAAAACTAACTCCAATATCTAGTTATACCATTAACGTGATCCAATGTATTTATTCTTTCACGTGAGTACTTCATAATTTTTTTTGTTTAGGTATCTTTCCCATTCGATCTTTTCTTATATTTAAAATTTATTATATAAAAAATTAAATTAAAGTTGACTAATCTTTTCTTATATTTAAAATTTATTATATAAAAAATTAAATTAAAGTTGACTTCTCACTTCTAGTGGAAATCTTGTTGATCTAATGTCTTACAACTTTCTACATTTGTTGTCTATAAAATTGTTTTTATCTACCATAATGCCATAAACTATCATAACACAAGGAAACAAAATTAACCACTTTTATCTACCATAATGCCATAAACTATCATAACACAAGGAAACAAAATTAACCACTTTTAACTATCCATGAGGAAAAAAATTAACCACTTTTAATTATTCCTAAGAAACCACTTGATTCACCAACTAAAAGTTATCTTGGTATGTTTGTGACAATCCATTATGAACCTTTGGACCTTAACCTTTTCCTCTCTGATATAATTCACATACCTTAAAAGCTCTAGGAATTTCTTCACATATTTATCTATGGATAGCTGCCTTAGATTTAGCTCATTTAATTCTTTGCTTTTGCTGTCATAGTATTTTTAGTAAAGATATTTATCCTCTAAATACTTTCTAAATTGCTTTCAATAAAAGGAAAAAAATTAACCACTTTTAATTATTCATAAGAAATCACTTAATCAATCTAAAGTTAAAATGTAATCATCGTTATGAATTGACCATTTTTAATTATGTTTTTAAAGCATTATATCAAAACATTTCTTTAATTTAATAAAATGTTAATGATGGAGTAATAATCATTATTTTATGCATATTCATATTCACATTAATGAATATCAACTTTGAATAAAAAACCATATTGATTATACACCAACATAGATGAATAATGATGATGATGATATAGCCATTATTAATTAATTAGAATGGCTTTTGGTTATTAGGTAAAATTCAACTCAACTTTTTACTCACGCTACTAGTTCAAAGTGCAAAATTTCTTTTGGTTCGTGTGGTTAAATATGAATGTCCGTTAAAATTGGTAATTGTTTTTTATTATGTATACTAATAGTTGAATTTTATTTATTGAATAATGTTATTGTTACTAATAACCTAATTTTTATAAAAAAAAATTATTATGTACATTAATAATTGAATTTTATTTATTGAATAATATTATTGTTACTAATAACATAATCTTTGTTAAATCTACATTTAATTAGTTCAATAGAATAAGTCATCATTTATCCTACTATTTATCATTTCTCCTATTATTTATATATCTTGAACATGTCTGGTCTAATTGTCATGTAAGTACCATTGTAATTCATCTCGAGAGTTCTTCATAAAATAAAAGTTAAGATCATTACAAACACTCTTTTTGGTTCTCTATAACATGTTTCAATATTTTTTATTACTTCTTATATTTCAATAATTGTGACCTTCTCTTTAGGGCATTATACCCACCTTACTTTTCATGGTATGTTTAGTTGCTTCAACCTCTTAATTTAAATGAACTACAACTATTTCGATAGATAATTGGAAAAACTTTCTTTTAGGTTTTTGCTTTAGCTAATCCAAATTTCATAGGTATTGGCACGGGATTAGTCCACAAGAAGTGTGAAATCCGATAGCTATGAAAGGAAGAATCCGCGGAAGAAAGGGTCATTCGCGGAAAATGCGGAAACACAAAAGTAGTTAATTTGTTAGATAAGGGTCATGTGGACCATTTTGTAACCACTTAGTAGTGTATAAATAGAAGTATGATTGTAAGCCTAAGGGCATGTAAGAATCGAATGATGAATAGAGTGATTGACTTTGTGAGTTTTGATCTGTTTTGTATCTGCAATATGATGTATTGATTGTTTCTACGAAGGTCATTTCGCAGGTTTTAATGAATGCATGAAGATGTTCGATTATGGTTTTATCTCTGTCCTTGTTCCTGTTGAATGATGAATGTGAATGCCTGATGAGATGTTTAATGCTCTATGGGTTTAGAAATCGTTGTTTATGCTAATAAGTAATCAGATCATGTTAATGCGAATATCTATAATGTGTTGATGTTGTGGTTGATGAATCTAAGAATAATGAAATGTTAGTATAGTGCGAATGACATAATCTCTAGTTTCTGCGAGTGCAATGTGTGTTTGATGCATGTCCTCAACTCCACTGCGGAAACTTGGTTCATGCATCCCCCTTGTGCATCTCAGGTGAGACTTCATTCGCTCTGCGAGTGTTGCTGAAAGGGTTAACACCTTTCTGGGCCGGTGCGTAAGGGAGTTTGGGTTGGTGTTTGTTAACGACAGTGTGCAGTGAACCCCTGTTGATAGTCGTTGTGTCAACAAATGGTTCCATTGTCGGGACCTTAAAGAGGAAAAGAAGAGGATATGCTGTGGCACCCGACGAAACAGGAGATTCAAGAGTGGTTTGACAAGAAGATAGAGGAGTTCGCGAAAGGAGAAAAGAAAAACCCCAGACAGACGATAAGCAGTTGGTTATAGAAGTACATTTATTCAGATATCCACGAAATATTTTTCTTCGAATTCCCAGTACTGTTGCACAAGTGGTTAGTGAAACTAACATTCCAGAAGCACCATTTCCAAGAGACTGAGCCTGAGCCTGAGCATTGGACGCCGGAACTGATTCGACAGCTGAAACGTGTCGAAAACACAGTGTCAAGGGCTGTCGATTTCTGGGTGGATAGTATCCTAGAGGGATATATTATTGAGTTCGTAGTAGACACGATCAAGTCATACAACGACACAGAGAAGAATTTCTTCAGGGGACCAAGGGGAAGGTTCTTGTTGTTGCTAAAACTATGGATTAAGATGCTTGTGTGTGAAAAGGGCATTTTGAGGATGACTTCCGACAAGTATAAAGATCAGTGTGCAGAGGTTGTAGGTGTCGCGTGAATGTGGATCCGATAGAAAGATGCGGGGTAGATGGACATGAGCGACGACGAGTTTGTATGGGAAGCTAACGAAGAGTGTGGTACCTTAAGGAGTGGAGCGATATTCCAACGTCCTGAGAAGAAGAGGAGGACTGAGAGAGAGTCTCCTGAGAGGACCGAAACAGAAGACTGCGAAACAGGACCACAAGGGAGAAAGCGACCCTATTGCGACGAAGACGGTGACCAGGCTACCCCAGAAGCAGAAGAGACACAGATCGTAAGTTACAACATACCTACAACCCAGAATTTCACAGGAGGAAACCCAAGCTATTCACAGAGTTTCCCTACGTGCAGCGGTAAAAGTAGTGCATCAGTAAACAATAATAATAGTAACGTTAGAATGGAAGATGACACAAAAATTCCCACTTTCCATGGAAACGGGACCGAGGATCACAAGCAGTTTTGGTTTCTATGCGAAGCAGTATGGACCGTGAATCAGGTCCAAGGTGAAGCTATTAAACAAGGACAGCTAGCGACGACCCTTAGGGGACATGCGCTAGATTGGTTTATGAAGTTTACAAGGGTTCCAACGGGAACACCAGCCAAGATGTTGGCATAGATCAAAGCAAGCATGATCTATGAATTTCGGAAGCCAAAGTCAAAATCAGAGTATGTCACCGAGCTCAAAGAAATCAAGCAATACCCAAATGAGTCAGTCTGGGAATTCGATCAACGATACAAGACGTTGATAGCGAAGGTGAGTTTTGGGATAAATGATATGCAACACAAGGAGTGGTTCATCTCGGAACTGGTACCACATCCGCAGACCACTAATGCAACAAAAGGTTGCGACCCAGGCGGAAACATTGGAGATTGCGATGAAGCTAGAGGCTTCACTAATCGATGAATTAGGGTTGGGTATGGATCGAATACAAGCACAGCTGGAAAACTTGACGATCCAACTGCAAGACATGAAGAAAGGAAAAGAGGCTCGCGAAGAGATCTGGTGTACTAGGTGTAGGACAGAGGGACACCACAAGGATCAGTGCCCAGACCTCCAAGACTATTTGCAATTCGGTGCACCAAATCCCCTCAGTCAGGGAGGGTTGCCTTGGTGTCGTATCTGCCAAACGAGAGGCAATCGACCAGAAGAGTGTGCATATTTTCAAAAGATGGTGTCGAAACCAGAAAAATTGTATTGCAAGTTCAGTAAATCGGTTGGCCACGATGACAACAACTGCAAAGCTTATGTCCTACTCCAGGAGAGAACCGCAGCCGCATATTTCATGGTAAGAGAAGAACAAGCACCGGGTCAGCAACAACAGCAGTATAACCAGATGTCGGCCCAATATAATCACCAACCGCAGTAATATGATCAGGGGAAGTATGGGAAAACATTGTATCTAGCACCACAGTACCCACCATATGGACCACCACAACAGTCGCAGTATGGCCAACCACGGTACCAACCATATGGCCCACCTCGTGGAGGGGCTAGAGGAGGATTCTGTGGAGGTCGAGGTGCTAGCGCAGGGTGAGGAGGAGCTGCTAGACGAGGGCGAGGACCAATTATATGTTATAATTGTGGGAAGCAAGGGAACTATCAGAGGGATTTCCTGAATCCAGCACCACAGCAGTGCACTTATTGCCGTGTTGTGGATCATGGCATTGAAGACTGTCTGCAACTTATCGCGAAATGGCAGACAAAGAATCTGCCATCACCTCCACAGAACCAGAATCAGAATCCATCGAATGTCCAGATGATATCAACGGAGGCTTGAAAAAAACATGCGACTGTTGGGGTAGTGACATGAGGAGGAGCGGTGACAGGAGCTGACGGGCCACGAGCTACTGTCCGACCAACAGTGCAAAAACATGTCACTTTTGATGCGGAGGTTGAAAGAGATATCTTCTTGGAAGCGCAGGAGGCGATGAAACAGAGGAGGTAGTTACCTCTTCAGGAAGAAGTTACCTATGATATGCCACCGACGTTCGACAGGACGAAGTCACAAGGAAAGGCTAATACCTTAAAAGCCTTCTTAAAGAGTTTCCTAGAGTTGGAGAAGGATCAGGATGCGCTGGAGGAGATATCCAATCTTTTGAATTGACGGGAGGGTGTACGCCAGGAGAAAAAGGTTAATCACATACACAAAAGGAAGACGGGACGCGAAATGCAGCTGTCAGCACAAATCAGAGCATTTGATGTCAACTCAATTATCTTGGACCTGGGATTGGATGTTAGCATTCTGACCAAACAGACATGGGAAACCATGGGGAAACCGCAGATGGCCTGGTCACCAGTACAGTTGCGATTAGCAAACCAGAGTAAGGTTACTCCACTTGGTCGTGTGTACCAACTTCCCGTTGAAATTGAAGGCCTTAGGACTTATGCATATTTCGATGTCATTGAAACCGTGGACAACACCAGTCCCTACCCAGCGCTACTAGGGATTGACTGGGAAATCGACAACCTAGCGGTTATCAATTTTAAAAAACAAAGTATGTCATTTGAGAATCACGAAATGAGGGTCGTAGCACCTTTGGATCCTTCGGAAGAGCAGTGATACGTTGAACCGGCGCGAGACGAATTTACGGAGGGACGGGATAGTATATACAATATATCTTAGGATTACATTAATCCTACCGCAGACGGAGAATTGGGTTGGCGCAGTGTCATTTCGGCGTCATTGGATTCGAATGAGGCGCTAAAGAATTATCAGAACCAGATGCATGAAGTATCATTTAGGAGATGCACCAGTATCACACAGTCACTGGGATGGGTAGCCACAGAGGAGTGTGCGTTACCAACATATGAAGGTTTGCCCAATTTGAGCACCGTTCTCACTGAATTTGAGGAAAAGGTGGCGGAACCGCAACGTTTATTGGCCTTGGAGGAAGCCTTGAAGGCTACTCCTACGTGCTGGTGGGCAACGCACAAGTCTAATAACACAACCTGGCCACTATGTCGCCACCTAATGACGGAGACGAATTATACAACCATGGAATGCAAAGGGTTGGCGATGGTATACGCCTTACAAAAATTTCGACACTACCTACTCGGGGGCCACTTCAAAATGTTCACCGATCACTTAGCATTAAAATACCTAGTGAACAAGCCTGTGTTGGGGGGGAAGATATGTCGGGGGAAGATCTGTCGCTGGTTGTTGTTATTCTAGGAATTTGTTTTTGAAATAATTGTAAAACTAGGACGACTGAATGCAGGACCATATCACTTGTCACGAATTGAGTCAAGGGAAGAGCCAAGGAGCAATGACGAAGGACTGTCAGATGCTCAGTTATTCAGGTTTGGCATGGTCAATGATGATTATGAACAAGTCATTCAGTTTTTGGCAACAAGGGAAGCGTCGGCAAGCTTCACTACCAACCAAAAGAAGCAGCTAGTCGTCAAAGATGCAAACTTTCAATTGATCGCATGACAAATGTATAAAATGGGGCCAGACGAGATGTTGCGAAGATATGTCCTTCCACATGAACAGGAGCGAATTCTTGCGGAATCTCATGACGAGATCGTTGGGGGCCACTACGGAGGATGCGCCACTGCAAGGAAGATTTTTCAAGCAGGACTATGGTGGCCGACAATGCATGGGGATGCTGAGGACTATGCTAAAAGCTGCGACGTATGTCAATGGACAAGGAAGCCATGAAGAAGGGATGAAATGCCACTAGTACCTCAGTTGACGTTGCAGGCTTTCGATAAGTGGGCAGTTGACTTCATGGGACCCATAAACCCACCAGGAAAAAGAACAAGGTCACTCTACATAATTATAGCAACAGACTACTTGACGCAATGGGCAGAAGCAGCGCTAATGAAGGATTGCTCTGCTACGACAGCAGCAAAATTCCTTTTCGACAACGTGGTCACTAGGTTTGGATGCCCAAAAGTATTGATGAGTGACCAAGGGACTCACTTTGTGAATCAGAAAACCGCAGCAATGATAGAGGAATTTCAGATACAACACAGAAAAAGCACCCCCTACCATCCACAAGCAAATGGCACAGTGTAAGCATTTAACAAAATCCTGGAGCATGTGTTCACAAAGGTATGCAACACGAATCGGGATGATTGGGATTTGAAGATCCCTGCGATACTGTGGACGTATTGCACAACTTGCAAACATTTGACTGGCTAGACATCGTTCAAACTTGTATATGGGAAGGAAGTAGTAATGTCGATGGACTACATTGTCCCCAGTCTATGGATTGCAGTTTTTACCAGCATGAGCGACGATGGAGCACTGGAGGAACGATTGACCCAATTGGTACAGCTCGATGAGGACAGGTTCATCGCAGGATTTCATCAGAAGGTGGAAAAGGATCGACAGAAGGCTTGGCACAATCGCCATATTAAACAAAAGCACTTTTAGCGCGGGGATATAGTTCTGCTATACAACAGTAAGTTCGCTAAGCATCCAGGTAAGTTACAGATGCATTGGTTAGGTCCCTATGTTATAGATTTTGTTATTGGCGGAGGTGCGGTGCAACTGAAGAGCTTAGATGGCACGCTATTGCCTAAGCTAGTAAACAGGAATCGGTTGAAACCCTATCGCCATGATCAGGCACATAGCGGTTGAGAACCGCAGGAAAAAAAAAATGATGACAAAAAGTGGGAAGCATGCTGGAGGCATGGCCATCCAGGAAAAAAGTGGGAAGCATGTGAGAGGCATGGCCATCCAGTTCGCTCACCGATGCTTCGCATGGTTTAGCATGCAGGAGTCAAATCCAAGTGTGATCACTGCGAATCGACATCAGCTGAAGACGGCGGAGGAGTATGATGAAAGATTCGACTAAGTTGTGGATAATATTTTGCAAGTGTCAAGAAGCAAGCATAAATACCGATGTCAAGGTTGAAGAATGCAAGTCGAAGTATAGGAAATCCAAGAAGGGAAATAGTGCGTTGTCTGATGCGAGTCTGTAAGTTAGATGCGGAATGTTAAGAAGTTCAATAGGAAATCCCAATGAAGCTGTGGAAAAGGGTAGTGAGATAGTTTCAATGGTGCACTTCATTTCGAGCGGAAGCACCCGAGGTGCGCTAAGAGAAAGAACGACGACGGTGCACGAACAACCAGCGAAGGAGGCAATGCGGACACTTGAGAGGAATAGAGACGAGATCTCACTCGAGATGTCTAAGAGTGCGGTAGTAGTTAGAAGGGTCGGGGTTTCCCCGACCACCAAAACACCAAGGGCGGAGGTCCGTTGGCTCCAACAGTGGACTGTCAAATGTGCGAAACAAATGTGCCAAAGCAACTGGCTTGTTTCACAATTTGGCAACGACAATGAACTTGTCCCCAGGTTGCAACAAGCCTGAAGTGCCTGAGCAAGCACAAGCGAGGTAGATGATCAAGGTTTCAAGTGAATGGGGGATGAGTTCGGGGTAGATAACCAAGGTTGCAAGAGACTAGAGGATGAGTTCGAGAAGTACATGACAGCGAGCTCCAGATGCCAAGAATGGATTCAGAAGTTAACCACAATGACAGAGAAGATCAGTACCAGCGGTGTCCAGCTAAGGTGTCTCGAGGGCGAGCCACAAGTTTGTGTTGGGGGTCTGTTGGCACGGGATTAGTCCGCAGGAAAGGCGGAAGCTAACAGCTGTGAAAGGAAGAATCCACGGAAGAAAGGGATTCACGGAAAATGCGGAAGCACGGAAGTAGTTAGTTTGTTAGATAAGGGTCATGTGGACCATTTTGTAGCCACTTAGTAGTGTATAAATAGAAGTATGATTGTAAGCCTAAGGGCATTTAAGAATTGAATGATGAATAGAGTGATCAACTTTGTGATTTTTTATCTGTTTTGTATCCGCAATATGATGTATTGACTGTTTCTGCGAAGGTCATTCCGCAGGTTTTAATGAATGCATGAAAATGTTCGATTATGGTTTTATCTATGTCCTTGTTCCTATTGAATGATGAATGTGAATGTATGATGAGATGTTTAATGCTCTGTGGGTTTAGTAATCATTGTTTATGCTAATAAGTAATCATATCATGTTAATGCGAATATCTGTAATGTATCGATGTTGCGGTTGATGAATCTGCGAATAATGAAATTTTAGTATAGTGCGAATGACATAATCTCTGGTTTCTGCGAATGCAATGTGTGTTTGATGCATGTCCTCAACTCCACTGCGGAAACTTGGTTCCTGCATCCCCCTTGTGCATCTCGGGTGAGACTTCATTTGCTCTGCGAGTGTTGCTGGAAGGGTTAACACCTTTTTGGGTCGGTGCGTAAGGGAGTTTGGGTTGGTGTTTGTTGACGACACTGTGCAGTGAAACCCTATTGATAGTTGTTGTGTCAACAATAGGGCTCGAACTTCACCAATTACAACAAAAGCTATAATGATTTGTTAGCAACCTTTTGATTCCCCACCTTATATTGCCCCATTCATGTGGCAGGGACTTGCAGCTACCCTTATAAGTAAATATTAAGTCAATTAAAGATATATTATTAGATATTATTAGATATTATAATATTATTATGAGACTATAAAGTATGAGAATTTACATTAATATAATGTTGGTATATTTATATTAATTTTATATTAAGTAAATACGAATTTACCTCTATATTAATATGTAATATGACTATTTTTTTATTTGATTTATATAGTCATTTGATCTTCTACATCCTGTAAATTGACAATACGAATGAACAAATTCGTTAAAAGAACTGGAAATTTTCAATTATTTTCGTCGCCTGTGAATCTAATCAGAAGTACCTAGATTAAATGTGTTTGTTTTCCAAAGTATTTACACAAAACACTCACGGTCTTTTCCTTCTTGTGTTTTTGTAGTGAATTGCAACGTTTTACAGGCTTCTCCAGTCTTTAAACCATAATTCATGGCTTATATATGAGTGTAGCTAAGGTCGAAGTCATCTGAAAAGCCGAAGTTGGTGTGGCATATATCCAAATAAACGGTTGTTCAACGATGCCAAAGAAGTTTGGATGCCTTCGTGCAGGGACAACAAAATGGCCATGGCATTTAAAACCAGATTTTCTCTTCTTTGAAGCCACTCATGTCCGTCTTCATGAAAATCCATACTCCAACTTACTCCTTGGCTTGCATCGTAATGATCCTGAAACAAAGGCTTGAAATCAGTAGTTGAGAAATTGTTATGGATTTAGGAACTAGGCTCGGTGAGTTGGTCCTTCTCTCTGTAAAACGATGTGTCAGTTCCTCATAGAGTATGCATCTCATGGCTCATGTTTCACTGGCTCTCCAGTTCCCAAGAGCGAGCCAATAGTTCAGCCTTTGAAAGAAATTGCTTCTCCTGACATTTGAGGATGAATGTCGAACATAAATTACTTTCATAGTCGAATCTGAAATCCAATGGCATATGACATCTCCTCGATATAAAATGATACTATTCTGTCATATGATCGGAGATTGAAGGAGCATTCTGACCTACACAGGGAAAATCTGTTATGGGCTTCAAATCTCGTATCAATAAGTTGTTAAAGATAGTTCGACGTTTTCGCATTCATGTAGGATTGTGGGCCTCTTATCTTGTTGTAGGTTTTCGGGCAAGCCATTCTCTTATATTTGTGTGGAAGGATCTCATTGAATGGCCTCGTGAGATAATTTAATAAGCTTTTGTATTGTTTTTAACATGGAAAATTTTTAAAAAGAAACATAAGAAGCTTTTGTATTGTTGTTAACAGCGAGATATGAATAGCTTATGCCACGAAGTGGTTGCAGAGGTCACTCTATGCGGACGCATGCCTCAAGGTCCTTCCTCATTCCTCTCTATCCGGTCGCATGCCTCATCAAGGTCCTTCCTCATTGTGGGTAGTTAGTAGAAAATTTCTTCATTGGTTTTCTATTAAAAATACGTGCTATTATATGGGTTTAAATGAGAAAGAGATGATGTTATAATATCATTTGAAAATAATATTCAATGACCTCTTGTGATCTTAAAAGTTATTCAGTACAATTAGATTCAACCACTGATAAATGGAATGCGTTCAAGATTGAAAATTAACCATCTAAGCCACATTCTAAATACATATACATATTCTGATGGGAAATTATAAGAAGACGATTTCCACTATAAACACTCAATTTAGAATGCTTGTAATGCTAAACCTATTTCAAATGTTTTGTATATGGCAGAAATGTATATGTTTGAATGCGCTAAATGCTATTAAATTCTTGTATTAGTTATCTTTGTTGTAATTCAAATATTTTGTTCAATCATGGTATTAAACTCAAAGGCAAGAAATTCCAATTTTTGCCATGAATCTATTTCTAATAGAATTTGATGTCATTCTCAGGACTGGCTTCAAAGGTGAGAGTGTTGAAAGGAACACTGAGTGAAGTGGAAGATAAATTAGAGAATGTATTGAATGAAATGGGAGCCTCATACTTTCATTTCATATTGATGGATCACTTTAGGATCGTTTTCTGCTATATTTTATGTTACTCGAAGACAGAGAAATGTTGGGAAAAGGAACAGGCATTGTTGCACACAATATAGGATTTCACAAATGTCAGAATTACTTGAATTATTTAAAAGAACATCCTGAAAAATTAAAGACGGAGGAATACAAATCTAATATGATGTTCTTGAGTTGGTTGCTACCATGCAAAATGGCGGTGTCTACATACATAGCTGATGAAGTACGGATCGTTACCTAGGTAGCTCAATAGAGAACATGTCTTTATAATTAAGTGGGTCATACGTAGATCAAAATGACCAGGCAAAGGGAAAACTCTGAGTTAGTTTCCTTCAGTACCAAATAGATAGTTTATGATCTTCCTATCTTCATTGGATATGGATATAAGTTTTAGAAGACAAAGTAAACTATGAATACTATTTGCTTAGTTAAATCAGTTGCTTATGTAGGCTGTTTAGGAAATACATTTTTCTTTAATATTTTGATAAGTTCACTAAGCAAGTAGACAATATATCTTTGATATTTTGTTTGCAACCACTCTTTTATGAGTGTTATGTGGGTTTTCATCATCATTTGAGATTAGGATTAAGATATCAAATGTTTTTCAAGGACAAAAATGTATTACAAGAAAAATTGCAAATATAGTTTTTAGTGATAAACATTGCCTTAATATTTCAAACTAAGAGGTCTTCATCTTTATTAAATTATTTCACATTTTTTTGGAGTTAGCTAATGCAAAATTTTTGTCATTATACAGTAATACCTCCATACTTTACTATGATAAAATACCTTCAACACATGATATCGACTGTGTATAAAATATCTCCACGTGATATTGACCGTGTATAAAATATCTCCAACACCTGATTCAATTTTCGCCAAAAGCACAGTAACGATAAAAACAAAGTATTACTAAACCAATTTTGGTTTTGGGAACATGTGGTAAGTAGAGGGATACCAATTCTATACAAACTTGATCCCAACACCTAGTTTCATTGGTTAGTTTGAAAGGGGCACGACATATGCATAAAAACAACAATAAAGTATATGCATAAAAACAACAATACAGTATATGCATAAAAAGAGTAGATCTAGCTGACTACACCCCAAACATGCATTATTTGCTCTCTCTCTCTCCAAGCAGTTACCTTAATGAAGGAAAATCCATAGCAACAAACTGGCCAGGAACAATGGCTTCTCATATTTGGTATTTGTGCCCACAAAGGAAGTGATGAGCGATGGTGCATAAATAGTCTACTCACCACGGTTAAGGGGAAAAAATTACTATTACTAATTACACATAAAATTATCATTGTCTATCCATGTACCAAAGTTCTGTGTGATAAGAAAAGCATATAGACTCCCACTTAAAGCAGGGACTTGAAACTTTGTTTCTATCAATCTTGTTACATTTAGGAAACAAACAATCGTCACCCTTTTGATTCATATTAGTTGAATTACTCAATGTCATAATAGCATTGGGAAAACTAGCGAGGAGACATCCCATACAACATTCAATCACGCCACACTTTAGTAACTTGTGTGAAAATCGTATATCCTACGTGCGACCTTTACATGGTTCAAAGCATAGTAGCAAGATTCGAGTACGAATTCGAAAACGATTCAGATATGATACGGAAAAAATACGTAATAAAAAAATCAAGTACGACTAAAATACGGGAGTAAAAATCTTATAAATACAAAAAACATGCAATTTTAATTTAAAAATAAAATAAAATTATACATAATCATTCCAAATTTTAACATCTCATTCATTTTTCATTGAAAACTTTAAAAATAAAACTTAAAACTACACAAATCTATTTTTATATAAATGACTTAAAAAAATGAAAACAAAAAACTACATAAATTTACTTTTTGATAAATAATAAATACTAAAATATAAAATTAAAATAACAATGGTATAAAATAAAACCTGAATAAAAAAACTACATGTAATAAAATAAAACTTAAATAACAAAACTACATGTAATAGTAATAACATATTTTTATTAATCGGCCATGCTTTGGAGTTTTATATTTTATTGTATCAATATGAATTGAATTTGATTCCAATTCAGTTCATTCAAAATTGGGTAAATAAATAGTTGACCGTACCAAACTCGTATCATCTCGAATGTTCACTGTATTTTTAACCTAGTTTGAATTTCCATATAGCAACTGCCAATATAGCCGTATTTTGCTACTATAGTTCAAAGTAAGTGAAAACCTAACTATAAGGTAGTCCTTTTTCCTTTTGAAGATATTACGTATAATGGATGTAACGTCCTTCACACAACTTAGGCAAGGTCACATAACTTGTTATAGCATGTATTTATAGGCAAAATTATTAATCATATATTTGAAATGTCAATAACTATATTGATAATAGATAATGATTGTATGGTTTGAAGGCTGGAAAACGATAAATGATTATTATTTGAAGAGAGTAAAGGTTCATGAATGAAAGAATTATTAATGATAGGATTGTATGGTTTCAAGGTTGGAAAAAGAGATAAATGATTTGAATTTGAAGGGAGTAAAAGTTGATGAATGTAATTTTAAGTCAGAAGTCTAACTTGTAGTGCATTAGAATTTATAGCGTATTGAAAATGAGGATATAAATAAGTAGTTAACAAATATATAAGGGAAATGATGTATATATTATAAAATTAAGTTATAAAGTAAAGATTGAGTTATAAGGCAAAGATGGAAGAATAAATGGAGGGGGACTCCTAGTGATGGTTTTGTATAGAAATTAAAAAGTTTTTTTAAAGCTAAGATATTTATGTGGTTAGTTTTAGACAACAAAATTTTAACTTGGGATACTATGCAAATCCTAGAAGATGTATTATGTGAAAGAATAACAAAGATCTATGGACCAGCTATTTATCAATTGTCTTTTTACTAAAGAAGTCTAGATATAGATATTATAGATCATTAATAGGAAAAATAAATGGGGGCAAAGGTTCGTGATAGATTGTTTTCAATTGTTGATAGTAGACAAAGTTGTTAAAGATTACATGGTTCTTCCTTGTTTTGTGATATGGGTGGTGTGGCTATCTCAAAAGAAAATGGTTTCTAAGGCTTAGAATTAAATACTACTTAAGTTGCCCATAAAATAAAAAGTGTTAGTACAAGAAATTGGACTTCTTTTAAAGAAAAATCAACGAGATTTTTGAATGACCGTAAAATTGATTATGAATGTGCTTGGGGTTTCTTTGATGGGGCCTATCAAGGAACCTCGGGTTTTTGTGGAGTTGGTGCTATTTTATATTTAAATCAACAACATTACATTAAGCAAAAATTAGTAATGGGTCCAAGTACCATCAATAGAGCTAAATTATTTGTTGTGGCTTCTACTAAAGGTAGTAGACAAGGGAGTAAAAAATTTCTTGAGCCTAAAATTGGTGATGGATTAAATCAAATCCGAAAAATAGAGTCAATAATATTTTACTTGAGCCTCTTATGAACCTATGATGTGATCTCTACAAGTCAAAAAGCATTGTGAAACTCTCTTTTTTCTCATATCTATATAGAGTTCAATTATATAGTTAAACAACTTTCAAATGAAGTTTTGTTGTACAAGAAGGAACCCTTAATGAACCAATTTAGATAATGGAATGAAGTTGTTGTTGTTGTCAATGTGTTTTTATAATGTTGGTTTTCTTTCAAAATAGTGTTTTTCACTTTCTTGGACATTTGATGTAATGAAGAAAATTGTTGTAGCTTTGGGTCATTTGAAAATAGAATGTCTTGTAAAGGCCACCAAGGAGTCTTGGATGCTTGAAAAAAAAGAAAGAGCGATTAAGATGTATATTCTGATCTCACCTTTGAAATATTGAATATTATATATAAAGAAAAAATACTTAGAAATCTGATTTAGTTCCCTTTATTTAATTTTCTTATAAATTTACTTTTACAACAAATAAACTCTATTTTGCACCAAGAGTAGCAAGGTGCTCTAAATTCCAGTATAGGGATGTGTGCCATAACGTTATGTAATGGTATAAAAACAACTAAAACAATTATTGTCATCTCATAAAATAAAATAAAAATTAAAACCAACATAGATCCATCTTAAACTCAGATCTATCAAGCATCGAGAGGACCAAATTTCATGAGGTACAAACACATTGAGAATCAATGTTTTGATCTCCATCCTTGTCTTCATTGTGGGAAGACAAATCACCATTCAGACAAATGTCGAAAGAAGAAGAAAGACAAAAATAAAATAATTCATTATGGATGGATAAGTTCTTGGTGATGGAATCAACAAGTCAAGAAGATGCATCAATCTTACCATCGAATTCAAACTCAAGTAAAGACCCATTTTGCACCAGTCCCCTTATAAGTCCAAAGTGGTCCCCTTATGGCATAACTTCCAAGCATGGCCCTTACGGGATGAGATAACACGTGGTTATATCCACATGCCCACTTTGAGTTGTACACATTGAAATAAAAATGGTACTATCTTGCACCTCAAAGGGGAGAGTACACTAACAAAAATCTCTTGGACCTTAAGGGGGGAGTACAATTATCATCAGGTTAGTGGTCATCCAAAACCACCAAATGCATGATATCATTCGGTTAGTGGTTATCCAAAACCACCAGATGCATAGTATCAAGTGAAGACTCCAAATCCCAAGCTTGGATTTCTTTAGACATTCTTCTCACCTTGCAAGTGACAAAGGAGGGAATATTGATGATGATTGTCATACTTCAAGTTTCGACAAAAATAGTTTGTAGATGGCAGACTTTGTCAAGCAAATTGCCAAATGGGAAACAACAATCTGTAAATGATAGACTTCGACAAACAAATTTCCAAATGAGAAACAATAGTATGTAGATGGCAGACATAGATACATGATTGGGATGTTGACTGACACTATTTGTGTGCCATTTTCTAAGAGCACTTAAGTGATTCGATGATTATAAAGTGGTGATACAACGTGTTCACCAATTAGCAAAAGACACTAGTTTCTTCTAGATAAATTACTTGGCATATAATGATATGGTCAAGTAAATTTGTAAATGTTCAGAAATTGGTAGTTGTTCACTTCCAAATTTCAGCTCTCTTCCAGTTCATTTCATATGAACAATCCAACATCCAATTTGACAATTTTTTAGGCAGAATTTTCTTTAAAGCACAGATCAAGGCTTCTGAAAAATTCAGCATATCAACATTTGTATTGGTGTTTATTGCTTAGCTGATACAAATATATCGACTTGTGATTGAGGGGGGGAATGTTAGCCTATGACTTACATTACCAAACACAAATTTAAATTGTCACCAATATTTGTATTAATCATTTAGAATAATAGTGATTTGTCCCAAATTATTACTAAGAGATTTGGTTAAGATTTCCTAGCCCAATCACCATGCAAGGTGCCAGAATCTAAAGCAATTCTCTTAGTGAGGTGACATCATTCATTGTACTATATAATTGTAACTTTGAATTAAATACAATTAAGTTGGCTAGTTAGCATTTTCTGTTATATTGTTGTTTGTGCATGTTTTAATAGAAAGATTTAAATTTTATAGAAAAAAATTCACATCAAGAAATTGGATCCCTCTCAATACTTGAAAAATCTAGGTTTAAAATAAATCTATACTAATTTAATAAATTCAAATACTTTATTTAATTAAATAAATAAAAGTTAAAAAGTAATTTAAAATAATCAAAACCATACTTAAGAATATGTTAAACATTTATTCTCTCCACTCTTAATTATTCATTTAATAAAAATTAAATATTAAAAATATTTTAAATATTTTTTCATTTCAAATTTATCCATTTAATTTTGTATAATTTATATATAATTTTTAAAAATATATTTTCCTAATCATAATGTTACATTAAAACTTTATGGATTACTTACTATATTGTTCCTTTAAAATATACTAACTACAACTATTATTAAGAAGTGCATTCGTCGTATTAAACATGATCACAACCCATCAACCTTTTTAAAACATGATCACAACCCCACCAACCTTTTTAGAGCTCATAACTAGTTTACAAAACATGACTAGTTTACAAAGCATGGTTAGAATGATATATAATTTGGAGAACGATTGATTCAAAGGAGACTACATTAATCTTCAGCGTAGAAGAGCTAAATACTTCCTTGATAATGTAGGCCAATAATTTGTTTCGACATAAACATTTGAGTGTTTAAAATAGTTCAAATAGACCTTATATACCGAGAACCAATTTGATACATTAGTAAAATATAATTAATCTAATTACATTTGATTGATATAATTATTAAAATATATTTATCATTAATATTTGATTTGATTTGTTGAGTTATGGATGAATTTTGGACCAGGTTTTAATTAAGTTATTAGATTAAACTTTTTTAGGTATAATTTTTTTTGTATGTGTAAAAAATTAAGATAAAAAATTTATACCTCAAGAAATTGATCATTTTGGATGTTTGAGAGATATAGGCTTAAGATGGATTTATGATGGTTTTAATTATTTTAGCTTTTGTGTAAAATTTAAAATTGAGCCGACATATGCTCTCAAATAAATTTATTTAATTTTTTTTGTTGTCAGTCACGTACAGTATGTTATGTACGTGACAACATATCCCTCATATTGGGTTGTAGAGCACCTCGCTACTCTTAATGGAATGAAGTGATGACATTAAATCAAATCAATTAGTTTTTATTTTCATTTTTTTAACATGAACAATTACTATTCTTGGATGGGGTGAGGAGAGAGACATGTTGGTCCTGCCCCATCTACTAAGCACGTGGAGGGGGCAGGTGCTGTAAGGGAAAGGTCCATCAATCATGAATAAAAGAGGGACAGGCGTGTGGGAGGCTGTCAGATCGAGTTCGTGTGGGGAGATGTTTATGAGATCTTGTGACAAACATTCAATTTAGTAGAGTGTGATCTCGAACAATGGTACTTGCGAGCCCTGTTCCATGATGAAATGTTTCCCTTCATCTTGTGTGTGGATATTTCTTTTGGTTTGGATACTAGGGAGTACAAGAAGTCCCCCTAGCGTGTTAAGCCTATGTGCATTTCCCTCTTGGTGCACCAACGGTGGCTTTATGATAGCATAGAGGTGCAAGACAACCAAAAGGAAAATGATGTGGTAGCACTCCAGGTGCCAAAGGGGTGTAGGAACGCATCAACACCGGTTGGAAAGATAGATTATTCGGGACATGCCCTGACATATTAGGAATTAAATCAACCAAGACGAGGCCATCCTACCCACAAACCTCCAGTGCCAAGCAACAAAAATATTGTAGTGGTAGTAGATCAAGGTCTAGGATCTTATTGGGTTTTGAAGCTTCTTCTAGGTCGTCTCCTGCTGGAATGAGACCAGAACCAAGCGGGTTTTTGGTTATTCATGGCTACCATCCGCGATGACATTAAGAGCATCCACTCAAAGCTTGACATCCTGGCGGAAGTTGTCAACACCCTACTTCAAATTCAGCATCAACAGTTGGAGAAAGTGGAAAATTTGTCTCGAGTTCATAGCACTTAAATTCTGGTAGTCTATGTTCTTAGCTCAGGATTTCAAATTAACTCTTTCTTTGGTTGTTCTATTATTACTATATCAAGCTAGTTATGTTTATATTTTCCTAGAAAAGAAGGGAAGGCCATGGTTTCCCTATGTAGGGAAGGAATTCCCCACGTGGACTCTTTTTTGGTTTTTTGGACTCTTATTCAAGAACCTAGTCGAGTTTCATCAATGGATGACCTGGTTTCTCATGTGGTAGGTCAACCACTAATGCTCTTGTTTTGTACTCTATGTATTTTATAGTAATTTAATATAGAACCGCTAGCTTAAAAAAAAACACGAACAATTACTAATTATATTAAATAAAAAAAGGGTTGTGACCTTATCGTACAATCTAGAGTTACAAAAATAATGCATACAAAAGTCTGAAATTGCCCAAAGATGGTGACCATATCCAAAATACTGAGAGAAAATTTTCTTACTCTAACTACTTCTTCCTTGAGTCCATACTATGACTTGTATATAGTCTTACATATTGTCTTTACAACAAGACAAATTTATAGAACATATCAACTTAACAAAGGAAATTAAACTAGCCCATATAATCCAGGCCTCCCCCATCCTGCTACTAAATCCAAGTAGGATGGTTCATGTCCTTGAGTCTTATATGTATGTTCCATTGTGTCCTCCTCCATAACAACCACTTGAGATAAACCAATTGATGCTTCGTGGGGGACTAAATTTATGAGCTCCTAGAAACTTGACCTTTGTCTTACGGTTCTTTTATCTTTGCAACTTCATCTTCAAGCTTCTCCTTTTGACATTCCTCTCCTACTTCCAACATAACAAATTTATCCTTGGTTTTCAAGTAGGATTAACTATCTACTTGTTTCCTTTATCTCCCAATATTTCCTACATGCCTCCCATGTCCTTATGATCATTGCTATGTTTTCTTGGCAATCATCGTTGTGTCTTTTGCAACACTGGATTTCCCTTTGCATGTATGCATAATCACAATGTACACATCTATTGGAATGGTTATGGAGAGTCATACCACCCAAAATCCCAATGAGAAATATCTCCTTTCCAACTCCAACACCTTGCAAGTTGAGTGCATTCCTTTATTTCCAAATGTTGACCAACCTAATCCCTTGAGATGGGACAAACAAAAGATTCTAAGAACTAGGAGCAGGGTTAACAAGAGAAGCACATAGATATGGTTCCTTATCCCTTTCGACAATAATTCTGCCTCTCATATTCTCTAAAATGCAACTAGATATACATGGAACTCGATACCCTGTGGAGTTCATTAGCACAAAGAGTAGATAGACTAAAACTAAAACAAAAGAGGCAGAAAGGAAATGCCATAGAGGGAAAATTTTGCCTAACTTCACAAAGAATTTACTTGACAAACTCACATAGTTGTAGTTTTTAGGGTCCTATGCTAACTCGCCTTACTCTAAGAATTAAGCATACATAGTATAAGGCCATAAATTTGTGATAAGGGAAAATAAGTTGGTGTTCAGCAATCAATGTAAAAAGGGTCTCTTTATCAATTAAGACTCATTAGGCAGTTGTATTTTGACCATGTCAAGTAGTTACTACAAGGCTATGAAGTGTTTTGTGAAGAATATTGTAATGGAGCTATGCTCAAGTGAATGGTTGCCCTACCATAAAAGGCTAGTGAATATTGTTCCCATAATAACAAAGCTCTTTTTTCTGCCATATTCTGTTATTATTGTCTCATATTTATGTTTATGTGTTGCATGTTTCTAGTTTATTGCATGCTAATATTGCTATGCATTGTGTAAATATCAAGTTATAGGGGTAAGGAACACCACATGTGGTATCAGAGCCACGATCATGAGACAAAACGCCTTTGAGAATTGATAAACCTATGGTTGGGGAGCAATACACATAGAGACTACAATTGGTACTTAGCCATTTTTTCACCTCATTTGGTGCAATTGTTCGACAGCGTTATAAATCATATTGGTAGCCCTTAAAGTAGTGCCGCATTAGATAACAACTGCACACTAAATCATGTATGTGTACCCTCAGGTGTATCAAAAGCCTCATAGGTCACTTGAAACCAACCTGCAATCGTCTCGTTGCTATAGTGGCACCAAGAACAACACTCGGGAAGATACTCTCATGTACCTGGGTAGTCGGATAGTACGGCTAAGTGCATCGTTGATCCTCCTTAGTTAGTTCCGTAAGATATTGGTCCGAGAACTACCATTGGACCCTACATGTATACAAGAGAGCTATAGCACCTCATGACAATCCCTTGACTTTAGAACCCTAGAAAAACTAGAAACCCTTCTCTCTACAACTTGTTTATGAGATTTATTCATTTTGACTCAAAAGAAAGAAAATTTACTAGGGAGAGTCATGTGAAATTCATACATCTTTGAAGCTAACAATAATTTGGCAACTTTTTTAGTGCAGTAGTATTCAAGCCCCAACGTTAAAAAGTCTGTAGAGTCCAAAAACCCTTATTTCTGACCTACCTCATTGAATTCCTTGCATCGCACTGATCACTTTGATATATAATTCTCATAACCTTTTTTTGGAGTCCCAGAAACCCTTATTTGTGACTTGCCTCCATAGAATCCTTGCCTCACACTGATCATTTTGATATATATCTCTCACAACCTTGTTTTGGTATACCCTACCCCTCCTTTTGTAGTTTCTACTTTCTTGCTCCCATGTTACACACTCGCCACCAGACCAACATGGAGAATACCAACCAAAATCCACCCCACCCCAAACCAAACCTCCCCCACTTAGCCTCTTGACCTTCAAACCCTTGCCTCTAACGTGGGCCAACTCACCCAACGGATGACCAAACAAGAAAATAACTACTCCAACATCAGTTTCTTGTCAACTGTTATTGACCAACATTGTGGATATGTTATACCCTTTGACACCCTCACTCATGAATCTATGGCCATTGAAGACTAGGGGTCTCACTCTCTATTCCCCAAACACCAATCTCCCTCGTTTGAAGACAAAACTCCATGGCATGTTCTTCAAAGATTGACATGTGCACATTTGATGGTTCCAACCCCTCAAGATGGGTGACTCAAATGGAACATTATTTTTCACTCCATGGCATTAAAGATGATCTCTAAAGTTGAAAATTGGGGTCTTATATCTAGAAATCTTATTATCGTTATGTTCGTTGGAGATAATTTGTGAAGATCCTTCATGAGCAATATGATCGTGATACTCATTATTTAGGTCGATTGAATAAACCATGCCAAACATGCACTTTTTAGGACTACATAAAAAAAATTTGAGCCAGTTGGCCATCCTCACCAAAGGCCTCTTTGACTCTTTTTTTCCGAGAATATTTCATCAGTGGCCTCAAGGAGGCAATTCCTACACATGTCCTCATGCAAATACCCTCCACTTGGTTGGAAACTTGTGATAGATATTGTGAAACTCAAATGGTCCTCAATGCTCAAACCAAGCACCCTTCATTTTCCTCTCACATCGTATCTCCCATGGCTCCACCTCCGAGCAACCCCCCCACCCCACCTTTCTGAATCCATAGGCTCACCCTAGAGGCCATGGTTGAACGTCAACACCTCAGGATTTGATATAATTGTGATGAAAAATATGTCAGAGGCCATAAATGTAAAGAAAATAAAATATTCTTGATAGAATCCACCCCCCCGAGGTCCCAGAAGCCAACATAATCAAAGTTCTACTCAAACCAAAAGGTGATGACACAATGTCACCTCTTGAAGATGCTCCTGATATACCAGTTCCAGAAGAGCATCAAAAAATTTCCCTTCATGCTTTATCTATGGTTTCCACTCCTTAGGAGTTGAAATTGATTGGCTACATAAAGCACAAGAAATTCATTATGTTGATTGAGAGTGGCAACACCCATAATTTCATCCATAGGCATGTGGTAGAAAAAAAACCCATTGTTATATATGTCCCATTTCTAATTTCCAAATATTGATAGCCAATGTGGGTGCAATGAAATGCGGTGGTCAATGTGAGAATTCCAAACTCTAAATGGGAGACTACGAACTAAAAACTCATATGTTTTTTATTGGCAGGGGTGGTTGTGATATCGTTTTAAGGGTTGATTGGATCAGGACCTTAGGTCCTGTCATAATGGATTCCCGCGAACTCTTTCTCCACTTTACATGTAACATCTCCATAATTTCGGGTGTTATTTTGAGAAAATAAAATTTCTGCTCCTCTAGTCATTAAGAAACTTCACACGTTAGTAAAATAATACATATCTAAATTATTTATACCTTGCACTCTTCACTAATAGCTATCATAAAGCTAATTACTTATGCAAGGATTTTTGTGATCATTTCCGACCTTATCAAATTCTACTACCATGTTAAAACATGACGACAACACCACTTCTTGTACTTCACTTGGAATACTTATACATCGTGTCTATCTATAAAATTTTACTTCAAACAAACGAAATTACAAAGGTGAAGCATGCCTTATGCTTTGCCCAATATTTTATGTAGTAAGTACCAAGATCCTTCATCCTTGCATCAATCAAATGACCATTAGTGTTTAGGTAAAATGGATGTTCCAACAATGCATAAACTTTTTCATCTTTCCTACAACCTTCCTTAAGAAAGCATCCTTAATATACTCCATATTATACAACATCCATTTTCCTTACTTTAACATTTAATCTATCTTACTTAGAACTATTAGAACTATTATAAGCAAGGGGAAACATTCACCTATACACCGAAATTAACAAAGTCAACTACTTCCACTAAGCTCATAACTTACGCATGTTAGCCTCTTCATCTTTCACATTGAGCTCATATTTGACTAATACCAACACTTCACGTATTACACATTCAATTGATAAAAATGACTTCTATATATTTATAAGGGATTTAAAAATGGATGCACCTAATTCACAACAACCATTACTCATATGAGAGACACCAGATATACACGTGGTTCACCGGCTATCCGGGTTACGTCCACAAAGAGAATTCGCAATTCCAAATATACATATGTAACCTTGTTATGCAATTCCAAATCTCTGTCAAAACATCGGTCTGTCCCCAAGGAGCCATATATACTTAAAAAATAAATCGCATACCTGAGGTTTATCTCTATCGAGAGCTCATGCAGATATTGCTTAATGTGTCTCTCTCATTCAAGGGCTTTATCAAAACTCATGATGTAGAGTATTACAACAGTAAAAGAACACAGAGATTGCAATCTCGGCTAGCAATTTATAAAAACTGCGCAGTAAAAGCTCAAACAGAGAACCCATCTCTCGGCTAGCAAAAATATAAATAATGTAGAGAAATATGTCAACACAGAGGTCACACCTCTAGGGTTAGAGCTTATAACGTCTACGTCATAATACCTCAACAATGATAAAAATATAACGTTTAAAACTGAGTTCATTTCTAACTCTAAACCCAAGATTTACACCTTTGACATGCAGGTTCATTCCTCATCTTCTGATGATTTTCTTGGCTAAACTCTTCCTATCACCAAGATCCCCAATCGCAGAGTTCCTCTTTCTTCTTTCCCCAAAATCCTTTTCCGAGAGCCCCAAATAATTTGCTAAACACGAGCATGCAGTAAAGCTAATACTTAGCTTTCCAATGGATTGCGGATCCAGGATGGCCGAGCTACATGCCACCATTACCACATTCTCCTATCCTCCGGAAGTAACGCAAGTTTTTCCTTTCTTTCCCCGCCACTACTCTCTCCCAAATACTCCTCGTTTTGACTCTTAAGTAGGTGGTATCCTCTAGGTGGGATCCTCCCTTCCTAGCTGTAGGTAGCAGCTTAAGAGTTCGAGCTCTCTAAGCAAGTGGCGATGGTAGGGTGTCGAAGTGTTAATCTAAGACATGCAGATGGCGGTAGTAGAGGTGTGGTTGCTTCACTAAGGAGACAACCTCCCTAAACACTCTCTCGACTACCACTTGACATCAAAAGAGAGCAAACCCAAGAAAAAAGCTTTTTCTTATATATATAATATATACTCTTCAAAAGTTATTACTCGGTTAGATTGAAGACTTAAGGCTTTAATATTTTTCTTATATAAGATATATATATATATATTAAAAGATGTAACACCTTTTTAGAACACCTAAGATTCATTATATAGAGAGAGAGATATTTTACTCTTCTTTTGATTAGATTTGAGAAACTCATTCGTTTCAATCTAAGAGGCTAGTGCCTAAATTGTGTTAATGATCATCTAAAATGTTGGCATATATGTATTACAATTTGATTAGGATTACCCTTAGTTTCTTAGAGTCTCACCTAAGATCTTTAGAACATTATAACCTACATGTGTATAATATATATACACACTAATATAATCTATATATATACCTCTCATATATAAATATAATTCCCTATAGCATCCTAAGGGTGATGTTAAGTAATAAACTTCAAACATAAGCTAAAGGTAATACTTAGAGCTTCACAACAAAAATATTTGGGTATCATTTACCGGGGTTAGGGTACCATCAAAGTATGACCTTTCATAGGTTTACTAGGATCATTTAGTCATAACTGTCTTCACACTCAGAGATAATCCCTACGACTTATTAGAAGGTTATGACAAGTAGCTACTGTCGTCAAAATATGACGACAGTTCTTATAATTTCTAAGGTCAGCCCTTAAATTACTTTATTATTTCATCAAGTGCCCTAGGCACTAGGATGACACACGCTATTTCTGACTAGATTCTGGCTTATCACTTTTCCTTCCCGGTGGATTCAGTCGCCCGTTGATAAGTTGTGTTCCCACCTTTAGTCTCTTAGATTTACAAAAACATCTATAACTTAGAAAAATATCATAATGATACTTTCAAGGTCCACTGGTAGGGCCTTGGCCTTGAGCTCCTCACCAAGGCCACATACACGGTTACAATTACATTTACAAAAATAATAAGGTGTAAAATAGGGATGTTACATACTTTCCCCCTTATGAATAACACTGTCCTCCGTGTTCATGCCTTTCAAGCATTTGTCTTCTACTCTTGAGTTATCTTTTGTTCGCTTCATCATTTTTGTTTTGGTCATCTCCAAACTTTCGTGATTCCCGCATATTTTATCACTCATAACCTGCATTCTTATGCCACAAACCGGTCTTCCAAAAAATTTTCAGTAAAGCATGTCATTAATTCATAATCTAACTCGGAACCTAACCACGAATTCTTTCTGCAACACAACTTGCACATTTGTACAACCCATACAATATCTTCCAACATTCTTTAGTATAACATAATTATACTTCACAAAAATTCAAATTGTAAATGTTTAACATTTATCATGCATCCTCATTCTTGAGGAAATTTTGCTTACTCAAGCATTCATAAAATTCACACAAGAAGGCATCCAATAGTCTACTTACAAGACAAATCATTAATATTTGTTATATCATAAACAAATATTTCCACAACACTTTGTTGATCATCAAATTCTCCCATGAGTTTGGGACTTCAGCAACCCTCTGCTGAACAAAAAATTCTTCCTCTAATTCTGTCACCAATTCCTGTGGAATTACAATCTACACTTTTGAGGTTACTCTGCTTTTTTATTGCTAGCCAAAAAAATTTCCTCCTCAAAACATTAAACAGCATCCTGTCTCCAGATGTCAATCTTTGTGCCTAGGTCTTTGCCATTGATACCACAAAACTCTTTCGCAATTCCCCTCAAGCCTCCCTGCTTGAGTACTGGAATTTATTTTCCACCCAGCCTCCTGCTTGAGTCCAGGAAAAGTTGCTTCAGCAAAGCAGAGTTGGGTCAATTTTTTCCACCCCTCAAGTCCTCTCACTTGAGGGCCGGAATTATTCGTTTCCCCTCAAACCTTCTTGTTTGAGTCCATGAATATTCTTTTCCCCTCAAACCTTCTCATTTGATTGCAGGAATATTCTTTTCCCCTCAAACCTTCTCGTTTGAGTCCAGGAAACCGCAATCATTTATTATTTCCTGTAATTTTTATTAACCACAACATGTCACATAATAGCAACAAAATACTAACATCACATATATTCACCTTTTTACTCATCAGTTCGAACGCATGCTTTTAACATATCCTTTCATGAGTCCTTGATCTGTATTCATCTTCTTACCATATACTTACTATATCGCGTCCATGTCTTTCCACAAGTTCCACAGAATGTGACCATCTGCCAAATTCACTTGTTAGTACTTCTTAATAACTCTATATCAATATTCCTTATCCTTCAGAATACATGATCTTACTAAGAGACTGCTACTCTTTTGAGTGCTACATTCAAGTACATCCACTAAGTACAGATAATGATAGAATCTTAGAAGAGTTCATTTTATTTAAGCTATTCGAACTACTAGACCAACTATCATTTATCGCTATTTGAACTTTTATTCATGGAAATGTAAGATTAATACACTACTATCGATTTTCTTCAATCATAACTATACAAATCTTATTGACGATATCAGTTCTTATTTTTTATAAACCACTTACATATATGAAATGGAAAACTAATTCCATTGACCCAAAATTAACTACTCATTTTTCAACCGAGTATAACTATTCATTCTTTGTAGAGTCGACCGCACACAATACTATTATATTTTCTCACGGTCTACAATATCTCATCCTATGATGAATTCTACAAAACAATGTTCATTCGTCATACACGTCTTACCTTATATGCTAATATAATTTCGACACCTTAATCTATCATAATCCTACAGTAATGTTTGCACCCCTAGCAAAATATACTTTGAACATTAATTCCATTCATTAGTTTAAACATAGTACTTCAGCAATAAACATAATGGAACTTTACTTACTTGCAACTTGCAGACTACTTATCAGTTACCTCTTGCTAAATCTTTGAAAATCAATTTGTCCCGTTGCGTCTTACAATTAGAGTCCCTCCATTGGTTCATTCAACTTATTTCATCATGTTGAGCTCAATTAGGCCCGAGTGTTGTAACTCCTGCTCTGATACCATATGTAACATCTCCATAATTTCGAGCATTATTTTGAGAAAATAAAATTTTTGCTCCTCTAGTCATTAAGAAACTTCACACATTAGTAAAATGATACATATCTAAATTATTTATACTTTGCACTCTTCGCTAATAGCTATCATAAAGCTACTTACTTATGCAAGGATTTTTGTCATCATTTCCGACCTTATCAAATTCTACTACCATGTTAAAACATGACGACAACACCACTTCTTGTACTTCACTTGGAATACTTATACATTGTGTCTATCTATAAAATTTACTTCAAACAAACGGAATTACAAAGGTGAAGAATGCCTTATGCTTTGCCCAATATTGTCTGTAGTAAGTACCAAGATCCGTCATCCTTGCATCAATCAAATGACCATTAGTATTTAGGTAAAATGGATGGTCCAACAATGCATAAACTTTTTCATCTTTCCTACAACCTTACTTAAGAAAGCATCCTTAATATACTCCATATTATACTACATACATTTTCCTTACTTTAACATTTAATCTATCTTACTCAGAACAATTATAAGTAAGGGGAAACATTCACTATACACCGAAATTAACAAAGCCAACTACTTCCACTAAGCTCATAACTTACGCATGTTAACCTCTTCATCTTTCACATTGAGCTCATATTCGACTAATACCAACACTTCACATATTACACATTCAATTGATAAAAATGACTTCTATATATTTATAAGGGATTTAAAAATGGGTGCACCTAGTTTCACAACAACCATTACACAATAAAAAAACCATTACTCATATGAGAGACACCATATATACACGTGGTTCACCCGCTATCCGGGATACGTCCACAAAGAGAATTTGCCACATCTTGTATTATTCATTCCGAATATATATGGTTACATTCTGCAACTTCCTTGTTGCGATATTTTTCTTCACTTCACTCTAGACACTCTCCTAGAGAGCATTTTTAACAACAACAAGTATGTAATCATACCTTTTCGTCAAAGAAAATATACGAGGGAATGCAGAGTTTAAGGAACAAAGTAATACAAGATCTATATTCTTAAAGAGGTCCTGCCACATGGGCGTTGCTCTTTCCTAGCATAAATCAACAATTTTAAACATTTCAAAAGTATTCTTTATGATCTGTATAATCTACACATCACTCAGTTTCGCCAGTGATCAATACATATATAAATTAAGACTACAAAATTTATTCACAGTTTTGGTCAAGGATCGGTTCTACCAACGTATTAGCCAGTGACCAATTCTATATATACAATAAAAACTACACTTTAACTACAGTAGCAAAGATTTATCAATGTTTAGCCATAGATCAGCTCGGTGTATACTTTACCTAGTTTTTACTTTATTTTTATTTTCAATTGTTATACCTTAATATTACACATTACATCCTAGTGTTGCACCCTGCCACGTGTCACCCAGACAAACCCCATCTGAAGAGATTGTCGCACCCTGCACATCTGGTAGAGCGCAATAATTAGGGTTACCGCATTCTGCTCTTACCCTAGGGAGCGGTACTACCACGTTATGCTCAGGTCTAGGGGCACGGTAATCCAATTTTATCCTTTTTCCTTGGATTTTGGGATCTTGACTTTCGAGAGGTATCTTTGGGATTGCCAGCTTTCATGTGATCTCAACTCCTATCTTTGTTTAGTGGGTCTGATCCACTAAATACTCCATAGATCCATATTACTCTATTGTTCGTTAACTCTCCCATATGCTATAAGAGAGAATCCTTCCATGAGCCAAGAGGAGGACTTTTGGGGCATCAAACCTATGGTCATGAACCTTTTGCAAAGATATCTAGAGGTAGAAGAACTTGGAGTTGGAGTTGGCTTGGACATCAAGCAACTATTTTGTAAGCACTATTGAGTTCTCAATAAAAGTATAACTTGTCTTGTTTCCCTATTTACGTGTATTGGTTATGATTCAATTACATAAATTGTATTCAGTAGAATATATATCTAACTTGTGATTCAATTATTTGGAAGATATTGTGCACTTGTTTGTTGTTTTTATCCTCACAGGTTCATCGCGAGGACTTCAGGATCAAAGGCTTGATTGGACAAACATCATAATAGAAGGTCAGTTGTCTTCTTTCTCATCTTTCAGATATTAAAGTTGAAAACACTAGATTAAGATCTAGGGAATGAGGTAGCATTTGTTTCCTTTTTGTCTTAGTTTAGAGTTGATTTGTACCTCTCTGACCTAAGAGAGTTTCTCTTTATCCGTAGGGAGAAATATCTGTAACAAAAACTGGCGACTCCGCTGGTTTGAACCCTTTTTGATTGAGTTCTTTTACTTTCAGTCATTATTGATTGTGATTTTTATCTTCCTTCAAACCAGTAGTGAAAGTTGGTATTTTTGACCTCCATTCACCCCCCTTCCCTCTGCATCATCCCTCTACCTTTTATCAGTAAGTCCTCTGGGTCTACACACCCTTGAAAAGTCCAAAAAATTTCTTAAATTAGTGCCCTGTCCATCTTTTTCAAAATTACCACTCCCTCATAACTGCCTACAGAACGGTAGTACCGCGCCCTTCACACTATCTAGAACGCGGTAATATACCAGTACCACTCCTGGAGTTATGTCAAGCACGCGATAATCTCTGCATTTAAGTTTGTTGCTCATTTTGTTTGGTTCCTACAGGTCATTTATGACTTTCTCTGCCTTTGGTTGTTTTTCTATTGCTCACTAGACCTCTGCAACCTGTTTAACTTCAGCACAGTGCTTATGCTTCATTGTTTGAAGCTTTGTAGACAATTTTGAGAACTTTGGGTCCATGGTCATTAATTATCACTAGATCTACTTATTCATTCCCAATTGCTCCTTGTCTACATACTCTATCATTGTTAGCCAGTTGCAAGTCTTTTATGGTTTGTTTGTACTTTCGGTTTGAGCTTGATTTTTTTTTAGTTAGTGGCATCATATTCATATTGATCACCCCTTCATTATTTTTTCATTGGCTTGATCCTTTCATCATAATCAAGTTTTTGTCACTATTTTCCTTCCCTTGATTATATAACTCTAAATATTACATCATTCTTATAAGCAATATCTTTTCCATTACTGCCATCAAAATCAATATTGGAAATTACCTCTTGAGAACATTGTCTTTCTTTCATTTGAAAAGATCCAATTCATACTTTTACACATTAGGAAGTGAATCATTCATCTCCGTTTGCCACATAAATTCTCCTTCTGAAGCATTATAGTTGTAGATCAGTTACAATTCAAAGTAGTGTTCATTCAGTTTGGCTTATTTGAAAAAAGAAAAGAAAAAGTTTGTTTTTGAAGTGGTTTTTCATTGTTTTTGAAAAGTTCATGCATTGTGATCGAAGAACTCTTCCTTTTCTCTAGCTAGATTTCATCGAATAGAAAGGATCATTTCGATTCATTCTCACTTGCATGGTTTGAGTCGTCATAACACCACAAGTTTCACTTCCATTTACTAGATTGAGTAATACAACCACTAAAATTTACACTCCCTAACTCAACACACCATAACCTCACTTGAGGAGAAAGAGAATTTGTTAGCTAGGTAGGACACCAGGGATAGGCATCCAAATAATTCCCCCTTGTCATCTTCATCTGAGACATAGTTGTTGTCCTCTAGGGTACTAAAATCCTCTTGTACTTGTTGACACGGTCATACACCAATTTGTGGAGGGGTCTCTTATTGTTTTAGGGGTTAAACCGTCGCGAGATCGAGAACCGGATGGACTTTGTGGAATGTCGCACTCCACTTAGCCCTAAGGAAACATCGATCATTGTCTTGCTTGTATTCTCCGGCTACCATACTGGTGATACAAGGGTGATAAGGTAGAAGCGCTGAAAACCTTTTCCGATGTGTCATGAATGAGGTAGCTTAGTGACTTTTCTACTAGGGCTCTTTTACCCAGGATCCCTTTCGGTAGAGGGATATCCTTCCATTATTGGTCTCTCATTTTGTATTGTTCGACTTGGATTTCATCACCTTGCGAAGGATACAACTTGTTGAGGTCTCTAGCTCTTAGTTAAGAATTTTTGCTTGCTATTTCATCTTCTTAGAGGGTCATTTTTCTTTTTAGTGATTGCTTGTTGGAATTTTGTCCATCTTTTGTTTCGGCTCGTTTACTGTGACGCCGGTCTTAGTATAGTTTTTTAGAGCTTGATTTTTGGCCTGTGAGCCTTGCCTTTTTCTAGCTCCCCTTTTGCACACTCGGCTGCTTCAGGGTTTTTGAGTTCTTTTTTACGAGACTGTCCCTGGAACTTGTATTCCATCATCATGTCTGATCCACGGAGATCACGAAGGGTACAAGGATGAATCCCACCACCACCACCACGGACTTCTAGTCCGCCTGCATCACGTATTCTTTCCCCTGTCGACCGCGGTGCTGGCCGGGGGAATGTTCCACCACCTATTCGCACTACATCTTTAGTTCCTCCTGTTACTATAACTCACAGCACGGCCTCCGAATCTCCTGCGGTTCCTAAAACCAGTAACATCCCTGAGATTTCGGCTATCCCTCAACCCACTGTCATTCCAGAAATTCCTACCATAGTGAACAACACCACAGCTCCTAAAGTTAGTATTGCACATGATACTATACCGGAGGCCATCACCCTCCCAGATGTTAGCACTACCCCACCAATAGACACTTTCTACGATGTTCCTGAAGGATCTGTTGGAACCATTGAAGGATCTGATGAAGATATGTCCGAGTTAATTCCAATCCCGGATGGCTACATTGAAATTATTGAAGAAACCGAACTACTTAACACACCTTTTGAACCTAATTTTGATTCTTTTACTTCCCAGGCGGAGCCTCTGCCTGCCACCTCAACACCACCAGGTGTTCACACTCAGGAAATTGGTTCTCCTAGCAATGTGCCATTCACCATATCCCTCCCCGATCTCCCCTCGGGACAAGATATTATGGCGTCAATCGACTATAGCATGGTTAGTCTCGCTAACTCCCCTTTAGCGTCGGAACAGTTCAAACATGATACAGAGAAAATGATCTCGTCGGCTTCGCAATACCCCCCTACCACTCACCCTCCTGGTTACCGAGGTCGTCACATTCCATCTAGTACAGAGTTTCACCACTCTTATGCTGACGGCTCTGGACCTTCAGATTTTATTTTACCCCATTCATTTTCGGACCCCTCACGGGATACAAATCCGGGCCCAGGCCCCGATGGTCCTCCTATTTTTCAAGACCCCATGGACGTGATTCCTGATACCCCTTGGTTAAATTCCCCACATTTTCTACCGTCCAATATGTTTGGCGTACCTTCACGGGACACACCACTTATGAGGGATAACCCAGTGTTTTCTCCGTCCCCACTTGTAATGTATAGAAGACCTCCCCCAAAAATTGGCACCTTTGGTGCCATTGGCCAAACAACCATACCCCACCTTTCTAGTGTTGGAAGAACATCTAGTCATATTGCTGGATCATCCATGCTGACCAGAGGCTCATCTCTGGCCACCATCTACACCATTTCTGGAGGCGGACTACCGACTATTGGAACCATTGATCCCAACAACCAACCCCCCTAGGTGGACCATCCAACCCACCTGTTGGAGGACAACCATCTTTTGGGAACACTGGTCCCAATCCCCAACCTCCTCCCGCTGGACCATCTAACCCACCTGTTGGAGGGAAACCCCTTGGTACCATCCAAAGTGGGGCCACTCAACAACCACCTCCTTCTTTCCCATCAGCTCAACAGATCCCTTTCATTGGAGGAGCACCACTTGTTAACGCCCCCATTGGCACCATCCAACAACCCTCTCAACCAGGAGCTTCTGCTCAATTGGGCACATATAATCCTGGCAGTGCACAACTTCATGCTGGTATCTATTAACAATAAAATTAACACCCTTAATCAAGTGACGGAAGAATCGCATTTTTACCATGAACCTGCCGCAGGAAGACATGACACAAGTTCATGCAGAGATGAATCCTCTCTAAGAAATTCATTAAAATGCCTTAATTATGCTTAAAATCATTCTAAATGGTGCAAAAAGCCTAAAAACTATGAAAAGTGGGTTTTCAAGTTAAAATAATCTAAAATGGATTATCCCACACTCAAAAGAGAAACCTAAGGCACATTTCCCAATGCTATATAAGAAAGTCTTTGGGGCATGGTAAAGACACAAAAAGGAAGAGCAAAGGAATGCTGGAAAGATTCTGAAGGAGGAGAAAAAGCTCAAATTCTTAAAAAGCAAGGGTGAAGGAAGGGAATCTCATGTCAATGGAGGAAGGATTCATATCTAATGCCATGGTAAGGATGTATCTCTCCATTGTTCTACTATGAATAGATTCAAGTTTATACCATCTATGAGTTTGAATTTAGCTTATCATGCATGAATTTAATTCTTAATAGTCTTTAGATCTTAATGAGTTTTGATTAATGAATCTAGATCTTAGGAAACTTGTGATAATCTTTTCATAATGCTAACATAGAATTTCACCAATTCTTAGTAAGATAGATTGATATGTTGCAGATCTAACTCCCTACTTGCAAACATCATAATCTATTATCAGTATCCCAACTGGATCTTATTTCCAACATCCCGCGTCAGGTACACTTCCTTCTTGGGGATCCCAAAACCCACCAAGTGGGGGATACTCTTTGTTTGGAAACTGGAATCAAGTTGGGGGGCAACTTACTCAACCTTATATCCCCCCAACCTAAACTCTGGCATTCCTTATCCTTCAGCCGCGAACACTCCATGGAACCCACCGCTTCAACCTCCACCCCTTTATCAAGGTGGAACCAATATACCATCGACACCATTCTTTCAGGCATCCCCTAACCCTGGTATGGGTAACCCTCCACCCAATCAAGGTGGCAGAAACATTCCTGGAACACAACAACCCCAGGGAACCATGCCCTAACAAGGAACGGGAAACATTGCTGGGACACAACAATCCCAAGGAACCATCCCCCAACAAGCAACGGGAAATATCCCTGGTGTGCAACAAACCCAGAGCCATATACCCATCATCCCTATTTAGCAGAACATTCAACAACCAGCTGCTAATGTGATTCCAAATCAAACGGTCAATCCCATGATTTCGAACACACAACCAGTTAATCAGATGGTTTACTATCCACAGAATTTCCAACAATACCCCACGGGAAACATGTATGGGTACAACACACAACATTATGATGTACAAGTCCCTACAGGCATCCCTACACCATACAATTATTACTCATACCCTCATCCCAACCGTCAACTTCCTTTCCTGGCTATGCTAGACTTACCCGATCTGTCGCGGCTTATCAACAATCCCATCTGGCATGAGCCACAATTGCCACCCATCCTAGCCAAACTACCATTGGACAATCCTAAGTTCGATGCCAAACCCGAGGAAGACCCCAAAAACCATGTAATGACCATCCATCTTTGGTGTTCTTCGAACTAATTGATGGATGACTCCATTTGATTGCGGCTCTTCCAGCGTACGCTCACCGGTACGGCATCAAAGTGGTACATCGAGCTGCCGCAACACTATTTTCATGATTTCAATACCTTGGCTATGCAGTTTCTGACTCATTTCCAGCTACCCATCCGGTACGAGACTGGAATAGACCTGTTAACCTCGTTACATCAAACCACTTCCACTCATATCTCAAATCATATCCATGAGTGGTGTCGACGCTGTAGGTTAATCAAGGAACCAATTCCATACCAGTTACTTGCTTATTGGTTCACGAAGTCATTTCTGCCTCCCATTGCCAGGGATATTGATATGGGTGGACCTGTCACGAAAGAACAAGCGATTTCTTGCGCTCAGTATATGGATTTGGTGTATACCCAATCCGGAACTTTATATGAGCTTATTCCCCATGCCACTCACACCACTACTGATCCAACCAAGCCTACCACTGAACCCCCCATTGACGGTATCATTGGTTCAGTTAAGGTTCAGCCTGCCACCAAACCGACTGGGCAGCAAGCTACTGCTTCCCCCTCTCCACTCCAGGCTAATCCCAAAGCTTCTAATTCTCCTGCTCTCTCCTCCGAAGTGAACATGGTTCAATCCTCGTCACAACCATTAGGGGGAAAGAAGAAGAAAAATCATGGAAAATCCAAGGAAACTTCTAATCAATAGGAGAACCCCAAGCCCCAACCTACCAACAACGATCCCAAACCACGTCGAAAAGCAAAGTTTACCTGCCTAATTTTCCAGAAAGATCACTACACACGTGACTGTCCCTACAAGGACAAAGTCAACAAATTTTTTAAAGGATCCTCCCGCCCGACGGTGTTAACTGACCCTTTCCCCCATCAACAGCAACAGATGGTTGCGAATGACCCCCCGCAAGGGGGCAATCCGAACAACCCACCTCGCAGAGAGATGTCCGCAAACCATGAAATTCTGATGACGAGTAATGAGGAGATTCATATCACCACTTATTCAAAGACATACGATAACCCTCCAAATTCAAACAAATAGGAGACACCCACTAGCAAGTCCCCTTTTGAAGATCCTTCTTTTATCCCTCCCCCTAACAGTCATCTCCATATTGAGAGACCTATTACACACACAGTGCTACGCCCACCCAAGGTCACCATTCGAAAAGCGACATTTAATCCTCACGCGCGAGCAGCCCAAAATTACAATATTGTTGAGGACCTAGCTCAAGCACCATGCGATGTCGACTCTCGAGGTTCTCCAACATTGCCCCACGCAGCATAGAACCTTACTTTCAGCACTGGGGGTAGTGGACCCGGATACTTCAAACACACTTATGTTTAACTTCGAGCATTTTAAACCTCGGCTTTCTCACAAATTAGCTTTCCAGGTTCACAAAAAGATCCGTGGAAACAGCATCCATCGCACTGTCTTAAACGAAGGTGCTTCCACATCGATCATGTCTTTGACTTGTTGGAGAGCCCTAGGCTCACCAGAAGTTACAACTTCTCCCACCACTCTCAGAGCGTTTGACGGACATGGTTTTCAGCCCTATGGACTCATCCCTGCGATCGGAGTTGAACTAGGGGGCAAGATAGTATCTGTACACATCGAAGTCATAGATGCACCATTAGATTATAATCTTCTACTCGGACGGAATTGGATTTACGCCATGACCGTCGTCGCATCTATTGTCTTTCGGCTAGTACAATTCCCCCATGAATGGAAGATTGTAACTATAGATCAGTTAGACTTCTGTATTCCAGACATTCATTCGAACTCCGCCAACACTATTCCATTATTGGATCAATCCCAGTACCATTTCCCAGATGTTGGCGTTGGTCTTATGAAGGATTCCTCCCTCATCGGAGTATTCCCAGAGCTCAGATCCCCTGTACAACCCGTCAACATGATATCATCAAATATCACCCCACCCAATGATTCTTGGGTGATACCGAGTCCTACCAAGATTGAAAACTACAGTGATTCCATTCCCTTAAATAGGCCCCTTGCAACCTATCAGGCAATCCAATCAACCACAAATTGGGTCGATCCTACTACACATCACACCGTGGCACAGCTCTCATCTGAGGTTAGCCCATCGTCGTCACTCATCAATCCTCTCACACTGATTTTTCTTTCTGACAAATCAATCATGGAGGTTATGTGCGGCAATGAACCACCCTAGGACGATTTCCATCATCGGTCTTCTTTTCCCACTATCCAGGTGGTCGAGCTAGAAGCTAAGCCCAACACTTCACTCGGAATGGTTCAAACCAAGTTCCCCACTTCATTCAATGAAATATTCTCCAAAGGAAACTTGGCCAGTCTCATGGCAACCACTCCCATTGGCATTTCAGTGAAGCTTGGTGTCGTGGAAAATATTCATATAGGAAAAACATGTACTCCCACCAAGATGGAGTTCTACAGTGCCTACTTTAAAACATTCCGCGATGTTTTCGCTTGGAGTTATGAATAAATGCCAACAATAGATCCTTCTATCATGGTCCACGATATCCCAACCTTTCCTGGTTCCCGACTAGTTCGGCAGAAACTCCGACCCGTCCACCCCCGTAAGGCAGCCGCTATCAAAGTCGAAGTTGAAAAACTTTTGCATGCTGGTTTTATCTATCGTGTCCCGCTGACAGAGTGGGTGTCTAATATCGAACCTGTAGCCAAGAAATAGGGTACGATTAGAGTCTGTGTTTATTACCGCGACTTGAACAAAGTTTGTCCAAAGGACAACTACCCAACTCCGTTCATTGACCAGATCATCGATAACTGCGCCAAGAGTGTCATCTTTTCATTCATGGATGGATTTTCCGGCTATAATCAAATTGAGATACTCCCAGCCGACCAGCATAAAACAACCTTTATCTTCCCATGGGGGACCTTTGCGTATCAAAAGTTACCTTTTGGCCTAAAAAATTTCGCGGCAACTTTCCAACGGGCGATGTCGTACGCATTACACGATATCAAACATATTGTAGAACCGTATCTTGATGACCTTCCCGCTCATTCTCAAACTCGAGAAGATCATCCTGATCACTTAGGCGCCATCTTTTCCAGGTGTCGTCGCTACAACATTCGTTTGAATCCACATAAGTGCGTTTTTTGCGTTGAAGCCGAAAAAATTTTGGGATTCATAATCTCCAAAGACAATATACGATTGGACCCAGCGAAGGTAGAAGCTATTTTAGCCCTGCCTTCCCCCACGAACATACCAGAACTTCAAAGTTTGCAAGGGCATGCAAACTTTCTACGCCGTTTCATATGCAACTTCGTCGAGATAACAAAAGGCTACATGAGGCTTCTAAAGAAGAACATCCCTTTCTTTTGGGATGACGAAGCCCAATGCTCCTTTAATAATCTAAAGGTAGCCTTAACTAAAGATCCCGTAATTCAACCCCCCAATTACACACGGGATTAATTTTTATATCTCGCAGCTTCGACTTCCACCATTGGCATGGTGTTAGTCTAGGAATACGTTAATGGCACAGAGCATGTGGTATATTATCTGAGTAAGAGTCTCCTTGACTCCGAAACTTGCTACTCACATGTTGAAAAACTGGCTCTGGCCACAGTTTTTGTTGTCCAGAGGTTTTTCCACTACATTCTGCTCCGCCAGACCACTATCATAGAGGATTTCAATCCAATGTACTACACCCTCACATGCCAAGTGCTTGGGGGAAAATACTCCCGTTGGATTGTTATCCTACAAGAATTTGACTTGGAATTTGCCAAAGCCAAATCCAAGAAATATTTGGTCTTTGCAGAGTTGATCTATACTTTGCCCCGTGTCACTGAGAAACCTGAGCCCATCAATTCTCTTCCCAATTAATCGTTGTTCCTCATTGGCACATCCGACCCGTGGTATGGGGATATCATACTATATCTCCAAACCCAACATTTTTGCCCTAACCTCAACCGCGATGAACGTCGACGTATCCGACATCACGCCAAGTACTATATTATAATCAACGATACCCTTTATCGTCGTGGTGTTGATACCGTTCTTTGACATTGTTTAACTTTAGACAAGGCTGAACACGTTCTTAATGACTGCCATGCTGGAGAATGTGGTGGTCATCTCTTTGGGATGGCTACGGCCCAGAAGATACTACGAGCGGGATACTTATGGCCCTCGATTTTCAAGGATTGCATTGAAACAGTCAAGAAATGTCCACCCTGCCAATTCTTCCACAATAATAAACACTCGCATCCTGCTCCACTCCATCCTGTAGTTGTCGTCGGCCACTTCGCCAAATGGGGTATCGATTTCACGCACTGTAAGCCCACTTCAGCCGAGGGGCATAGCTATGTCATAGTAGCTGTGGATTATTTCACAAAATGGGATGAAGCGATGCCTACTTATGCTGAGGACGATAAAACAGCTACACATTTCATATTTAATCACATCATAGCTAGGTTCGGAGTCCCGCAATCCATCATGACCAATCATGGTTCCCACTTTAGGAACCATATGATTGAAGAATTGAGCGCTAAGTTGGGTTTTCGTCATGAGAACTCAACCCCATACTACCCACAAGCCAATGGCCAAGTCGAAGCCATTAACAAGGTTTTGAAACGCATGATTCAGCACATTGTGGGTACCCATAAGTCCAATTGGCACTTAGCCCTCTTTTCGGCGTTATGGGCATACCGAACCTCAGTGAAAAGTGCTGCCGGGTTCACACTATTCCAACTGGTGTATGGCCTGGAAGCCATTTTACCGATTGAATGTGAAATCCCATCACTTAAGATACCCATAAAGCTACTTCCCAATACCACCTCTGAAGAGGAACGGTTTCTATACCTAGCCAAGCTAGATGAAACCCGTCGAGACATTGCTTTAGCCAATGAAGCCCGTAGAAAATGCGTCAAAGCACAGTATGAAAAATACATTCAACCTCGGATTTTTAACGAAGGTGATCTCATACTCACATATGACCAGATGCATGACAAACTAGGAAAAGGAAAGCTAGAGTCTATGTGGTACGGCCCCTTCATTGTAAAACATGTATTGGAGAAAGGAGCCTATGAACTCGTCGACTGTGATGGAACACCGTTGGCACGGCCCCACAGCGGGTTGTACCTAAAACGCTTCTACGCGTAGGTCTATCCTGCGCGAGACATTTTTGCACATAATGTACTTAGCTTGTTTTCATTTTCTTCCTTTGTGTGTGTATGCATGGATTTTATTTCATGTATCCCCATTTACCTCGACTTGTGCTTCTATGCGCAAATGTCTTCCTACTACGGTTCGCTGATGGCGCGAGCCGACACACCCGGAACCTTGCTTCCGCAGCATGGATAATTTATTCTCCTACTAGCGAGTTGGTATCTTCAGGAGGCACTTGCTTGGGCCCCGCAACCAACAATATTGCATAATACCATGCAGTCATTAGACTCTTAACTGAAGTTGCTTCCCTTGGAATCAACTCCTTATCAGTCTTGCTAGACTCCCAACTCGTGGTGTCCCATTTGAATCGGGTCTACGCTATCTGCGATCCCATATTACTTCACTTATTTGAAAGGGTACGCCTCTTGGAACGATTCTTTGATTGTATTTCATATCAACATATACCAAGAGAATTTAATTCTGTAGCTGACTCATTAGCTAACTACATTTTGGATTGGCATCTATCCCATACATAAAAATACATCATAAAATAATACACAAGCCATTGTAAATGAATAAATCGTAGAAATAAGTCCACATGTATATAATCGCATATAAAAGTGTTTTCTGAGTACATATGATAAAGTTTTTGTCTAAAGACAAAATTAGGGATCCCTTCCCATACAAAAATTTGGCTCTCTGGCCTACATATCATGTACATGCCGCAAAAATGTAAAATACTACTATCTAAGGAGATCTAGGAGATCTATCATGATCATCCTCGGATTCCTCGCGCCGGTCATGGTAGCAAACCACATCCCTATCCACCCTATGGAGGAGTAGGCCAATACGTCTGGGCACACCCACAGTATGTTGTTGAAGATGGAGAGGAACATCATCTAACCTCATAACTGGGACTCCAAAAGTCAAACCCTACAGGTTCTTATCTATATCACGGATGCCTCCTGCTTCTTCCTCATCCTCCTCTTCCTCCTCGGTAGCCGCTTGTTGCTGAGCTCCACCTCGGCGCAACGGCGAGTAACCCGCAGGTCTCCTTGGTCCACGATCTGCGACATGCATGTGTACATACATTAGGTCTTTTCACACATAAAAAATAACTAAAAATTACATATTCAAAAAATTGAAAATACATTGGTGCAGGTCATACCTGAATTATCCCAATCCTCGTCATCGGGAAATGCCAAGTCAATATCCTCGCGAAAATCCACCCCCACATAAGGGTAGTCCTCGATCATCACGGTCTACTCCTTGAGCCACAAGAAAAAGTCCTCACCAAAGGCTAAGTGTTGTGGCCCCCCGAGCCGCCCTGCATACTCACTCCATCGACCCATCCTAGGCTCGGTGGCAGGGCATATAGGCATGGCTATCTACGGATGCAACAATGGCACCCTCTTTAAAAAGAAGGTGACCAAAATACCCCCATATCTGAATTGGCTAGTTTCCCCATTCTTACACTTGGTAACTTGTTCTTTGAGGTTGGATAACACCCCCTCACACCAGTTGAACAAAGTACACGCCATGGACTCTATGGCAAGAGTCATTTGCACTTGTGATGCTTGATGTGGACTCACACTACCCGTCACTTAAGTTATAGTAAAAAAAACAGTCTTCAAAGGGAGCTCTATCACCTCTTTGATGGATACCTTCCCACTCTTTTTTGACGAACCTTGGCGGCAATAACGGGAAACTAACTCATTGGTACTTTCTTCTGAATGTCTGTGACCTGTCAAGTTCACCCGCGCCCCTCTTTTGGAGGGGCTAGTGAGGAAGTAAATATCCTCGAGTCCAATCTCGAGGGTATGCTCTCCAACTCGAAAATCTTGAATGTCGGGGTCCCACATTTGTATTATGTAAGTGAGAAGTTTGGCTTGCTTGCAGATACCTTTGGTCTTGAAAAACTTTAGCAAACCACATGCCCGCAACGCATTTAATGTCACTTGATGATTTGCAGCTACTTGATCATCGGCTTCATGCTCCCTTTCCTTCCACTGCACCATTTTGCTTCAAATGAAGTGTAAAATCCTGAAAAAAAAACAATTAGAAATGTTTATGAGCAATCTGTAAGATTGATCCCATCACAAACATGAGGAAAAACCAATAAATATTTTCTATTTTTCGCTATTACTGCGCCTGGGTTTCACATGGCTGCACGGCAAAGAAAAATTACCGCGCCCCTAAGTCTCAATACAGAGCGGTATTACTGCGCTTCTCGATATAGGAAGGACGCGGTAATTCCTGAGGCGAAAAAGACCCCTTAGGGATTCCTCAAAAAATTGCCAAATCGATGGGAAATCAAAATAAAAGCATGAATGGAAAGAAGAGTTTAAAATCTCTTACCTAGCGTAGACGGTGATCAAAATGGTGCCTCGGATCTCCAGATACATCCACTTGAAGTTTTTCCCTCCAATAGGTGAAAATATCCCTATGAGCAAAAATAGCAAAGTGAAAATGGTAAGTTTCTATTATTACCTCTTGCTTATATAAGCTACACAACCTATTTTTTGCTCATTATTTTTTATTTTTATCTTTTTAGGTCACATTCTTCATGTTACTAATATCTGTTTCCAAGGTTTCCTAAACCATTTTTTGACAGGTTCTCTCTACCTTGTTCACACTAGTGATTTATAACTGTTTTGACCTTCATTTTGAGCTGACTTTATCTTTTTCATGCTCTAGATTAAAACCTAAAAAAGATTCTAAGCGCCTTTTCACACTTGTATTGTGCTTGTAAAAACCAAGTAAATGGTGTCGAGCTTAGTTGACTTTACTCGTGCTCATAAAACGATAAGGAAAGTATTATTTCAGTATTATTTTATTCTTTTTTCGGACCGAAATGATTAAAAAATTACGAAAAAGACCATCGAAGTCCTCTTTAAGCTCTTTTCAAGACTCCCTCGTTTCGAAAAGATTGCCAGGTGCACTTTTCTCTTTCACACTTGTAAAAGTATTTGAAAGGTCGTCCATTCGGTGTTAGGTTACCCCTTTTTCAGCCCGTCTAGACTCTTTACGAGAAAGGTATACCTCTCAACTCTTGACTGGGAGAGTTCTCTCAGGAATTGTTCTACACTTTTTCGAGATTGAGGGACAAAATTTACGAAAAAGTACATTCTGGAGCCTTCTTTAAGTTTTTCAAGCTCTCTAAATGTGAAATACTGTCGAGTTTTCCTTCCTTGGACTCGTTAAAATTTAAACATCGAAGGACCCACTTTTTGGGACGAACCCCTCCTTTCTCAGGTTCGTAAAATATGTGAGATCGGACTCATCTATGAGATGAGCTATACCGAGCATCTATTATCCTCCTTCATCTCGTAAAACAACAAAGAGGTACTCGTCCATCATGTCGGGGTAAATTGGGAAATGAGTCAAGTTTATCTTATTGGCAGCTCGTCAGTTGTCACCTTTGAACATGGCATGCATCGGTCCCTTGTCTGCTCTTGGGTATTTATCTATTTCTGCTGAGTCATGGTCACCATCCCGAGTCGTCTCTCTGGCCACGATCCTGCTCATAATGTTTCTGTTCTCTGTTGTCTATAATCCCCACTGCCAGGTCCTACTTCATGCCGTTATATGTTCAAAAGGTTTTCGTTGTTCTGAGTCCTCCATTGTGTCAAGACTTCCGTTGTGTCGGTACATGTTCCATTGTTTCATCGTTCCATACTATCTCTCATTCCAATTTCATGTCGATGATGTGGGAATCATTACGGCCCACCTTCGACGAGTCTATTCATATCGACGCCAAATCACTATCCAGGAATTAGACTTAGGAGTCAACCACCAGTACCTTGGTACCTACATGCCTAAATGGCAGGTTTCCTCGTGTTCGACAGTAGGTTTTCATCATTGACCTATAGTTGAATGATCTCTCGAATGCTCGACATCAACTCATTTATTTGCATTTCGTTGAGATGTACTATGGATACCTTTGGAATCATTGTCATCTTGGTGATTTCCCTCGCATTTGTTAACGGTTCACATCATTGACCGGTAATCAAATGGTTTCTACCATGTTCGACTTCAACACCTTGTAATCACATGGCTAGATTCGTATCGTTTAGGATCGGGTAGAAGACCCTGGACACCTTTCTGTATCTTGATTACGTCCAGGCTGCGATGGAATTTTTTCTTTTGTATTGTCACACAGATCCACTTATGTATTGGTCGTGGCTGTGTCATTATTGTCTCATTCATAGTAGCCATGATTTATCTACAGTCTATATCATCTTAGTACTCATGGATCTGCAATGTATTGGTCGGCAGCCATTCTTTGATTCAATTGCTTCCGAGCATGGGAATTCCCACCTCGGTGGTACATCTGACACTTTGTTTCTATTTCAGCTCCTTGTTGCTCTCCTCGATGCTATCTTCGCAAGTTATTGTAAAGTCTTTTGGCCATCAGTCTCTTCTGACCTCACACTTTAGGGGGCATCTGTTATACCTTAATATTACACATTACATCCTAGTGTCACACCCTTGCATCAGCGACCTAAATGACACTTCCCCTTAAAGATCATTTGGACATCCAAGAGTAAAAAACATTGACTGAACACTAAAAGCAAGCACCTCACCTGCCATGTGTCACCCAGACAAACCCCATCTTAAGATATTGTCACTCCCTACACATCTGGTAGAGCACGATAATTAGGGTTATCACGTTCTTCTCTTACCCCAGGGCACGGTACTACCGCGTTATGCTCAGGTATGGGGGCGCGGTAATCCAATTTTATCCTTTTTCCTTGGATTTTGGGATCTTGACTTTTGAGAGGTATCTTTGGGATTGCCAGCTTTCATGCGATCTCAACTCCTATCTCTGTTTAGTGGGTCTGATCCACTAAATACTCCATAGATCCATATTACTCTCTTGTTGGTTAACTCTCCCATATGATATAAGAGAGAAGCCTTTCATGAGCCACCCATGAGACAAGAGGAGGACTTTTGGGGCATCAAACCTATGGTCATGAACCTTTTGCAGAGATAGCTATAGGTAGAAGAACTTGGATTTGGAGTTGGCTTGGACATTAAGCAACTATTTTGTAAGCACTATTGAGTTCTCAATAAAAGTATAACTTGTCTTGTTTCCCTATTTACGTATATTGGTTATGATTCAATTACATAAATTGTATTCAGTAGAATATGGGTCTAACTTGTGATTCAATTATTTGGAATATATTGTGCACTTGTTTGTTGTTTTGATCCTCATAGGTTCATCGCGAGGACTTCAGGATCAAAGGCTTGATTGGACAAACATCAGAACAAAAGGTCAGTTGTCTTCTTTCTCATCTTTCAGATATTAAAGTTGAAAACACTAGTTTAATATCTAGGGAATAAGGTAGCATTTGTTTCCTTTTTGTCTTAGTTTAGAGTTGATTTGTACCTCTCTGACCTAAGAGAGTTTCTCTTTATCCGTAGGGAGAAATATCTGTAACATCAATAGAACAGATCTATCCCTTATTTTAACCCGAGGTTACCCCAAGGCTGCATAAATATCTATAGCAACGTTTCAGCAGAGACGAGGTAGATCTAAAATCTATATATATATATATATATATATATATATATATATATATATATTATTCAGGCTTCGGCAACAGAGCTAGATCGAAGATCTAACTGTACATTACGCACTAGATATATATATACACCTAGGAGGTCCGACAAAATAAAACTAATCTCACCAAGAGATTGTCTTGTACTTAGCAATGTAGAATAATTAATATCATTCTTGCAATATTAAAAATATGTAACTATAAGCTAAAAGATAGTTATTTTTCACCAAAGGCATACCCTGCGCCCTCGTAAGACCATTTCCATGTACATAAACATGGGTATTAAATATGCACAAGTATCCATCATTAAAATTGGCTTGGCTCGATTCTCTAGAACGATATTCATGAGTGTTAACCCTAGCATGATACTGCATTAAACTAAAGTATGGAAGGGTCGATTTCTAAATAAAGGTCGCCCAGCTCCTATAGCAACGGATAAACAAAAAACTCAAGGCAACATGCTAATAAGCATAGGTTAACATACTCTGTCGAAGCAATGGAATAATGAAGCAGGGGTCATTAAAATCATAATCTGTCAATCGGTATACAGGGACTGAGTTATACAGAATTTGGTAAAAGCACAAATCGAATATATATTAACGTTGTCAAAACACAGATCAATAATGTGTAGGGTTATGACTATTGTAACCTTGTTATGCAATTCCATATCTCCGTCAAAACATCGATCTATCCCCATGTAGCCATATATACTTGAAAAATAAATCGCATACCTAAGGTTTAGCTCTAGCGATATCTCATGCAGAGATCACTTAATGCATCTCTCTCATTCAAGGGCTTTATCAAAACTCATGATGTAGAGTATTACAACAGTAAAAGAACACAGAGATCGCAATCTCGGCTAGTGATTTATAAAAACTGCACAGTAAAAGCTCAAACAGAGAACGCATCTCTCGGCTAGCAAAAATATAAATAACGCAGAGCAATATGTCAAAACAGAGGTCACACCTCTAGGGCTAGCGCTTATAAGGTCTACAGCATAATACCTCACCAATGATAAAAATATAACATTTAACACTGAGTTCATTGCTAACTCTAAACCCAGGATTTACATACCTTTGACTCGAAAGTCAATTCTTAGTGCAGATCCCCACTTCTCTTTATGCAGGTTCGTTCCTCATCTTCTGATGATTTTCCTGGCTAAACTCTTCCTATCACCAAGGTCCCCAATCGCAGAGGTCCTCTTTCTTATTTCCCCAAAATCCTTTTCCGAGATCCCCAAATAATTTACTAAACACGAGCATGCAGTAAAGCTAATAATACTTAGCTTTCCAATGGACTGCGGATCCCGGATGGCCAAGCTACATTCTGCCATTACCACATTGTCCTATCCTCTAGAAGTAACACGAGTTTTTCCTTTCTTTCCCCGCCACTTATCTCTCTCAACTACTCCCCGTTTTGACTCTTAAGTAGGTGGTATCCTCTAGGTGGGTTCCTCCCTTCATGACGGCAGATGGTCGCTTAAGAGTTCGAGCTCTCTAAGCAAGTGGCAATGGTAGGGTGTCCAAGTGTTAAACTAAGAGATGCATATGGGGGTAGTAGAGGTCTGGTTGCTCCACTAAGGAGACAGCCTCCCTAAACACTCTCTCGACTACCACTTAACATCAAAAGAGAGCAAACCCAAGAAAAAAGCTTTTTCTTATATATATAATATATACTCTTCAAAAGATATTACTCAGTTAGATTGAAGACTTAAGGCTTTAATCTTTTTCTTATATAAGATATATATATATTAAAAGATGTAACACCTTTTTAGAACACCTAAGATTCATTATATAGAGAGAGAGATATTTTACTCTTCTTTTGATTAGATTTGAGAAACTCATTCGTTTCAATCTAAGAGGCTAGTGCCTAAATTGTGTTAATGATCATCTAAAATGTTGGCATATATGTATTACAATTTGCTTAGGATTACCCTTAGTTTCTTAGGATCTCACCTAAGATATCTAGAACATTATAACCTACATATGTATAATATATATACACACTAATATAATCTATATATATACCTCTCATATATAAATATAATTCCCTATAGCATCCTAAGGGTGATGTTAAGTAATAAACTTCAAACATAATCTAAAGGTAATACTTAGAGCTTCACAACAAAAATATCTGGGTATCATTTACCGGGTTTAGGGTACCATCAAAGTATGACCTTTCATAGGTTTACTAGGATCATTTAGTCATAACTATCTTCACACTCAGAGATAAGCCCTATGACTTATTAGAAGGTTACGACGAGTAACTACTCTTGTCAAAATATGACGACGGTTCTTATACTTTCTAAGGTCAGCCCTTAAATTACTTTATTATGTCATCAAGTGCCCTAGGCACTAGGATGACACCCGCCATTTCTAACTAGATCCTGGCTTATCAATTTTCCTTCCTGGTGGATTCAGTATCCCGTTGATAAGTTGTGTGCCCACCTTTAGTCTCCTAGATTTGCAATAACATCTATAACTTAAAAACATATCATAACGATACTTTCAAGGTCCACTGTTGGGGCCTTGGCCTTGATCTCCTCACCAGGGCCACATCCACGGTTACAATTACATTTACAAAAATAATAAGGTGTAAAAGAGGGATGTTACAACTCATACTAGGAACATACATCACCTTCAGGCAATTACTTCAGGTTCTCCTAAAATTGTCTCTTCCCACCACATAGATAAACTTTTTGTGAAGGACCACTCATGTGTTATTGCTCAGTTCCATTCCATGCAAGTCTTAGACACACCATCCTTATATATTCACCCTGACTTGCAATGGGTTCTCTGCTAGTACCAAAATAAAATTTATGCGCCCAAGGGTTTACCTCCATCTCATGGGGAAAATGACCATGACATTCCTTTAATTCAAAGTAGTCAACCCCCCAATGTCCATCCTTACCACCACCCTTTTTCCCAGAAGAATGAAATTGAAAAGATCATTCAAAAATTGTTGTCCGTTGGTGTTATTCGTCCTATAACCAACCCTTATTCTTCGCTTGTGGTTATGGTCCTAAAAAAGGAAGTTGATTGGCACATGTGTCTTGATTTTTGAGCTCTCACAAAATCACCATCAAAGAGAACTTTCATAATTTGATCATTGATGATCTCTTAGATGAGTTGCATGGTGCCAAATTCTTCACCAAACTCAACCTTTGTTCAGGTTATCATCAAATCTAAATGAAAGAGGCAGATATACACAAGACAACTTTCCACACTCATGAAGGTCATTATGAGTTTTTGGTTATGCCCTTCAGCCTCTTCAATGCCCCATCCAATTTTCAGAGTCTCGTCAATAAGATTTCCTACCCCTTTCTCCACCATTTTGTCTTGTTTTTATTCAAAGATATCTTTTTATACAGTCCCACCTAGGAAATCCACCTCCAGGATGTTTCTCATACTTTGCACTTATTACAGGACCAATAATTATTTGTGAAACACTCCAAGTGTGCTTTTGGGAAGACTAAGGTTGAATACTTGGGCCATATTGTGAGTCGGGATGGGGTTCAAGTGGATCCCAATAAAGTGGATGCTATGAAGAATTGGATGCACCCCACAACTCTCAAGAGCTTGCAAGGATTCCTTGGCCTTGCAGGCTATTACCTTAAGTTAGTGGCAAAGTATGGGAAAATTGCAGCTCCTCTAACAACATTGAAAAAAAAGAATGCCTTTTCTTGGCATGAAACAACGTAGCAGGATTTTTGCACCCTCAAGGAGGCCATGTGTACTATGCCTATTTTAGCCATGCCAAATTTCACTAATACACATCTTAGAATGTGATGCCTCCAAACGTGGAATAGAATTTGTATTATCTAAGGGAAGACATCCCTTGGCCTTCACTACTAAGTGGATCTCTGATAGAAACTTGGGAAAATCCACCTATGAAAAATAAATGATGGTTATCCTTCATGTAGTTGAGAGATAACAACCTTGGTTTTACCTAGGTTTATTTTGACTACCAAAGGTAACAGAAGAGGGTTAGTGCATATTTAAACTCTCAACAATAGATGAAGTAAAAAATGTAACAAGAGATCCCTTATTTTTTCCTAGAAATCACATTAAATCTCAGAAGACAAAAAAATACTCCTTCTCTCCCCCCCCACTTATTTGTCTTCTGAAGGTGGTGGAGTATCTCAGTCAGAGAACCACCCTACTATTCTTGTCCCATATTCTATATGTTCCTCTTTGGGTGTGTATTTCACACTGTTGTGATCTATATTTTCATACTTTAAATATTCATCGATTCCAAAGAGAACATCATGTGTGCCTCTCGTTGGGAGGAAGTTCAGGAAGTCTAAAGGGAATGGATATTTTTCGATGTTCATAAAAAACAAATCTTTGAATTTGGACTCATGATTCAATGGGTTTTTGGAAATATTTTATGATTATCCCTAAACTTATACTATCCTTCTCCTCTATGTTACTAATTTTTCATACCTTAAAATCGATAATGTAAAGGGAACACTAGTCAATTAATAAGTATAGTAATCACCCTGTCCCTAAGGTAGTGAAATTCCTTCCCCTCCCATGTCATGAAAGTGGCTCCGCTCCTTGTCACATAAATAGAAACCTACATGAATGGTGTAATGACTACCCCATTGTCTCCAACATGGAACCGGTGAAATTTCTCAAACATTCCCAACTATAGTTGTTAAAAAACCTATCTCTTAGAAAAATCAAAGGTTAGGCACTTACATAAATTCCTATGTATGTAATTTCCACCTAAAATCCTAATGGTGCCAAGACCCTATTTACTAGAGTGTTTACCTTTTTTATCAAATTGAATGAGAAGCAGGGCATGGAGGATGAAATGGCATTGAATGCAGAAGAGAAGGAGCATAAGAAAGAAGAATGGGCACAACTAGCTGGCTATATTGGCATAAAGTAAAAATAATTCGATGTTCTTCCTTGCCTTTTATTTTTTCAAAGACGGAGTCTTGAGGAAGAGTTCTTTTTTAATGCTCGTTCAAATGGATCTTATGTTGTTGGTGGGCGACTCTTTCCTTTCTAGTGACTGGCAGATTTGTTATTAGTCTTGGATCTTATTAGTCTTGGGGAAACTTTTATGGAGAGGGAATCCAGTTTGAGGATCCATTGATGGACTCTCTCATACACACAAAACCCATTTCCATTCCCATCCCCACATAAGTAGAGCCATGTAGATGAATGGGAGGATGAATACAAGGACCTCTTGTATATACTATTGGACCAACATGAAACTCTTTCAAATAGGGCCTTGGTTATCAAGGTCCTTATTCTTTGGGGTCCGGGGCCATGTGTTCTTTCAACGCTCTGCCCCCTTTGAGGAATGCAATATCCAATACAAAATTTTGACCTAAGCAAGCATCCAAGCATACTAACCCCCAAAATCATCAGTTTACATTAAGGAAATAATATTACTAAACAATATATTTTAGTAGGGCTAGCACTTAGGACTTTTACCATGTCCCCAAGAGCGTTCTTTCCTTGGGTGAGTGTTTAAATTTTTCATGGAATTTGTTCCCAATTTCTCCCAAGGAATGAATTGAATTAACTATTGTAAGTCATGACTATTTGAATAGTTGGAAACTCGTTCACTCCAGTGGAATACCACTACTATGAATCCAACCAGCTGAGCCAGAAGCCTAGCAGGAAGAAGGAAAACCAAGGTGGGGATAATTGTATTGGAGAACCAAGCCGGGGGATAAAATGGGAGAAGGAATGTGAGTGATTTCTTCTATAGGAGGTACTCATGCTCATGTTTCTTAGTGTGAATTGCAATGGTAAAACCATTTTTTTCAAAGGAGAAAGGGCATGAAAGAGACAATGAAAGTGAAAATCAATTATTTCCATGTCTTACCAAATATTTGGTCGTCATTAGTATTCCCTTAGTTATGGTATAGTCCCAAAGGACCTGAGTACAACATGACACCCCTATCTAATTGGTCAAAATTTCCATATCAAGACAAACCATCATAGTCTCAAGTATTTCCTTGAACACCGCCTTTCCTCGCTCGAGCAATAGAAATGGGTCACTAAGATGTTGGGTTATAATTATGAAATCGTATATAAGAAGGGTCACGACATTGTGATGGTTAATTCCTTGTCTATGCAATTTGAAGAGGAGGGTTCATTCTTCACCTTATCCTTTCCAATACTAGGATGTCTAGATGAAGCGCGATAGGAATGGTTGGCCTATGACATAATTCACCACCCCGTCAAATGAATTCAAGAAGACTCAAATCCTCCACCCGAGTATACATGGAACCAAAATATTTTGAGGTATAAGGAGCACATCTTTCTCACATCATATTCAGCATTGAAACCAAGAATCTTGGCAGAATTACAATCATCACCCACAACAAGTCAGTTAAGATTCCATAAAACTTATGAAAGAATTAAGCATTGTTTTTTGGGGACAGCGTGAAAAAAAATATCCATAACTTTTCCATTGCCTACGACACTTGTCAATGGAATAAGGGTGAAACAATGAAGTCACTAGGGGCTTTACATCCGCTCCCCATTCCTAATAATATCTAGACGGACATCTCTATGGATTTCATTGTGGGGATTCCTAAGGAACGCAATATAACAATCATTATGGTGGACGTAATAGATCGTTTGATCAAATATTCCATTTTTTGTGCCTTACCACCCATTTTTACACCCTCTTTGGTGACCCAATTTTTGCTGGATCAAATTTTCAAACTCCATGGAAACCCACTTATATTGTCTCTAATAATGACCCTACTTTTACAAGCAAATCTTGGCAAGAGTTGTTCAAACTTCAAGGAACTCAGTTGAATCTTAGCATTTCATATCACCCCCAAACAAATGGTCAAACTGAAGTGATGAATAAGTGACTATAAAACTACTTGCACTAGTTTTGCAAGCATTAGATAAGCCACACGAATGGGCCCACTGCCTCCCTCTTGAAGAATGGTGGTATAATACCACTTATCATGGTTCCACAAATATGACACCATATGAATTAGAGTACAGCCAAAAACCCTTATCAATGATTTCCTTTATACAACTAGGCACCTCACGGGTTCATGCAGTGGATGTTGCACTCCACACAAGATATGACATTCTCAGCATCCTTAAAGATAATTTGATTCTTTCCCTAATAGAATGAATCAACAAGTTGATCAACATCACTTTGATCACTTCTTTGAAGTTGGGGATCAAGTGTTTCTATGACTACAATCGTATAAATAAACATCTCACAAGGCCCATCTCCATCAGAAACTCACTCCAAAGTTCTATGGACCCTACACCATTCTACAACACATTGGACATGTAGCCTATAAGCTTGCTCTGCTAGACCACTCCAAGATTCACACTATCTTCCGTGTCTCTTACCTCAAAAAAGTGGTGGGATCAAATTGCAAAGTACAGACCAGTTTACCAAAATTGGACAAGGAACACTCCATTTGGATTCAACTAGTTGCAATATTGTATTCTAGGTAAATACAACTATGAGGGTGCACCATCAAGGAAGTTTTAATCTAGTGTCAAAACATGCTACCAAAAGATGCAACTTGGGAACCAACCAAAATTTTATAACAATTTTTGCACCCATAGCATTGAGGGAAACACTACTTTTGAAGGGGGAGGGAATGTGAGAGTCTTACCCTAACTTGCCTTACTCTAAGAATTAATCATACATAGTATAAGGACATAACTTTGTAATAAGGCCGAATAATTTAGTGTTCAACAATCATTGTTGCAATATTGGATTCTAGGGAAATACAACTACGAGGGTGCACCATCAAGGAAGTTTTAATCCAGTGTCAAAACATGTTGACAAAAGATGCAACTTGGGAACCAACCAACATTTTATAACAATTTTTGCACCCATAGCATTGAGGGAAACACTACTTTTGAAGGCAGAGGGAATGTGAGAGTCTTACCCTAACTCGCCTTACTCTAAGAATTAATCATACATAGTATAAGGACATAACTTTGTAACAAGGCCGAATAACTTAGTGTTCAACAATCACTGTAAAAAGGGTGTCTTTATTAATTAAGACCCATTAGGTAGTTGTATTTTGACCATGTTAAGTAGTTAGGGTTTTGTACATTTGAAGCTTATTTAAAAAGATTCAAGGCTATGAAGTGTTTTGTGAAGAATATTTTAATGAATCTCTTCTCAAGTGAATGGTCACCCTACTATAAGAGGCCAATGTACATTGTTCTAATAATTAAAAAAATGTTTTTCTACCATATTCTGCTATTATTGTCTCGTATTTATGGTTATGTGTTGCTTATTTCTGGTTTATTGCATGCTAATCTTGTTATATACTATGTGAATCTCAAGTTACATGGGTAAGGATCACCACAGTAGTCATGTAAAGAATGTGTTTGATACAGATAATGTACTCCGTGAATTGATGCACAAAGGAGTCTCCCTAGATAGTTTAAGGCCTTCCCAAGAAGAGAAAAGAACATTGATAACTTTGAATTCAATGCACCCTTTGTTCCGTCCCTAAAGTTGGAGAATTTTGCCAAAAATTATTGATGAGAGAGTGACAAACTATGACTACAATGGCAATGGTTAGGGTTAATCCCGCATGCATTCATCCATCCCATCACCAAAGGTTTCATAACTCCCGACCTATGTGAAACCAAATGAATAGCACAATCCATCCATAGAGTATTCACTACAAAATGCATGTGTTTGAGATATTTCCACTTATCAATACCATTAATTGAAATCATAATCAGATAGTGGTTGTAATACTTAGAGTATGTTGCAACACCCCCTACCCCATTTTTTCCACCACTCCGAAAGGGATACAACATGCTATGTTGACCATCTTATCAACAATTGAATTCTGTCCCCCTAGAATTTGAAAGAAGTCTAATGATTTGAAGTAGAGAGAGAGAGAGAGATTATCATCTCTTAATATAATTTTATTAATTTTTGGGTTGTGGGGGGAGGGATTGAATGACCAATTGTAATTGTCGTATAATTATCGTTGATTCCCAAAACATTATAATATACTTTAAATTCAGATTTTTTCTATCAAAATACCTTACTAGAGAGCTAAGTTATGCTTGGTTGTTTTTCATCTTGCCAATCCCCCAAGAAAAGGAAGTCACTTGATTTTCTTCGGGGTCATAGAGCAGCTGCCATGCACCTGCCACACCTAACATATAAATTTAATCTATTGATAATTTAATACATTAGTTTATTAAAATAGTTTATTTAATTTTTGTTCTTGAGAATTGAAAGAGAAGATCAACCAAAAAAGAAAGGGAACACTCAAAGTGATTCCAAATAAAGACAAAATTAAGTACATCGATTCATGGCTCGAGAAGAAGATGGAGAAAGATGGGGAGAGAAAATATACAATTATCTAACATGAATTTAACCCAAAGGCATATGAATAAATATAGGGAGAGTGGTATTTTTTGAAATTTTAGTTTGAGAATAAGTATGAGTAATACACCACAATGAAGTTGTACTCTAAGTAGATCATGTTCCCATGAATATATATGAGATTTGATGCCAATTCTTCCTTTGAAAGTCGAAAAGATCCATTCACCTCTTCTAAGATAAATGAATAATAGGGTAGTAAGACAAGGGTTTCCATAAGGAGTTGGATACATGAGTATGTAACAACTTCTTTTATAATCCCATAAACTCTCTAATGAAAAGGGAAACCCACTTTTGGTTTTTATAATGAATCCAATATCTAGGAGAGTGAGGATATCTACATAGGAAACAATATCTATAATGAATCTAATAATATACTAGAAAGAGAAAACTAAGTGTTCCTTTGAGGGATATTTGTTACATAACTTACATATACATTGATCTTGAGTTATATGATAATCAATTTCCATCCTTAGCTTGTCAGAGAAAACACTAAATCATCCAAGATGAGAGAAAAGGCTAAGAGAGAAATGGATCCTAATATAATTCATAGTGATGATAGAGGCATTCTCAATATGGATATATGTACAATAATAATGATGAAGTATAAGAGAAAGTCTCTCACTTGGTGAAATCCAAGCACATCTCATGGATTTTTTTGATGCAAACCTACTCCAGAATTGCTTTATTGATACCTCTTTAAAATACCATAGGATAAATGATAATGATCCTAGATGGTGGAATATTGTCAATATCCAAACAAAACTAATGTATAAGAGTATATGGTGGAATATTGTCAATATCCAAACAAAACTAATGTATAAGAGTCGTAACATTTGCATGTTAAGTGTTCATAACCACGCTTATCCAAATGCATTGAAAACTAGAGTGTAATAAGATGACACCTATGCTTACCAAGGTTGGAATCAATGAGGTAACAAAGATAGTGTAGGAAGGTGATAACATGAAATAATGCCTTGGTAATAAGAGGGTTATAAAATACCTATAACAAAATGGACAATACCACTACAACAAATAAGAGAAACAAACAACAATGAAGTGAAGAACAAGGGTTGGGGATACCTACATAGATATGAGTGGATCACGTTGGTAAATCCTAAAAATATTGAAGAAGAAATCTTCATGTGATTTTTTATGAAAGAGAAGAGTTGTATTCACCAATTGATAATAAATTGGATGAATATAAGTTGGGTGGGGGGGATTTTTAATACAACTCTCCACCAACTTAGTGGCGAGCCATTAATGAATACAACTAACTTAGTTATGAGCTATTAATAACTTGAACATTGAATTATAAAGAAAATAGATCATATACAAAATATGTTGTGTATAAATACACAGCATTCCCTCCACCTTAATAAAACTTTATCCAAAAACTATCTCTAATCACTGTCACTTCTTAATCAATTAAAAAATCAACCTTTATTAAAATATTGGACCATTAATAGCCTATGGAATCCTATGACTGATAAATACATTAAGTACATACATTACATTCATAAGTCTTTTAGTCATTGGTTGTGTTAGGGACACTATAAAGGTAAACTCCAAATTTTATAAACAAAATAGAGTGATGGATTGATCACTTACATTTCATGAGTTTACCACACTACAAAACTATGTGTTAACAATTATATACTTGGATAACCAATAGCTATTGTTGATGGTGTAAATGTATGGTCTCAAGGTTGGAAGAAGGTAGATGATTTGCATTTGGAGGAGGTAGAAGCTAGTGAATGGAGTGTTTATGTTATAAGTCTAACTTCTAGTGCATTAAAACATTTTGCGAGGATGATATAATTAAGTGGTCAAAAAATTAGGGGAATGGTGTATACTGTAAAACTAGGCTATAAGGTAAAGATGGAAGAAGAAATGGAGGGGGGATCCTAGTGGTGGTTTGTTGTATGGAAATTAGAAAGTTCCTTGAAAGCTAAAATATTCATGTGGTTAGCTCTGAACAAAAAAAAAAAATTAACTTGGGATCATTTCCATAAAATAAATATGTAGGGCCATGTAAGATGTATTATGTGTAAATATAATGAGGATTTGTAGACCACCTATTTGTCAATTGTCATTTTACTGGAGGAGTCTGGAAATAGATATTTCATATTGCTAGTGGTAGAAGAGGTCCTTGATAGATTGTTTTCATTTATGGATAGTATACAACTATGTTAAATATTGCATGGTTCTTCCTTGTTTTGTGATATGATGAGGGTGGCTATCTCAAAACAAAATGGTTTTCAAGGCTTGAAGTGATAGTGTTTGAAGCTAGACTTATTCTAAAGAAAATCGAATAAGGGTTTTAAAAGAATAAGAAATGGACTATGAATGGACCCAATGTTTCTTTGATGGGGCTTGTCATGGAGTCCCATGTTTACATGAAGAAGGGATTGTAAGGGAGCCCCGTGTCTATGTGGAGCTACATTGTGAAAATTTGAATCAATTAGGTTTCAATTCTGTTGGTTGGAAATATTTTCTCAAGCTATCTCAAGTAAAATCTATTCATATGGTAAGTTGATTATGGGAGTGGACATACATATTACTTTAAGTATAAGGGAGGTGTGGGGGACTTATGCTAGGATTGATAGACTAGTTGAATTTTTCCAATTTCATTTTTAAGTTGCTAGCTTAGTGGACATTGAACCTATCACAATGAGTCCTACTTGGAGGAACAACAGAGTGGGAGATGGAGGAATCTCTAAGATATTATATAGGTTCTTGGTTTAAAAAAATATGCTTCAACATTTTGATGTATATGTGTCTTAGGTATTTTGATTTAAAAAAACCATTATTTTGTAAATGGATGTTTGCACTCCTAACCCAAGATATCCTTTCAAGTTCAATCATGGGTGGCTTGAGTTGGAGGATTTGTAGAAGTTGGTTTTGGATTGGTGGAAGCCTTATGATCCTATTTTTCCTAATATTTCTAGTTAACATTAATTGCATTTTTTAAAATTAGTTAAAGGGCAAGCAATAAAGTGGACAAGAGAATGTTATAAGAATGGAGATAGAGTTTTAAAAGAAGTGGAATCATAGATTATGGAGTTCTTATCTAATAATTTCAATGGTATTTTTGAGGATATTGGGATTCAATCCTTAAAATCCTTAGAAACTAGAAAATCAAAATTGTTAAGGAAAAAGCAAATGGATTGGAGGATGAAAAGTAGGGACTAGTCTAGGAAACTATGAAACTGCGGAGATTGCCAATGTAGTTTCATAGTTTCCTAGACTAGTCACTGAAGAGGACAACCTGAGAAAGTATGAGGAAGTCGCTAAAGAAAAATATTTAAATGTGTTGTCTTCCTTTCACAATGATAAGATCTTGGACCCTGATGGGTGGATAGTTGAATTTTTCCTAAGTTTCTTTGATCTATTAAGGGAAGACTTACTCGGAGTGGTAGAAGAGATCAAAATATTTGGCAAAGTTCTTGGTGTTATTATTGCTACATTCATAGCTCTTATTTTTAAAGTTGATTTCCCATAAAATTTTGATGGTTTTAGACCAATTTCTATTTGTAACTATGTCTATAAAATGATCTCAAAAGGTATTGTTGTCAAATTTGAGAAATATCCCCTAAACAATTTGGAGTTTTAGAGGGTTGACAAATAAATGAAGAAATCAGTACATCTATATAGGGAATTGACTCTTTCAAAATCAGACATATTCATGCTGTGGTGTTGAAGTTGGAATTACCTAAGGCTTCTGATAGGGTTTGTTGGTTATATTTGAGATTTCTTCTTATACACATTGGTTTTACCCTCCATGTTGTTAGTTGGACCATGGGATGCGTGAATTGTGCTAACTTGGTTGTCTTAATAAATGGGTCAACATAAAAAATAAAAAAATGAAGTCATATAGAGGTCTATGATAGGGATATCGCTTGTCACCCTAATTATTTATTCTTATAATTGAAGGGTTCAGTTGAATGATCTCATAAGCTAAAAGGTAGAGACTTATCCAAGACATTTGGGTTGGAGGGACATAATCACTGACACATATACTTTTGGGTATGATGTTTTGTTATTTTATTATGGAACATTAGAGGAAGGTAATTACTTAAAGAGATTTTGTAGCTTATACCTCTGGCACAAGGATGGAAATTAATTCCCTTAAGTCTACTATGGTTATATATTGGATGAGGAGTCTATACAATCTTTGAAAGGTTTTTTTTCTTATCGCTATTCATATTTTCAAGCAAGCTTAAAATACTTAGGTTTTATCCTCAAACCTAATGCATATGGGAGGCAGGATTAGTTGTGGCTTCTAGCAGATATAGAGAAAAAAAAAATTGTCTAGTGCAATAGGTGGATTTCTTAAGGAATACTTATTTCAACTTCTTTGAAGGGAGGAAAATGACAAGTTGGGCACTCATTTAACCAAATGGAATTTTATTGCTAAGCCCAAGGATAAATATGTCTGGGGCTTAAAAATATTCACTCTATTGGGTTATCTTTGGCTGTTAAATCTCTTTGGAATCTTATTTCCAAAGAAAGTTTGCGGAAGATAATTATTTTACAAAAATATATATTATGGTAGGAACATTTCGATATTGGATTATAAGAGAAAGGAAAATAATTCACAATGTTTCAAACCATTGTAAATATTTTACTTTGGTTTTCCCCACAATTGGGCCCTACTTAGCTTGGAAGATGGGTAATGGAAATCAAGTCAAGGTAGGGGTAGATGCTATCATGAACTATGGTACCATCATCTTCCTACCTAATGAGATAATTAGGCACTTACAAGGCACTAGAAGATGGTCTTTGAATTAGCTAGTGAACCCACTTACCACCAACTGGAAACTAGCAACATGGGTGATTGTCAACACATGATCTTGGATTGGTCGAGGTCTTTACTTTCCCTTGGGAAATATTCTTATAAAAACTACACAACTATCATATCAGGCTTAAATATATGGAGGATGAATTGGTTTGGTATAAAACAAAGTAGGTGGGAACTATACAAAAAAATTGGGGTATTTGGCTTTTGAAGGGGATGAAATACAAGAGTCAAGGTGGTGGTGGAATAAACTATGGGAGAATAAATCTCCTTTGAAAACTATTTTTTTTTTGTGGCTAGTTATGCATAATAAAATTCTCAGTTGGGAGACACTACAACTAAGAAATAAGGCTAGACCAAGCATTTTCTTATTATGTAGAAATAGGATTGAAACTTTATCTAACCTATTAATTGATTCCTCTTTTTCAAAAAACGTGTGGAGGGACATGGAAGGTTGTTTCGAGAAGTATGATCCTTAGAATTTAAACACCATTAAAGAATGCTTGAAGATATGATATGATAAGCCAGAGTTGAAAAATTTGAGGGTTGTCCCCTTTGTTGTCCTATGGGGCATATGCATTACCATGAACTCTATTATTTTTTAGGACATGTGCATTCCTCCTTTCCAAATTTCATCTCAAGTTTTTTCTTCATCTCAATAATGTCAAACTCATTTGAAATCTATGGTACAAAGACACGTGAATGATGCACCAATTCACAATTATAAATCCTAGGGCTCTTTTAACTCCTTGTTAGAGTCCAAAGGCTATTAATAATGTGGGTGGGATACTTTATCTCTCTAAATCTCACCGTTTCCAATTCAAAGGTAATATTTATAGGGGAACCAATCATTTTGGTGAATTTATGGCTCTCAACTACCTGATGAAGATTACACAAGAGAAGTGTTTAGCTCGGCTTCAAGTTTTTTGAGACCCAAAGATGTTCATATCCTGGATGAATTATCAACTCCAAATATAGAGTATTCACTTACTTCCTTTAGCTATCTGGCTAAAGGAAAACATACATCAATTTGATCATCTCCTTCACTCATGTTCTCCAGAAAATAAATACTTTGATTGATGATTTGTCTAAGGATGGGGTTCTTATACCCATTGGGCATGTCATTTTGGAATATTTATTTGATGGATAGGTATCCATGTCTAGAATTGATAATTTGTTTTAACAATATTTTCCTAACAATGTAATATGTTAGTCTTTGGACTTATATTGCTCCTCCTGGGACACTGTTGGGATATTTATTTTCCCCTTACTTTGATGTCTATGGATAATATAGACAATTTACCAGTTTAGGTGGACTTTAGTCCACATGTCATTTTTTGGTCTTGTTTTTCCTCTTTGGGGACAATGATGGGGTATTTATTATCCCCTTTATTTGATTTTTATGATGACTTAAACAATTTACCTACTTAGGTAGGTTTGAGTCCTATAGTCTTCCTTGATGTATTGCGCCCAGAGCACTTGCAAAATGTGTTTTTCATTCTTGCTATAATAAAATATGCATTTTTTCCCTTGGAAAAATAAAGAGTCATTCTCAACATGGATATAAGTACAATAATAGTGATGAAGTATAAGATAAAGTGTCTCTCTTGGTGAAATCCAATCCTATCTTATGGATTTTTCTATGCAACCCACCTCCATAATTGCTTTATGGATATCCCTTTAAAATACCATAGAATAAATGATAATGATACTAGATGGTGGAATATTGTCAATATCAAAACCAAACCATTGTAGTAGAGTCGTAACCTTTGCATGTCAAGTGTTGATAATCACGCTTAGCCATATGCATGGAAAAATAGAGCATGATAAGATGACACCCATGGTTACCAAGGCTAGAATCAATGAATTAATAAACTGTAGGAAGTTGATAATGTGAAATAATTCCTTGGTAATAAGAGGGTGGTAACATCCTTGTAACAAAATGGACAATACCACTACAAAAAATATTGCTAGTTGCAAATGTAGGAGAAACAAACAACAATGGAGTAAAGAACAAGGGTTGGGGACAAGTACACACCTAGGGGTTGATCACAATTGTAAATCCTAAAGATATAGAAGAAGACATCTCCATGTGATTCTATTTGAAAGAGAAGAGTTGCATTTACCGATTGAATAATAAAACTTGAATGAATATAAGTGAAGGGGGGCATTTTTAATACAACTCTCCACTAACTTAGTGGTAACTGACTTAGTGATGAGTTATTAATAACTTGGAAATTATATTTATAAGCTTATGAATAAAATAGCTCATATAGAAAATATGTTGTGAATGAATACACAACATGCCCTCCTCCTCAATAAAACTTTATCGAAAAACTATCTCTAATCAGGTATTACTAATCACTTCTTAATAAATTACATAATAAAGTAGGTTATTAAACAAATTCAAAATTTATTAACATATTGGACCATTAATAGAATATGGAATCCCACCACTAACAAATATAGTAAGTACACACATTGAAATCACAAGTCTTCTAGTCATTGGTTGTGTTAGGGACATTATAAAGGTAACGCTATGCACCAAATTCCCAAAAATAGCATAAAACAAGAAAAATATAGTATTCAAACGCATTAAGAATGCAATAAAAATATGAATAAATAGCCTCTTTGAGGGGGAAACCTCCTTTACAATGTATTTCAGATACAAAACAAGATGATATGGGATTATTCCAAACTAGATCTCCTTGGTGATATATATATATATAGGAGATAAATTGGTACAATTATGTTATTCAACCAAGTCCCAGATATAGCATAAAAATAGCAGAAATAGACCAGAATAAAGTAAACCATGCCTTAATAATGAAGAAATTGGATGAATAAAAATCCTCTTTGAGGGAGGAACCTCCTTACACATTGTACTAAGTACGTAAGACAAGACAAGATACAATGATGACTAAAATGAAAAGGTATCCTTCCTATATATAGGATACAAAGGGGTACAATAGAAACTAATAAACCCACTAATAGACCCAAGATGACATCAATAATATGTAATGCACCATAATAAAGGGGTAATGTGCCAATATTTAGGGCTTAAGATACCCCTCCCCTTCAGACAAGTGTTGTCCTCAACGCTTGATTAGTTGTGGATGCTTCTGTATGAAGGACTCATCTTCCCATGTCGAATCTTCCACTGGATGGTTCTTCCATTTGATGAGGTACTCTGTAATAACTTGAATTCGTAGTTGTTTGGTCCTTGTTTCAGTGATTTGTTCAGGTTCCAGTATGACTCTTCCTTCTTCATCAAGCTCGAGAAATATTGTTTGAATTGGGATCTTATCTCCTATTACCTTCTTTAAGAAAGAAACACAGAAAACTGTATGTACTCTTGAAGATGAAGGAAGCTCCAATTTGTAATCCATACTACCAATCTTCTGCAACACTTTATAAGGACCATAATACTTGGGTGCTAGTTTATTGTCCTTATTTAGTTGCTTGAGTGGAATCTTCTTGTAAGGTTGTAGCCTCATAAATACCCAATCCCCTTCTTCAAAAATTCATTCACACTAATGTTGATCAACTTGTTGTTGCATCCTATTTTGCAACATAGCTAGGTTGTCCTTGAGTATCTGGAGAACTTCTTGCTGGTTCTCTATGTGATCTTCCATGGCTTGAACTTTAGATTTTCCCTTTAAGAGAGATGTGATAGATGGAGACTAGTAGCCATAAAGTGCCATAAATGGAGACATTTTTTATGATGTATGGAACGAAGTACTGTACCACCATTCTCCCAAAGTGTTGATGCCTCAAAAATCGTAGCATCAATCAGCAAGGGATTCTCCCCGGTAAGCAAGCCCAATTAGATCGCTCACCGTTTGGTGTGGGGAATCCGTCCGGTTAACGGTTCCGGCTACCGTGTAAGATTTAAAGATTGTGTTCTTTACACCGGTTGCGGCCCGATCTACCGTTTATGTATTTTATTTTAAAGATGATATGCAAGTGCCCTAAGCTAAATGCAGGTAATTAATCTAAAACTGTATAAGCAAATATAATCTATCCTTGCAAGGTGCAAACTGTAAAGATGAGTAATAAACTGAAAGAAACATCTAAAGATCAGACAGATATCTATTTAATCATATAGATGCAATTCCAACATAATATAAAAGATATCAAAGATAGCTTTGATTTAATTAACACATTCCATTACTCATTTGAGATAAACATATTTGCACAGAAAAATATAAGAACATTCATCACATAGAAGCAATTCATAATAGCAAAGAATGATCTCACAGTGATGTATAGATGACACAGGAATAATCCAGCAAACATTTAACACATTCTTCAGGCAAAAACGCAGTCTCCCAGGCTTTCATTAGGAAAAAATCGAATTTCGTATACATGTAGCAAATCAGTTCACATACAAGACAGAAAATGTCTTTTCACCTACCAAAAGTCCTTTCTCTATCTTCTATTCAGCTATATATAGCTTTACAAAATAATCCTAGAGCTGCCAAGTGTACCCTAATCCCAGGAATCTTTAATTTTTCATTTAGTGCTCAATTACAAAATTGGAATGATTTGTGAAATCCTTTTACAAAAAAGACAAACAAAAGGATAGTTGTCTAATAAACAAATCAAGTCCCAGATGGCCCTGCTGCTTCATTGGGTCGCTCCTCCTCTGCTAAATTTTCCTCCCCAACAAGCTCACTTGCTTTTGTTGATTTGTCCACTTCTTGAATGTAACTTTCCCAATGGCTAATTTCTCTCATGATGGTTTTTCCTCTCGCTGAGATTGTCACCTTCCGCGCTATCTTGAACTTGCGCATTGATACTCGTTGTCCCTACTACAGCCTCTTGCGCAATATCTTCCAGGAAATGAGTATGAACAGCAGTCTTCTTAATGAATTGATGGATATCCTTCGTGGTTATAGCCTCTATCTTCTTTATATATTCTAACTCTGCATCCAAGTTACTCCGCAACTCTGACAGGCGCTACTCTCTTTCAGGAAACTCATAAAGGCTCTGAGGTAAAGCCATGCGACATTTCTCGTGACCTTCCTGGACTTTCAATTAGACACTGTGGAATTTTTTTATGGTCTTTCAGATCTCAAGACTTAATTTGTGACCATAGTCCCTACAAAATTCGAGGACTCCCGTGTCCATGTCGAATTCCTCAACAGTTGTAGCATGCAGATTCGCGAGAAAACCAAATTTTCCTTTCCTCCATTCAAACTACTCTTTGATTTCCACCACGTGCTACGCATACTTATCCTTTATTTTAAGAGCCTCAACCTCAATATATGTCATCCTTATTATCATTTCTTTCATTCCGCAGACTTCTTCATAAATCAACACTAGTAGTTGATAAGTTTTCTCTTGCACATCGCAGGCTCGCTTGTAAAATGTGGCAGATCTTGCTTCTTTTCAGTAATTTCTTTGAGCTGTTCTAACTGTTTTTCCTTTTCTTGTGTCAGTATTTCAAATTGAGGCTTGAAAAAATCAATTTGCTGAACACTATTGGCCTTGTGTTTTTCCAACTCTGAGATGCGAACCTTTAAGTTCTTTTGCTCATCTTCTAAGATTTCCAGATGCATTTCTAGTGTATTCTTTTCATTTTTGAGTTGCAAGACTCTCGAAGTTGTTTCTTCCTTCTCTTCCCCAAGTTCGTTGTATTTCCTTTTTAACTCATTTTCCTCTGATACCTCCTTTTTCCTGTCATCTTTTATCTTGAAGCAAAGTTCCCTGTACTTCCTAAAATTTTCAATAAGATGATCGACATTAGTTTTGCTTTCCTGGGCTGAAGCCACAGACCGCCGTGAATGCAGGATCGATGTCAGTCCCTTGGACAAGTGTGGTTTCTCACAATATTCTCTCTTCCTCCTCTCTCAGGGATTTTGCCTCTTTCTCCCGCTAGACTCTAGCAGCTTCCTCATCTTACTGTTGTTTGACCTCCTACTCCTTTAGGAGCTTTTGTTCTTCTTCCTCTTCTGTCCTCTTTGATTCTTCTGAGATGATGTTTCTTCCTGCTCTTTCTGAATCAAACCGACAGGCTTAGGACCGAAAACTTTTCCTGTTTTCTTTCGGTAACGTTTCCCTAATTCCATTAAGTTCTTGGTGCTTCGAAAAAATTCCTCCTCTTGGTTCATCAGATGGGTGTATTCGTAAGAAGTTTTAACATCAAGGCAATGCTTAGCAACCTTACCACAAGGATCATGCCTCCTAAAAGGCTTTGTGCTGAAATGAAAAATTTCCAATCCCTGAGCATAATTTTCTCCTTCTCTTGCCCTCGGGAGGCTATATGCGCCGACGGTGAAGGGCATTGGAGGATATATACCTTTCTTCCTCTCTGTGAGGATCTTGTTGATTCCACCAGTGCCGAAGAGTTTCCTTAAGGCTTCTTTGTGCACCACAAAATCTGTAACATACCAGGGAAACAAAAAGGGAACTTGGGATCCTCCACTCATTCGGATATAGGTGCCTTCGGCGAAGTAGTAGTAATCCCCAAATTCTTCTATGATGGGCATGGCATTCTCAGACATGCAATTTGGCTCTTCTATGAAAACAAGTTGATACAGGGGCATGATGAGTTTCTCACAAATTTGCTTGTAGTGATTTGCGCATTTGCTTTCCCATGTGGGCTGGTAGGCTACAAAGAGAGGAGTCTCGTTTCTATTCCATATACAACCCAAATCCGGGAAGGTGTGTTTGCTTAACAGGAGGTCCATCAAATAAGAAGACATGAAGAAGTCTGATTTCTTCTGAGTCAGTCCTCCTTGGGCAGCGGTTAGCTGCGAGACCAAACTTTCTGAAATTATGTCAACCCAATTGAAAATGGTACCATACATGGCCACATGGACTATTACTGGAACCCATCCAACCTTGAAAATATTGCCATTTGGCATGCCGAAAACCCGACTCAGCATTAAGAAAATGAGTCTATAGGGGGAGTCTTTAGAAGGTTACTTTCATATTCATCGTTGTGTCTTTGTCTAATTTTCCTAATACTTATCATCATTTTCCTGGCAGACTCCAGAGGATCCACAATTTGCTTTTCTATCCAATCATTATCCAACCAAGCTCTTTCCTGGGGTAACTTGTAAGTGGCTGTGATATGTTCAGGTGCAAAATATGCTAGATTCATCCCAGCCTTGTCATTGATGAACCTCGTATCAGTCTTAACATGAGGGATCATCTAGCCAATGACCTCGGAGCATGGGAATAACTCAGGACGAGTTATTGCCTTATGGAGGTAGGACTTCTTGATGTTTGAATATACCATAGTGTCTTCTAGGGGAGCTTGAGCGTAATTTTGATCTCTGATTAACCTGTATAAGTCACCCCATTGAAATTCTGGGGCAGAGCTTCCTGGGGCTACCTCGGTGACAGCTTGCGTATCACTGAACATGGTTTCAAGTGATGTGTCTAACAAGATTTCCACATCTGAATCTGATTCCACGAGCTTAGCTTTCTTCCTGGCAGATTTTTTATGCATGTCAAACTTGCGATGATGGGGTAGCACAAATGAGGAGTTGCACAAATTTATGAGCAATCATTTTAGCACAATACATCTCATGATTTATATTATTACGCAGAGATTGAGCATACAAAAATATTGGCTTTTGAATAAAATGACCTTCCATAGATAGGGGTGATGAGGAAAAAATTTCAAACCAAAAACACCACGCAGTAGCTCAAAATGTAATTTACACAAAAACGAGCACTATTAGCCATTATTTGATCATATTTGATAGAAAACAATTATTTCGCTATAAGCTTTTGAAAGGAAAAAACGCAGTCCTACAAAGCGCTACTAGTGTCTATGGCTCAAACACAATGGCTTTATCATTTGGAGCATGTTTTATCTTCATAATGGTGAGTGCAGTTTTGGCATTTCAGTTATTAGCAAACATTCGCTACAGACTGAAGTGTGTGCTATAAAGCTAACACGAAAATCACGGCTCCAAAACTGTGATGGGGATTTCCTAGGATTGGCTTTTATCAATAAAACCGCTGTGGGGGGGGATTTCCTAAGATACCAAGAAAGCAACAGTCGAAAGGGCTGAGATGCATATGCGAGGAAGGTGGATTTCTCGGGTCATGGTTCGAACGGAGAAATCTTGACCTTGTGCTCTTATTGGCTTGAAGGGAGGTTTTCCCATTCGGGAGCATGGTTTCCTTACGTCATACGAAACTAACGGGTGAACAAAGTGCCTCAAAGCTTTAAACGGGGTTATTTTTTGGATAAAACAAAAAGAAGGGGCAAGAACCACCTACCTGTTAACCTTGGAGTGGCTCCTGGTGGTTAGCGTGCGTCCCCAGACGAGTAACAGTCCAAACAACTCTTCAACGGCGAATGGAGAGCTCTGCTTTCCCTTGGTAATAGTGGAATGACCAAAATCCAGTTTAATGCATATATATAGGGAGAGCATTAAAGCTGCATGGGGTGGTAGATTGGTGAATTAATGAGCACGGGGCTCAATGCGATGTGCAATCAACTCCGCACGGGGGTGACATTAAAACGACTCACCAACTTCGTATTTGCGCACATACGCAAAAAATGGGCTGCGCTATGGCGACGAATGGACTGTTAACTTTTGCGCAACGGGCGGCAAATTTATACTTAAACCCTGCAATCAAGACCTGCGCCTTTGGATTGGAGCTTTATCAGGAGTTTTAAGGTTGGAAGGGCGCAACAGGCGGCGATTTTAGCCCTAATTTTAGCGACCAAAATCCTGCAACAAAGGAGGCGAGGCGCACCCCACAGGTGGCAACTTTAAGGGCAGGATTTGTGCAACAGGTTGGCGACTTAACCTTAGAGTCTGCGCTGATTGTCGCGAAGTTTATGTTAAGAACTGCGCAAAGGGGCGACAATTTTTAAGGGTAGGATTTGCGCAACGGCGGCAAAAGATAGGGTTGAGACTTGCACCCTTGGAGCAAAGTTAATCGTTAAAACTGCTCTTAAAGTTAAAAGATAGAAAATTTGCATTAGCCGAAAAAGATCAAAAATATTTTGGAAGCAAAGTGAAAAGGAAAACTTGCTAAGTTTGAACAAAATAAGCTTCCCAAAATAAAAGGAGGGTGCCCAATATTTACAAAAAAATTGTGGTGGATGTTGCAGCAACATCACAAAGATAACCATTTCACCCAATTTGTTTGTTTATCAAATGCAAAGCAACGAATATATCCTTCCAAACATGTGTTCACTATCTCAGTTTTCCCATCAAATTGAGGATGATAACATGAATTGTGAGCCAATTGGGTACTGAAACAAGAAAATAATTCAATCCAAAATTTTCCAGTGAAAATTGGATCTCTATTGCTTATAATATTCGATTTTCCATGTAACTTCTTAACTGTTTCCAGAAAACTTGCCGCTAATGTACTTGCATTAAAAGGGTGAGAAAGTGCACAAAAATGTGCATTCTTTTTGAATCTATAAACAAACACCATAATAACATGCTTTCCTTCTGACTTGGGTAGACCTGTGATAAAATCCATTGAGACTTCTTCCCAACGCTGGAAAGGTATGTTTAATTGTTGTAGAAGTCTCTGGGTCTTAACTGTTTCCACCTTATTATGTTGCAAAACCAAGAATTTGGCCACGAACCTTTGAACATCAAATTTAATAACTTCCCAAAAAAATACCTTCTTTACCCTATGGTAAGTTTCCAGGAATCCAGAGTGCCCACCTATAGGATAGGTGTGTAATTCTGAGAGGACCTTTTGTTTGAGTTGGGAGTCTTTGCATAAATATAATCTATCCTTATACCATAGTGAATCATTTTTCCACACAAAAGTATCTGATACATTGGGATCATCCTGTAGATTTTGAATCAGTTTCCACATAGATAGGTCATTTTTCCATTCTTCCCTTGCTGCTACTACCCAATCGGGTTGTAGAATGGAGGTTGCACAAAGTAATGCCCCAACATCTTCATCTTTGCTAGAAATCAAATCTACCACCACATTACATTTCCCTTTTCGATAGATGATTTCAAATTCATATCCCAACATCTTGGTTACCCATTTTTGTTGCTCTTCCAGAGTTAATATTTGTTCTAAGAAGTATTTAAGACTATCATGATCTATTTTGACCTTGAAGTGTCTACCTATTAGGTAAGGACGCCATTTCTTAAAATCATGTACAATTGCCAATATTCCCTTCTCATAAATGGGATTATGTAAGTGATTTCCCTTGATTGGATGACTTGTTAAAGCAAGCGGGTTTCCTTCTTGCATTAGAAAAACACCAATCCCATTTCCTGAAGCATCACATTCCACAATCAAAAAAACTGTGAAGTCTAGTGTGGCAAGAACAGGAGCTTTGCAAATTGCCTCCTTAATCTATTCAAAATATTGAGTTGCCTCTGGAGTCCAAGAAAATGCATATTTCTTCAATAATGTTGTTAGAGGTGCTACTATTCTTCCATAGTTCCGAACAAACTTGAGGTAGTACCCTGTCTGACCTAAGAATCCTCAAAGATTCTTCAGGTTTTTGGGATTTGTCTAGTCCATCATGGATTTAATTTTGTTGGGGTATACCTTGACACCTTCCTGAGACACAATGTGACCCAAATATTCTACCTCCTTTACCCCAAAGAAACATTTGGAAGTTTTTTCATATAGTTGTTGCTCCTTTAGTAGTTTTAGTACCCTGTCAATATGTTGAACATGTTCTTCCCAGGAATTTCTATAGATTAGTATATCATCAAATAATACAACCAAAAATTTTCTAAGGAAAGGCTTGAAAATGGAATTCATCAAACCTTGAAATGTGGAAGGCGCATTTGTGACACCAAATGGCATGAAAAAAATTTCATAATGACCTTCATGAGTTCTGAATGTTGTTTTTGGAATTGCTTCCTCCTTCATTCTAATTTGATGATATCTAGAATGGAGATCCAACTTTGTGAAGCAAACCACTCCATGTAATTCATCTAACAATTCATCAATGACAAGAATGGGAAATTTATCTTTAATGGTGATCTTTTTGAGCTCTCTATAATCTATACACATACGCTATCATCCATCCGGCTTGTGTACCATTACCACTGGTGCATAGTAAGAACTTTGGATACACCCAATGCCATCCTCTAACATTTCATCAACCATACGCTCAATTTCACTCTTCTGTCCATAGGGGTATCTGTAAGGTATGAATTTAGGAGGAACACTTCCCAGAATTAAGTGAATAGCATGATCAAAATCTCGAATAGGTGGAAGACCTTTTGGAATATATTCAAATACCTTGGAATCTTTATCAATCACCTTTTAGAGATCTGGGGAAATAGGAGACTTATATGTTTAAACATCTAATGAGCATAATTTTCCAATTACACCTTGATGCCCCTTTTTTATCATACCATTAGAGCTTATCACCTTACTTGGTTTCCCTATGATACCATTTAACTCATATTCCTTTCCTTCCCATAAAAATTTCATGAAAAGATTCTGAAAATTAAAAGCCATTGTTCCCAATGATTGTAACCATTGTACTCTGAATACAACATCAGCACCCCCTGTTGGAATAGCAATCATTGGACTATTCAATACATATTCCCCCATAGTTAGATTGATATTATGGCATTTTTCCTGAGCAATGATAGTTCCTCCATCTGCAATAATTACTTGAAACTCTGGTTATGGATATACAAATAAATTGAGAACCTTGGCTAATTTACAGTGAATGAAATTATGAGTACTACCAAAATCAATCAACATTGTTACCTTTTTCTTTTTGATATATCCTTTGATCTTGAGAGTTTGAGTGTTAATTCCAGCCAATGCATGACAAGATATGGTGAGAGTAATCTCTTCGGAAGTAGTATCTTCTTTTTCTTCATCTTGAGACGGTCCATGTTCTTTTGGTGATTCTTGTTCATTTTCTTCCTCTACTTCACAATATATGTAAAATAGTTTCTTCTCGGTGCACGTATGGCTCTTACTGTATTTGCTATCACAATTATAACAAATCCCTTTTTCTCCTTTTTACTCTAGTTGTTGTGGTGTCAACCTTGTAGGTTGTGGATGACTAGAGACCACACTTCTTTCTTTATAGTTGTAAGTGGTAGACTTCCTTGTTGCCATAATTTTCTTTTCAACGTTTCTTGCCACCCTAATTGCATGCTCCAAGGAATTAGGTTCTCAAAGGCGAACCTCATGTTGGATGTGATCCTTAAAAGTTCCAATAAATAGATCCAACAAATTATCTTCTAAAATATTCTTCACTCTAAGACATAGCTTCTGAAACTGCTTGATGTGCTCACTAACTGGGCCTTTTTGCTTGATATTTACCAACTGGATAAAGAAGGTGTTGCTATTTATAGCCCCATAATGTGAAATCAATTCTTATGTGAATATAGACCAAGAGATAATAGAGTCCTTTTTACGGTCACAAATCCATTGGTACCATACAAATTGATCAGGCTCTAAATATAAGGATGCAATAGTTACCTTCTGCAAAGTCGGAACCTGGTGTAGATCAAAGAACTACTCTATCTGGAATATCCATGTTATTGGATCATTGCCATCAAAATTTATCATGTCAATCTTGGGAATTTGGGTACCCCTTAGTGACCATCCATGATTATTTCCATTATCAGAATCATTTCCTCTTGTAATATTCTTATTCATGGAATATTTTTCAACATGGACCTTATCTTTATCCTCCTAATTATCATGGAACACATCATCACCTGGAGAAGGAGTATCCTTTGAATTTTGTATGAGATTAGCAATATTTTCCATTTGTTCCATAAACCCTTTCATATTTTATTCCATCTTATTATCCATATGTTTGATCAAATTCCCCTCTAAATTAACTAAATCAACTACTTTCATAGATCCTTTAATCATCTCTTCCAACTGGGACACTCGAAAAGATAGGTCTTCCCTTTCATCGTATGTTGGGGATGACTCCTCGGGTGTTTTGAGTGGAGTGTGAGTTTTTACACTTTAGTTTGGTGGCATTATGAATAATAAAAATAGATATCACACCCTATGTTTCACCACAATTAGATCCTTCTACTCAAATTTATTCAAATTTAAAATGGCGTACCTTTTTTCAAACCCTAATTAGAAGACTGTTTTAGGGCCGACTTGAAACTAATGTAAAATTAAAATTTTAGATCCTCTAAGTCCGAAACTTCGGCATGATGTAGCCCGATGTATCATTTTTCCAATGTTGTAGGTCTGACCTAATTCTTATGTACCAATAAGAATTTATTTTGAATCTCCCAAAAGTTCTTATTTTTGGTATTTCTAGAAGAGAGGAATTGTACGGTCTTCCATGTGTCCAATGTTTCATATATGAGGATGAAAACCCTTCCACGGATACTTTGGTCCGTCTTGTTTCTAATGCAATAAGTCTCACTCAATTTGGAACTTTCATGCCATAGATATGACCTTTTTCCCCAGAACACTTGTTTAAGACTAGTTTTTGGACTAGTCAAAAACCCTAGATTCAAAGGAGAATATATTCGAACCTGTATGGTTTCAAGATATGAAAATTATATCACTCATATATCATCCTGTTTTGGATATGGTTTTTTAATCTCGATTTCTTATTCCTTGTAGAAAAAAAACTATAGAGAAAATTCCAATGTGACTCATTTTGAAGAAACCAGACCCGAGGAAAGAGCTCTGATACCAAATGTTATGCAACCAAGTCTCAGATATAGCATAAAAATAGCAGAAATAGACCAGAAGAAAGTAAACCATGCCTAAATAATGAATAAATGAGATTAATAACAATCCTACTCGAGGGAGGAACCTCCTTACACAATGTACTAAGTACATAAGACAAGACAAGATAAAATGTTGACTAAAATGAAAAGGTCTCATTCCTATATATAGGAGAAAAATGGGTACAATTCTGCAAACCACCTGCGTTGATGTGAATATTTCAAGTTCAAGTGGAGGAGTTTGGAGAGTAGGTTAGGTTTTTGGATCATGGTGGATCTCTGACGATTTCGATGGCCGCCAGCGGCCATCCTCACAGGTGCAGGCGGGAGGGCTCACTGTGATGTCAGTTGTCAGGAGAACGTGTCATTTCTTGGTTTTCATCATTTTACATCCAGGTTGGGATACTGGTGGATGCTTTTTCATTGACGTGGTTAGGGTCTTGTGTTAGTGCTCAGCGTTTCTGGTGACTTGAAGAACGGAACCCTTTTTGTTACCATACAGTCCTCGTATTTACTGTGGTAAATAATTTTTTCTGTATTTTCTCTGAATATGGATTTGAGAGATTAGGTCGACTATTCTTTTGACCCATCGGATGGGGAGGCGATCTGGTTGTCACCACCTGGCATAGTGTGGGATGAGGTGGTTGGAACTGAAGCGAAGGGTTTCTCGGGGACCTTTTCTGTTGACTCTCAGATTTTAGGGTTCTCACCGTCTTCATTTTTTGTTAACTCTCTGACCCCTATTTCACCTCTGACGGTTCCGCATAATTAGGTTCCCTCTGTATCGCCATTTCAAGAGGCTATTGTTCCTTTGTGGTCTTATGAAGAGGTCGTCCAAGCTCTGAATGGTACTGATGGGGGGTTGAAGGGTTTACTACTGGAGGGGGTTTGAAGCCGTGGGTGGAGGGATTACAACACACACTGAGTGATTCCTTGTTTATTGGTGGCCGAGATGGGGGGGAGAAGGAGAGTTGTGGTCTGGTATGTATTGGGGCGCAGTAGCAGTGCGGTTTTTCCAGCCCCAGGGTTGGCTCGGACATAAGCTTTGAGGAATGGGGTGGGGGCTCATCAGATAATGCAGAAAATCCGGTGAAGCATTGTAGGAAACAGTGGTTGAAGTTAAGCTGGAACAAATATAATTATGCTCTGGGTGAAGACGTCGAGTGGCAGCAGATTTTACAAATGACGTACAAAACCTTGGTCAGGAAGGCATTGGGTTGGTCCTTTGCTCTGTGGACCATTGTGGGGTGGACTTCGGAACATTGGCTAGCACAGTTAGGATATGTCCCTGAGGTGGTGGAATTAACCAAGAACTGGTTTGCCTTTAATTTCCTGACTGCAGAACACGCACAGTGGGTTCTCAACAAGAATTGGAACTGGGATCACTGTCCAGTTTTGCTCAAGCCTTGGCACCCGATGTTTGATGCAAGCAGGGAACGATTGGATATGGTTCCCCTTTGGGTTCGTCCTCCTGGACTACCTTTACATTATTGGTTCGAACATCATTTTAGGGGTATTGGTGATCTCTTGGGCACATATCTGGAAGGTGATTATAGTTTCTTTCATACTAAACAACGGAAAGTTGCACGCATTCTGGTCAATTTGAACGTGTGTGATGGTCTTGCTGAAGATGTTACCCTTAATTGGGGTCCATTTACCTGTGTTCAGAAGTTGGATTATGAAAATGTTCCATTCCACTGCAGGCGATGTCATGCTTATGGTCACCCGGTGGCAGAATGCAAACTTACACTCAGGACTCAGAATGGTGGCAAGAATAACAGGGCGGCTAGGGATAAGGACAAAACGCAAGCAGATCCGCATTCTCCTGTTATTTCTCCAATGGATCAGGAGGTTTCTGGGAATGATTTGGATAAGGTGCAGACTACATCATCGGAGGAGGAACCTCGTCTTGATTCTACAGTAGGGGTTGGTGATGGCCACTTTGATCTTCTGCGACCTCTGGTGCCTCCTGCTGCGGATATTATACCTCCTTCCATCACTCCTTCATTTAATTTTGTTTTGAATAATTTTTCACTAGCTGGACTGGATTGGGTGGAGGCTCTAAAAAATCTAAAGATCTCTCCCACTACTGAATTGGTTTCTAACAAACTTATTGAACCCCCCTATGCCTCACTTGAGGAGTTCATACCCGTATTGACACCGGTTACTGAAAATTCCGTTGAGGAGGAAGCTTTGCCATCCTCACCGCATGAATCTTCTGATTCGGGTTATTTTCTTCGTTCTGCCACTAAACTTGCTTCAGGGGGTCTAGGAGCTGGTTTGGCTGGACCTATTAAAGGTCATGGTAGGAATTATGTTTTATCTAAGGCACAGTCCAAAGCCAAGATGGATCTTTTGGAGGGAAAACAGCAGACTATTGATAGGGCACTTAGAGCAATCTGTGCCCAGAAGAAGGGTCACTGATGAAAGGTATGTCTTTCAATTGTCGAGGTCTGGCTAGTCCCCATAAAAGATCAGCATTAAGGAGATTGGTATCTTTAGAATGCCCGGATATCATTCTTCTTCAAGAAACCTTGGGTGTTGGGGAGATGGTGAAAACTATGTTGGAAAGTTGGTTCAGTGGCTGGACCTTTGTTACTTTGGATACTCGTGGTCATTCTGATGGTATGGCGATAGGCTAGAATGACAGGACTGTTAGAATTCACAATATATGGGGGATGGAATCGGTTCTTGGGTTGACTTGCTTGGCTTTGGACATTGGTGAGTTGATTACTGTGGTTAATGTCTATGGCCCTTATCTTAATCGTGTCCCCTTCTGGGACATACTTTTTAACAATCCCCTACTTCAGGGAGGGGACTTGTTGCTGGGTGGTGATCTTAATTTTTCCCTGGGACAGGCTAAATTTTGGGGGCCCAGGGCTCATCCGGATCATCTGGATGGCTATTTCACATAGAGGCTTATGGACAACAACTTGATTGACATCGAACCCATTAAACTCAAGCCTACTTGGAGGAACAACAGGGCTGGATACAATTAGGTGGCAAAGCGACTTGATCGTTTCTTGGTCTCAGAATCGTTTGTGGATAGGTTCTTCATATTGAGACAATGGGTGGGCTGGGGGGATCCTCTGATCACTTCCCTATTTTTGTCGAACTTCGTCCTGGCCCAACTAAACCCTTTGGGCCCTTAAAGTTTAATAAGATTTGGCTGAAAGATGAGTCCATCTTTAAACTGGTGCATTATTTGTGGGTTCCCTACAACCCCAGGTCCAATGTCTCGGTCTCCTTTCAATTTGCTGCAAATTTAAAAAAGGTTAAAGGGCCAATAAAGGATTGGGATCATGAAAAGCGGACCAGGGAGGATAGAGAGCTCAAACAGATTGAGATGGAGCTGGTGATTTTATATGAGACTGAGGGGGGCGGATTAGGCTCTTTGGAGGCTAAGGCTTTACTTGTTACTTTGGAAAGAAGGAGAAATACCCTTCTGCTAGAAAAGGAGGAAACTTGTCGACTTAAAAGCAGAGCAATTTGGTTGGAAGCGTGAGATGAGAACACTAAGTTTTTCCATGCATACACTAAAGGTGGGAAAGCTGCAAACATTATATGGATCCTAGAAGACTCTCTTGGGGAGCCTCAAACTTCCTTTGAGGGTATTTCTAGGGTAGGTGTGGAACATTTTCAACACCTCTTCAAGGCCCCTGGACATGCACCGGTCGTTGAAGTGATTAGAGTGGCTCAATTATTTCCCCGTTTCGTTGATGATGAAGATAATCGATTCCCGATGGAAGATCTTTCTGAAGAGGAATTAAAAGGGGCCCTCCACAGCTTCCAGAAAGACAAGAGCCTAGGACTGGATGGTTGGTCCATTGAATTTCTCCTGGCACTTTATGATTTTTTGGGGGAGGACCTTTTACAGGTGGTGGAAGATACCAAACTCTCGGGAAGGATTACAGTTATTTTTAATTCAACCTGCATTACTCTCATCCCTAAGATGTACAATCCTACCTCCCTTAATGATTTTAGACCTATCTCTCTTTGCAATTGTGTGTATAAGTTTGTATAAAAATAATTGCTAGAATGTTGAAAGCTATCTTGTCCAAGAATATATCTGTAGAACAGTTTGGTTTTCTGGAGGGTCGTCAGATTCATGAGGCTATTGGTGTTGCTCAGGAAGGTATTCACAACATGAACAAAAAAAAAGTTGAAAGGAGCCATTCTTAAGATAGATCTGTCGATCTGTCGAACGCTTATGATAAGGTTAGTTGGCTCTATATTCATATGCTTCTCACACATTTGGGTTTTGCACTAGGTTTTATCAGATGGATCATGAGTTGTATTACCACGGTATCCTTTTCTGTTCTTATCAATGGGGCAGCCTCCCCCTTTTTTCACTCTGAGAGAGGTCTTCGACAAGGATGTCCTTAGTCCCCACTACTTTTTCTTCTGGTTGCGGAAGGATTGAGAAGATCTCTCAATGAAGCTAAATGAATGGGATTGGGAACACTTCGGGGCATTGAGGTGGCTCATGACCTTTTCATAACTCATTTAATATTTGTAGATGATATACTTATTTTCTACACCGGTGCAAATTGTGATGTTGATACTCTTCGGGACACTTTGCAACTATTCTCAAAAGCCACGGGGATGGAAATTAATGCTGGGAAATCCACTTTGTCGGTTAATTTGTTAAGGGATGCTAAGGTACAATCCCTCTAAAGGGTCTTTCCCTTTACTCTCTCATATTTGGATGTAGGTATTAAATATTTGGGGTTCCAGTTGAAACCTAATGCATACAAGAAACTAGATTGGCTCTGGTTAATTAAGAAATTGCACAAAAGACTAAAGGTATGGAGTCATAAATGGCTCTCTAGGGAGGGTAGATTGGTACTAGTTAAAAACTGTTCTGGAGGCCATACCTGTTTACTGGATGTCATTATCCTGGATTCCTACGGGGATCTTGGAGAAGGCTCAGAAAATTTTCTTTTGTTTCTTATGGTGTGGCAAAGATGATACCTACGTCTCGCCCTGGGTTAAGTGGCAGCAGATTGCAATTCCTAAAGCTCTGGGGGGTTGGGGGCTGAAGAACATATTTCATTTTTCTAGAGTGTTGGTGGCTAAGGGGAGTTGGAGGATATTGAAGTCAAAAATCATTTGTACCAGGGTGGTCATACATAAATATATTGCTTCAACATATGTTCTTAACTGGGTGAGGAGTTCTGGAAAGACTCATCGTGGGGGATCGGTTATTTGGAAAGCGGTGGTTGAATCCTTTTTGGTTATTGGAAATCTATTGGCTTGGGATATTGGCGATGGACAGAGCTTGTGGGTAGGGGAGGATCCATGGTTTGGATGTGAGGGACAACATCTCTTATCGGATAGAACATTGACGTCTCTCAGGAATAGGGGCATAACATTTTTATTTCAATTAGTTGATCTGGTCCAGGATAGACCTTGGGTTCAGTCTTGGCGAGCGATGAACACCTTGAACCTCACTGAACCAGCTCAATTGGAGTTGTCTCGGTTATACATGGAATTCAATAGAAGCCAAGTATTACTAAGGGATAGGGCCGATGAAATTGTCTAGGAAGGAGATCCTACGGGCAAATACACTCCGAAGTGAGGGTATATTAGCCTCAACACACTTGAAAACCTTCGCGAACAGGTGTGGTGGTGGAAGTCATTGTGGAAGCTAAAATACCCCTCTAAGCATAGATTTTTTATGTTGAATATCCTTGAAAACAAAGTAACAACCTGGGATAATCTTCAGAAAAAGAACAGAGTTGGACCGAGTTGGTGTATTTTGTGTAAAGAAGTGGATGAGACCGTCATACATCTATTTTTACAGTGTCCATATACGAACATTGTATGGTCTGAATGTTCCAAGTTATCATGGATTCTGTGTAATTGGGTCGGGAACACAATGGTACAAGCATGGGCCTCATGGAATGGTATACTATTACATAAAACAGTGAAAGATCTGACATTAATGGTATGTTGGGGTATATGGTTGGCTCGTAATAGTCTGATCTTTTCAACTAATAACTACACCCCGGATATTTCTGTAGCACATATTTATGGCATCCTCACTGCTTTTCCTCAGCACATCAAAATCACTAAACAACGGGAGATGCTTGAGGTGGAAATTGATCGGTCATTTCCGTGGGGTTTTTTTGATGGGGTTGCATAGGAAAATGGATGTGGGGGCAGGGATTTACTTTATATCACTACCACTCATTACTACATATTGTAGTGGGGGTTGGGGGAATGTGGCAATAATTTTGATGAACTTATGAGTCTTAACTTCTTTTGATATTTGCAGTTGAGAAAGGATGTCAAAACCTCAATATATATGGTGATTCAATGAACGTTATAAACTGGTCTAAAGGCATACAATAGTGCATAGACATTAGATTAGCTATTATTCTTTAGGATATTAGAGAACTACAGGACTCATTTATCAACTTTTCTTGCAGACATGTTTATAGGGAGAACAATAAGGAGGCGGACGCGGCCTCAAAGGAGGGTAGGCACTTTGCACTGGGAATGTGGAAGGTAAAGGAATATCGTGATGGGGCATCACAGGAATACTACCATCGTCCCTTCATAGATGCGGCAGCATTCTAAAAGGATATGCTGATTTCACATTGTTTCTACTTGTCAACAAATGACAACATGTTTTTTTGTTTATCTTTTTGTCTCTATATTATGTTTAAGTATGATGCTCGGGGAGCCAGATGTAATATTTTTTTAACATATCTGAACTGGTATATGATATATGTATAAGCTCTATAACATAACTCTTGATGAGAACTATGATACTTGTTATTTCTAACTGATACAGTCACTACACTGATTATTGCATGCACACTAGATGTGCATATACAGAATGTAATTTTGTTCACCGCTGATGAAATAAAATTACGCTTTTTTTCCCAAGAAAAAAAGAAAAAAAAGGAGACAAATGGGTACAATAACAACTAATAGACCCAATCCGACATCAATAACATGTAATGCACCATAATAAATGGGTTAATGCGCCACTAGATAGGGGGTGATGTGCCAATATTTAGGGCCTAACAAATTACAATTCTAGAGCCTACATACAATTACTATTAGGGTCCTAGATTATTAATAAAGATAATACTAATATGATAATATAAATGTAATGTCACATTGTATATGGCTTAACATGCCCCTCCCCTTCAAACCAGTGTTGTCCTCAACACTTGATTAACTCTTGGATGTTTCTACATGAAGAAGTTGTTTTCCCATGTTGCCTATTTTTTCATAACCTTGTTAGAGGTGCTTCTATTTGACCATAATTCTTGACGAACTTGTAATAGTAGTCTTACAATCCTAAGAATCCTCTAATATTATTCAATGTCTTAGGAATTGGTCATTCCATGATAACCTTAATTTGTTAGGATCTACTTTGACACCTTTGTGAGATACAATATGACCCAAATATTCTACTTCCTAAACACCAAAGGCACACTTAAAAGGCTTGGCGTCTAGTTTGTGCTCCTCCAATAGTTTTAAGACCCTGTTAACATGTTGTACATGCTCCTCTCATTGAGATTTTCTATAAATAAGTATATCATCAAAAAATACTAACACAAATCTTCTAAGGAACGATTTAAATACATAATTCATCAAGCTTTGAAATGTGCAAGGTGCATTGGTAAGTCCAAATGGCACCACCAAAAATTCATAATGTCCTTGATTTTCTCTGAAGGCTATGTTTGAAATGTCTTCTTTCCTCATTCTAATTTGATGATATGCAGAATGAAGATCCAATTGGGTAAATAATTTTGATCCTTGTAATTCATCTAATAATTCATCAATGACAAGAATGGGAAACTTATATTTAATGGTCATCTTAGTGAGCTCTCTATAATCTAGACAGATATTCCATAAACGTTCCTTTTTGTGAACTATCACCACTAGTGTATAGAAAGGAACTTGTCTAGGTTGAATGATGCTTGCGTCTAACATTTCTTGAACCAATTTTCCAATATCACATTTTTGTGCATATGGGTACCTATAGGGTTTGATGTTAGGTGGTACACTTTCTGGTTGCAAGTGAATAGTATGGCCATGATCCCAAATAGGTTGAATACATTTAGGAAACTCTCCCAATACCTTGGAATGATTGTCAATAACTTGTTGAATATCCACTAGAATAGATGGTATAGATGCTTGAACACCTAATGAGCACAACTGTACAATTACTCCATGGTATCCCTTTTTCAACAATTTCATCATGATGTTAAAGCTTATCACTTTAGAGGGTTCCCCTAGAATACCTCTGAGTCTAATTTCCTTTCCTTCTAAAACGGATCTAATGAACAAATTATGAAAATTTAGAGCTATTTTTCCCAATGATTGTAGTCATTGGACCCCTAGTACAACATCAACACCACCCATTTGGGTTGCAATCATTGGGATATCCAGTGAATACTCACCCATACTAAGCTTGATACTATGGCACTTCCTTGAAAAATTTATGGTACCTCCTTCTAAAATCACTACTTGATATTCTAGTGCAAGATATATAAATAAACTGAGAAGTTTGGTTAATCATCAATCAATGAAGTTAAGGGTACTACCATAATCAATCAACATTGTTACCTTTCTCTTTTTGATATATTGTTGGCACGCAGGGGGCAGACCCAAGTTATATCATGAAAAGACCAACAAATCCCCTAGATACTAGCCCATATGGTATCACCTGTTAAACATATGAAGTCTCACCCAAGGAATCAGAGGGGGTTGTAGGAACCAGGGTTCTACATACATGAAGAGTCAGGAGGAAATTACATCATTTTTGTGCACAGACATCAGATCTCTAACTGTATAATAAGCATAAACATATTAATATCTATAATTCAGAAACACCATCCATAATTAGAACTAACATTCATATTCAAAAGCATTCAACAACTCATAAAGAAGGTCTCCAAAACACCTTCATTAGATTACCAGTTATCCATAATCATACATCTCCTACGCACTGCGTGAAAGAAACCCCAAACAAAAGAATATCACATTAGTTCTCCTCTCTCTCCCTCACGTGCCCTCTTTTCCACCTATATCTCTCTATAGTTATATCTATATCTATCTATTTAATTCCTATTTATAGTTTTTCTAGTGTGGGGGGGGAATCCCACAAACAAACAAAATATATACCTAACGGACCAAAACCCTAACTAATTTCCCTCTTTTGTGCTCTTTCTTCCATTTGCCTCATGTGCGTGGTCCACATCTTTGCACGCATTCTCCAAAACCAGTCCCTTCTTGATCCCGCTCCAACATATATCCTTCTATCCTACGAGTTTGAGGAGTGCTAATGTTAGACAATGCATGACAAGATATGGTTGGAGTAGTATCTGCTATATCTACCTCTTGAGATTGTCCCGGATTTGAATCATCTTCCTCTTCACAGTATATGTAGAATAATTTCTTCTCACTACACTTATGCCCCTTACTGTACTTGTTTTCATAATTGAAACATAGTCCATTTTCTCTTATTTCCTCCACTTGTTGAGGTGTCGACCTTGTAGAGTTAGAATGAGTGGCTTTGGGAGGAGAAAATTTTCCCTCTCTATAGGTTTTAGTGGCATCTCTTCTAATAGCCATATTTTTACTTACATTCCCTCCTTCTAGCACCACATTTTTACTTTCAATTTTCCTTGCCAAACTAAAACCATTCTCCAATTATTTAGGTTCGAAGATACATACCTCATGTTGAATATTCTCCTTTAAAGTTCTTGTAAAGCGATCCAACAAATTATCTTCTCGAATGTTCTTCACTCTAAGATTTAACTTTTGAAAATGCTCGATGTGCTCTGTAACTAAAACTTTTTGCTTGAGATATATCAATTGGATAAAGAATGTGTTTCAATTAATATCCCCATAATGTGCAATCAATCCATTCATAAACATAGACCCAGAGTCAATAGAGTCCTTTTATGATCACAAAGCCATTGGTAACATCCAATATGATCAAGCTCTATGTACAAGGATGCAATAGTTACATTTTTTAAAGTTGGGCATTTAGTGTAGATCAAAGAATTGCTCCATCTAGAATATCCATGTTATTGGATCATTGCCATCAAAATTTATCATATCAATCTTGGGAATCCATTGGTTCATTTTCTCCATGTTGAACCCGTGATGATGTGGATTATGGAGTGATGAATGATCAAGTGTTGAAGAATTGAACCTATTATTCTCCAATTGTTTTTCAACTTCCTCAATATGTGACTAAAACAAGTCCTTCTTTTCCTCCTTATCCTCTTCCTGAGGAGATGAATTAGGAATAAAGTTATGTCTTATCTCTTTCAGCATTGCCTTCACCTCTTGAAGATCATATCTCCTAGCCATTTCACTGGTCATCTTTACTAGAACATATTTACTAGCAGTATTTTCAATCTTCTTTGTTATATCCTCTTTGAATTTTAGGGATTCGTCATTATTTACCATAATTTTATTTCCAAGGTTTCCTAGTTGGTTGGAAAACTTGGACAACTCATACTTCACTTCATCATGCTCCTCTTGTGTCATAGTTGAGCCTTCAAGAGGTTTAAGGGGAGTAAATTTTTTTAATCCACCTCTTTCTATTTTATCTCACTGATATTTAATAAATTTCTTCTCTATTTCCAATTTATCCCACTTTTTGAATCACCCAAATCAGACCTTCCAATCAATATTTATGCAAAATTAAAAATAACATACCTTTTAAAACCATGTTTTGGAGACTGTCTTGTTGGTCGACCTTCCAACTAATTTAATTCCTTGATTTTGGCCCCTCTGAGTTTAAAATATCTCTCCGTAGTATATTGATATGTCTTCTTTGCAATGACACTTACCATCTCAAAGAAAGGTTATGGTAATATTACCAAAACCTGTTATTTTTGTCCTTTTCAGGAGAGTGAAAGTGTATGACCTACCACATGTCCAATTTTTTGGATATGATTCTGATTTTTTTTCCACGGATACTAGGATCTATTTACTATCATATGCAATAAGCCTCACACAATTTGGATCTTTCAAGCTTTATATATAACACTTTTTCCCAAAACACCTATTTGAGACTAGTTTTTGGACTAAAAAAACCCTAACTTCCACGGGGTATAACTCCAAACTTGTAATGAATCAAGACCTGAAAATTGTACCACAAGTAGTTCAATATCTCCTCTGTGGCCCCACCGAGATTCAATGTATGAAATATACTAAAAATATATATATATAATGAAAATGGCTCTAATACCAAATGGTATGCATCAAATTCCCCACAGTAGCATAAAACAATAAGAGATAGTATTCCAACACCTTAAGAATGAAATAAAAGATGAATAACCAGCCTCTTCGAGGGGGTCCTTATTTACAATGTATTTCAAATACAAAACAAGATGATATGAGATTATTCCAAACTGGATATCCTTTATACATATATATATATATATATATATATATATATATATATATATATTTAGAGAGAGAGAGAGAGAGAGATAGGGGGGGGGGGGCGATCCTCCTTTACAATGTATTTCAGATACAAAACAAGATGATATGAAGTTATTCCAAACTGGATATCCTTGAATAGGTTGGTGTGTGTGTGTGTGTGTGTGTGTGTGTTTTGTGTGTGTGTGTGTGTGTGTGTGTGTGTGTGTGTGTTATACAGAGAGAGAGAGGGGGGCATCCTCCTTTACAATGCATTTCAGATACAAAACAAGATGATATGAGATTATTTCAAACTGGATATCCTTGAAGAAGTTGGTGCGCACACACACACACACACACACCAAGGAGATAAATTATACAATTACAATTCTACAGCATACATGCAATTACTATTCAGGGTCCTAGTCGACCAATAAAGATAATACTAATATGATAATAGAAATATAATGTAAAAAAATGGTGTGATGGATTGATCACACTTAGATTTCATGAGATTAGAGAGAACAAAGATATGAACTCTCTAAACAAAAAACTATTATGTTTGTCAAATTCCAATACATCAAATCCCACATCCATACAGTAGGGTTGATAATATAACCTTATAGAAATGGTTAATTTTAGCTTGAATATCTTGAAATTGGAGATGACAACACCATCTCTCCAAAAAAGGATAAAAAAGCATAATATTTGTTAATTCATATTTGAGAAGCAAGGGACATGTTGAATATTAGTCCAACAAACAACATGCCTATATGAGTATAAGACATGGTGACATTCATTGGCTTCCTTTGCAATAAACATGGATATTAAAAATCTATAATCTATGGGAATCATTGAATTCAGTGAGAATATCCAATTGCTTTTAAAGACCTTAAAGGTACAAGACATAAAGATGACTTTGTTTGAAAACAAGCATGATGACAAGAGTAACCACTAAAAATAATATAATCATTATTCAACCCCCAACTTATTGATAAACAACTTCTCTAATGGATCTGTATAAAAATGAAAAACATAGAAAAACATCAAAAAAAAATTCTTATTGATAAACAATTTTTTTTAATAGATATGTATATAAGTAAAAAACATGAGAGACATACGAAAACATAAAAATAAATCGGAGACATAAGAAAACATTATTAGTCCCTGCCGAGCAGGGTAACTCTTGTATTCGATCAGCGTTGACTGTGTATTAGTTAGCGTTGACCGAATCCGACAATTTAACCAAAGTTTCAAACATTTTTTTATTTTTTAATATAAAACTCAAAGTTTTGTGAAAGTTGATAGGATTATACTTTTGAAGCGTTATTGTGTCGTAGTGGCGGCGTAGGTATTGGGAATGGCTCCCTCTCAGTGTGTTATTTGATGAGCTTTTAGTGCTTTCAATACAGGTGTTTTCCAGCATTTACACGAGCATTGATACCAAGGTCTTCGTGGAGTAAGTGCTAATATCAACCAATTTAATGCAGTGTGCATAACCCAGGTTTTTTAATATATAAAATGAAACAATCATTAATGATATCACTTATCAAGGTATGAACGAGAAGTTCTGTCAAGTGGTGGCTGTCTGCACTAGAAAGTTCTGTCAAGTGGTGGCCTTATGCACTAGAAGTTCTGTCAAGCGGTGGATATTTGCACCAAAAGTTTTGTCATCCTGTGGCGGTGGCATGCAATTCACCGCCTCTTCTGGATTCCCTACTTTCTAGGGCCTTCTTTGATTTATGCAAAGATAGTTTAGAATTTCAAATTTATGGAGCAAGTTCTCTTTGAGTAGCCTATTCTTTTGGAGCACCGGCATTTGAGCTTCTGGAGGAAGTGTAACAACATCACATATTGCATCTTCTCAGGTAGTTCGTGTTCTTGTGGAGCACCGGCATTTTGAGCTTCTGGAGCAGGAGCAACAACATCACATCTTACATCTTCTCAGGCTCAACTACATCTTAATCATATGGCTGGCAGAAAGTTCCATCTAGCTGGCCCTGGGAGAGGTACACTTTTTCCTTATTCGTAGTTCCCTTATTCTCTGTGTATTTTTCTAGAGAAGTCGGATTCAAATATTCTATCCAATAATATAAGAAGCCCTATTGCTTACAACATTACAGTTCTGATTCTACAATGCCTCAAAAATTGGTATGCTTTGTAAACAACATTCCTTTATACATATCCATGCAGCAAAGTAAGGACGACTGGAGCTATTGACCCGGAACTAGCATAAGTACCAGCAGTAGAAGATATGAAGACAGCAGAGGCAAAGACAACAAAGCAAACAACACCAAAGATAAAGTTGGATTTCATTAATGAACACCAAAGATAAAGTTGGATTTCATTAATGATGGGTGCGAGATCGAAGCTTGAGAGTTCAACTCTGTTTTGATGCTTATATTGATTGGAAAAATTAAGTATATGTATCAACAAAACTTGTTTATTTTTATTTTCAAGACAGCCTATGAATTCAAGTTTCTGTCACTGATAGCTTTGCAATGAGATTTGCTAGTTGAACCAAGTAAGAAATGCCTGCTACTATGCAATTAACCATTACAATTTCAATGAAAAATAAATTGTGTAATAGATGTACTTACTGTTACCTCGTGGTTATGCTTACCTCCATCTAGTTGTTATGCTTTTTCGGTGCTATAAAATCTGTATTCAGTTTGCAACTTGGCCAGGATAGAATTTCATTTTCAGTCTTCGAAGTCTGGGAACCATGCCATTGCTGCATGGTCTCAAAGCCCTGAACCTTCGGGAGGCTTACCTGTTCCATTCTCTACCTAGGGCCTAGTATCCCCTGATCTATTCTCTACGTAGCGCCTAGTATGCCCTTTAAACTGTTCATTTGGAATAAAATTATACATTGATGCCTACGACAACCTAAAATTTAAAAACCAACCAATTACCATTAAACCAAACATGAACCAAACATGAGCCAATTCTTTGACAGGAAAGAGCAATTTATCAAACCAATAGAGTAGATATAGATAAAAATTTTGTATCTTACCTTCCATAGCGAAGCATATGGTGAATTTAGCAATTTCAGGTGCAGTGAAAGCACCTCCATGGCCGTCTTCATTGTGTTGTTACACCTACAACGATTTTGTCATTGATCTGCCTGGATGAAATACTTTATATACTACTGAATTCATGTTCGAATTTCGATGTCAATGGAACTTCTATTAGATTAGTATAGACAACTGCATTCTGCATTTTTATATTTCAGTTCATAAAACCAGCGATGGCAGCTAATACTGTTTTAATCGAATAATGCTACTAAATCGCCTGTTTGCAGGCTATACAGAGAAACTACTCCACCATGAATAGATGTAGAGAAACAAGGATATGGGCTCATCTCGGGCGGAGGCGGCAGGGTCCGAGGCAAACTCGGGTAATGCCGATATCGGTGGTGCTGCTGCTGGCAGCAAGGGGTTCCAGCGATGATGACCCCGCCATTTCCATGGATTCTCCTTCTGCAAATTGACGCAGCGATGCTCCTGTATTTCGCAATGCCTGTAAATAGAAGCCGTGAGCAGCTGCAAATTCATGCCTCAGACCTAACTACTTGCTTCATATATCGTCTGCGCGACTTGCATCTCGCTACCAGCTCTTCATTTTCCACTCTGGAAGTAGCACAACCCATCTCGGCTCCGTTATCTTTTGAGAATCGAACAACTTGTGGCAAATTTACAAGTTTAAGCAATGTGCTGAGAATTGCATTTGGACTATGGACTAGTTATGGTAAAGTTACAAACTTATACAGCAATGTAGCGCTCCAACCTCATGGGGGAAGTAGTATTCAAAACAAGCAAGCTCAAAGGGAAAGAGCCTCACTCCGCCTGATCCTCCCTCCGCGGCTACAACGTCCACCTAAGCGTCCCACCACCACTGTTGCTCCCTCCGGCATGAGCCTCCCATCAATGTCTTAACCCTAAGTTGGAGCTTGAGGTTTTAATTATGTAACTGAAGGTAAAACAAGCATGTAACTGAAGGTAAAACAAGCATGCTAGATACAGTTTTGGCCCGACCAAGTTATTGGGTGAATTAGCTCAAAAGGCGAAGGTGAAACAAACAAGCTAAAATCAGATGTTGAAGCGAGCTCATCCCAGGAGGAGGTAGAACAGATGGTGAAGGCAAGCAAGCTCAACTCCAACTCCATTGATGTTGATTAATGCTATGGATGGCGCTCACTCATTTTTTGTGCATGGCTTAAATGTGGCATGCTGCTTCCCATTGCATGGTTTGAACGTTTCAAGGTGGTCACCCGGATGCATGGCCTCAACGTGGAAATGTATGGGCTAAAGTGTTTAGCAGCACATAGTTCAAATTTCCATTGGTAAGCGAGTCTTCTGATTCAACCCCAAATCCTTTAATTCGATAAGCACTTCCATTCTAATGTAATGCCAGCCTTCTACTTTGATTTAAACTAAGTAAGTAACTATCAGAGTATGCAGTCGATAATTCACACTTTAATACAATAAAGTCTTATCTTTAATAATTTACATCTCATCGATTTCACTGTTCAAAGACAACATAGTACATGCCTTTAATGAATTTATTTATGTCTCCATATTAAATGGAAAATAATGATATTTCTGATTTTTAAATTACAGAGATGATGAAAGTGTGAAAGTTACTTTTGAGCATGGATGTTACCTACTATAATATGTTGTGTTATGTTAAGCTATGCCCATAAACATTTCATGTATTTTGTTTGCATTTCTTGACTTTGATTTTGGCTTGTATATATATTTTGTGTAGCAGATATGGATATGCAATATCTTTCAATATTATATTCCTATTGCCAATAAATACAAGACTTGAGGTTGTCCAGATGAGGCACTAAATCAATATTATATTCTTATTACCAACAAATACAAGACTTGAGGTTTTCGAGAGCACTAAATCAATTGAAAGGAAGCATATTTTCTATTTGTTACTATGGCTACTTCATCGACTAAATAAACATACTCTACTGAATAACTGTTGGATCAAATTTACTACAGAATAAACTACAACGTGAGCGATCTTTAGTGACCGGAGACAAAAGTTGTAAATCCAAATCCACATGTGAATGCAAATTCATATATACAATATACTGATGCATATACTAATTAAATTTAAAGCTATGTTAAATGTTATGCATTATAAAGCATAAATATTACGGCAAGGACTTCGCCACCCCGTGGCACTTGTTTAACACCAATACAATTGTGAAGTAATAGAAATTGCGTCAACCAAAATTGTCTCATAAAGGGTGATCACAAGAGAAAAAACTTTATATTTAAAAAAATTAATTACGTCAACCAAAATGGTCTCAAGGGTGATCACAAGAAAAATAACTTTATATTTAAAAAAAATTAATCCTTTAATATTTAAAGTAAAATATATTTAAATACTTTTTTAAAATTAACAAATCTAACAATAAACTTTCCTCTTATTCATTTTTTCTTCCTTGATGACTCCAAACTTTCCTCTTATTCATTTTATCTTTCTTTGTGATGACTCCAAAAATTAAAATATAATATAGAGTTATATGATCTTGTAAATGCATCTTTGCAAATCTTAAAATGTGTTTATTTAACTCAATAGAAAACGAGATGAATAAACTATATTTGAACATATTTTCTTTGTAATTATTGGAAATAAAATGCTTTTTATCATTAGAAACTTATATTTAAGAGGTTCAATATTAGAAACTTGCATTTAAGATATTCGATATCCAAAAGTTATTAACATTGCAAACCATGTTGGTTGGAAAAATGAAAATAAACAGGAGCAACAAGCTGCAATGTCCATGCTTAGAGCTAGAGGCATTAACAAGAAGCAATTGCATGAACTATGTAGCAAACAAAATAATAACAAGCAACAAAAGATATGGCAAACAGCTAGAAGTAATGAGACTAGTTGCAGCTTACAAAAAAGGAACAAAACATATATATAATGGTATGCACAAATTCAACAGATATAGAACCATAGTTTTCTCTTGCTACACCATAGGATGGGATCGATGGATCCTATCATTTAATGTATAGAGTTGCATAACAGCGTTATAAATATCAATATACTAATTGAGTTCAATAAGTTTATTGTATGGTAGTTTAATTAGGGGGGAATTGTTAATGCTCTTTAACTTGGTGATAAGAGATTTGTTTGGTTGGGGTCAATGGACTATCTAACTTATTGTCCATAGATGAGTAGTAATAGTAGTAGAATGAAACTGATATGTGGGGTTTATCTGCTATGGATCTTTGATTTCGAGTTGGAAGCATAGTTTGGTGAGTGCTTCAACAAAGCAGTAGATAAATTTTGCTCAAAAATGGTGCAAGCACATTAATTTGTGATTAATTTGCACATGAAGTTAGATACAAAAGCTCCAAAAATGCCAAACATCTATAGCATGGCTCTTGGAAAAGTGTTATCATCTCAGAGAAAAGGTATGGGGTGGTGAATGGACTCTTAAAAACACTATATAAATGTGATGAAAATTTTGTACGGTATAATATGATTGCTAACTTACAAAAAAAAAGTTTTAAAATGAAAGAAAGATATGTTCCAATTATCAAAATCTAAATTAAAACAATTAATGGAACCTAGATCAAACCCTTTAAAGTGAAAACTTAAGTGAAAGATCTAATAAAATGTTTGCACTTGAAAAGTTTAAAGTTATACATCACATTAATATCCAGAAGAAATTCCCCTACCACAACAAATTACCAGCACAACGTAGTTGCAATAAGTCTAGGAAAGGTGTTAGGATGTTGTTGTACCTCCATTTGATTCCATTAACCTACACAAATATGACCATCCCATCCAATCATACGTCATTTTGAACTGTTTGTGAGGAAGGATGTATGGAGCACGAATGGGATTATAAACATAAGTGACTTCTTACTTGTTAATGTTGTGATTTCAATTGGGCTATATGAATATGAAACTTTAGGGGAGGTGGCAATGCACCAAGGACCCCCTCCTTTTTTACACTAAACCAAAACTAAGACTACACCCTTTTTTAATATAATGTAGATTCCAACCTACAAAAGAAGAAAAAATAAAAAAAATGAACAGCACATGCCCTGAATGCTTAGAGATAATTGTAAACATCTGTATTTTGGCTTTTTTTTAATACAATGTAGATCTAACTTAAAAAAAAAAAGCAAAACATGTCCAAAAGAACTAATTGTGTCCAAACTTAAGTCTATTAAACTATTAATATATTAAATCATAAATTTAATACACATATATATTAAAAAAAATGCATCTTGAAATTACGAAAAAAAAAAAAAAAAAAACATAAAATTTGCACAATATAGCCAATGATATTATGTATGCTATTATTGTCTATATTTCTGAAATACTAAAACATCTTTGTTTATATTTTGTTGAATTACAAAGATTGGAGACGTGAATTTTATACACATAATAAACATTTAAGGTTGATGTTTGCTTTTAGCTCATGTTATAAATATAAAAAATTCAATTTTATTTTAGTTGGCTATATTCTATACATACATGCATATGCTATACAAATTTTATATCGTAATATTTTGCATTGATTAATGGTTTAGTTTATTGTATCTAATATTCACGATTTTTGGATTTGAGTGATTCAAAGATTCTACTATTTTGAGATTGCTATACATGAAAGATGTACAACTAAAAGTGAGTATAATTTGTTATTAAAAAGTTTGAGAAAAGAGATATATATTTTTAGAGGTTTTTTAAGTTTTAGAAACAATAACTAAAATTTTGCTTAATAAGTTTTGGAAATTTAAAATATTTTTCAAGTAAAATTTTTATTCGAGATAGATATATGCTTTTCAAATCTAAAGATCTAGATTGTATATGAAATGAGAATAAAAAAGAAGATTAACAGTTGGTGCTTTATTTTGATAACTTTCTTACATTTTTTGAGAAGAAAATAATAAATGTTGCATAACTAGCAAGGGCTAATTAACGCTACTTTTGAGCATTTGATGTTCTCAAGGGCTATTGAGAAATAGAGAGTTGTTGTGGAAAAGATATAAATGAAAATGTAGGCTATTGATTTTTGTCAAAAAAATTGATTCAAATAGAGGGACAGTTATGCATCCCTAGAGAGAATATTTGAGGTGGATACTAGGCTCCAAAAATGCCAAAGATGTGTGGCATAGCACTTGGAAAAGTTTTATAGTGTAAAAGAAAAGATATGAGGTGGAGGATGGGCTCTAAAAAACCTTAAATATCCAACAACCTACAAAATAAGAAATTAATCCATTCAATATGGCATATACTTTCAAGCATTCCAAAGCGTGCCATTTATCAAAGAAAAACTTCATTGTCCTTGGAGTTCAATTTGTCTTCCAATGGCATCAATGACAATTATGTAAAGCAGTTTCCAAGTATTACAATCTATAAAATACTAATTCCATGATGCTTAGGCCCATGTCTCAATTACTACTTTAAGTGTAAGTACATTTAAATCTATTATGGACATGTAACCATAGCAAAGTTTTGTTTATTTTGAACTAGGTTGATTGTGTATGAGTTATTAGTAATGGACCTTGAAGCTCCGAGTTCATCCACATTCAAAATCGTTATCAAAGATTTTGATAGGGAAGAAATAGAATATTTTTATATAAATCTACTTTGTCCATTGAAAATTCCCTATATAAACTAATTGAATTAGAGTAATTGACAAACAATATGATAGCCTCCACATATACTTGCATCTAAAGGTGTTTCACATTAATATTTGTTTGACAATGAGAACCATAGTTAGACCCAACTATTTTATTATGAATTTGTTTCCATTTAAGGTAGCCTATTTTGAAGCATGGGAATTCTATAGATGTTTTCCTAACAATAAAGGATCATGACCCTAAAAATTGCAAGAATAATAAAACAAATTAATGGAAACATTGCATGATGGAACATAAAATGGTGACACTTAAGAATGATATAGAGGCATCCCATCCAATACATACTACAATTAATTATGCTACACACTATGTAAAGTTTTGCATCAATATTGATACATACATGAACAAGATAAATAAATTAGCTAAAATGGACAATAAGTAAATTAACAAGCCAAGATGTTAATTTACTAATATCAAGTGATAAGCAAAGGGTTGCCTTAAAAACCAATTCAACATAGGAAAAAATAATATATATATATATATATATATATATATATATGTTCTATCAATTGAGTTAGAGTAGGTCAATCTATAACTTTAATGTTGCAATTCTCAATCAGATGAAACATTGCTGGAGCAAGCTACAAATAGCAAATATCTTTAATAATGCACATATATCCAATCCCAATGCTAGGGTATTTGAGCAATATTTCAATTTTAATAATAAGTATGTACTTAAGATCATTTAATCAATGTTGTAGATAACAAACAAAAACAGTGTTATTGACACTCGCCAATTATGTTGACACTATCAAGTCAAAAAACATTAAAATGGAATCAATAACAAAACTATAAATCAAAAACAATTAGAATGTTTCTTGAACAATAGCATATATTATATAAAGCAAATGCAATGCAAATGCTCTTGATGCATACCTATGTTTGCAAGAACATTTAATACCAGATATAGCATTTCCTAACTTTCTCTAATAACACAATCCATAAAGAATTTTTGTAATAAACAACTATATTTTAAACATTGTACACATTTTTTTTGACAAAACTCGGCACAAAATCCGGCACAAAATCCAGTGTGTAGACAAAAAGAAAATAATTTCAAAATAAGAAAAAAACATCACTCGACCAAGCTACAAATGGAAAATATATTCAATAATGCACATACACCCAATCACAATGCTAGAGTATTGCAGCAATGTTTTAATCTTAATTCTAAGTATCTATTTAACATCATTTAATCAGCACTGTAGACAACAAACAGTGATAATGTTATCGACACTGGCCAATTCTTTTGACACTGTTAGCTCAAAAAAAAAACTGGAAACAATAACAAGATTCTAAATCGAAAACAACAACAATGTTGCTCAAACAACACAATATCATAGGTAGAGCAAATGCAATACAAATGCTCTTAATGCACAACAATGTGAACAGGAACATTTCATATAAGAGATAACATTTGGTAAATTTCTCTAATAACACAATCCATAAATAATTTGTGAAATATACAACCATATTCTAAGCACTTTACACATTTTTTTCCAAAACTGAGTATAAAATCCAGTGTGCAAACAAGAAGCAAATAAATTTTTAAAAAATAAGACGAGTGCAAAGTAATCTTGGCCCAGCAAGTGCAAAGAAATCTTAACCCATTTACAACCAATCTATTTAGCAATTTAAACTGAAAACGTGAATGAACAATACACTCATTTCAACAGGACTTTATTTACTAATCGTTCCATGCATATATTAAAAACACAACATGTCATTGCATTTGCAGATTGCATATGAAACACGGTATCATCAATCTAACAAATCACTTTTCCATATATTTTTCAATGTCTACAACATTTCTTCTTGATGCAAGTTTTGCATGCATGATATATATCACGCAATCAAGTTTTTATTTTGGAACCAATGGAACAACTTTCACAAAGTCATACTCTGACCATTGATTCGGCAATCCTAGGTGGAACAAATTAGAGATGCATAGTTGGAGTCGCAAGTAGTGTTCTCATACCTATTGATATAATTATTGGCTTATGTCCTTCAAGTATCCTATATTTTGTTGAATGCAGATTCGTGGATCAAGCTACAAGGTCCATTCAACAGCCTTTACCATACTCTTGCATTACAATCTGCAAGCATTACAAAGTGTTAGCAAAATATAAGAATTGTTTTGGCCTCTGGGGATAGAGCTCTGGATGCCGCTAATTGTGGCCTTATGCATCCTTTTTCTGACTGGAAAGCATGACAGACTCACTATTGTGCCCTCCTTAGTTAGTTAATTGATTGTGACTTCAGTTAACTGAGTTTAGGTTCAGTTCAGTTGACTTTGAGTCTTCCGGAGCACTCTAGTGGTGACAATCCCTATGATAGACCAACTGAGGTTCGAATTCTCCTGCATGATTCGAATTCTCTCCATTGTATTATAATTGCTCATTATACTGATAATTTAGTAGTGTGACATTATTTTGTTCCTATCTGAGTTCCGTTGCATAGTATTCTTCTGCTCTTTTTTTACTGCAGTTTTCACTCTTATTCTAATTTTCTGATCATTCTTTCTTTGTGAGGTATCCTCAGCTCTTTAGATCTGTTGTGACATAGAATTTCACATGGTATCAGAGCCTTTTGAGTAAATAGATTGATCAGCTGCTTTCGGTAGTGCACCAGAAGCCTCTGGATTTCCACAGCAAATCCCGCTGCCATTGCATTGAATTCATTGGAGAAATCCAATGAGATCTATCCAGGTGTGAAGGATCCGGATAAAAGTTCCTACTATCCTAAAGTAGTGCTCAGTAGTAGTCTACCTCCATTTTTGAGATTTTTTTGCAAGTTATTCAATTTTTTTAGTACAGGAGTAGCAGTAGCAGATATTTTCTATTGTTTTTGCAGGCATTCTACAACAGCTTCCATGTATCTGAAAGGAATTCCTCCTCTCTCTCTATTCAACTATGATGAGTGGAAACCAAAGATGATAGCATATCTGAAGAGACAAGGTCTTTTTGATAAGTGTATTGATGATATGAGAGATTTTGCTTCCTATGAAAAAGAGAATGATTGGCTAAATGAATGTGACAGAGCCTTTGGAGCAATGTGTATTTCTATGTCTCCTAGTATGCACTACCTCATGGAAATTGTTGAATATCCAAGTGAGATATGGGCCCAACTAGACAAAACATTTGGAAAGCATAATGAAGGGATTAGTGCAAATTATTTGAAGAACAAGCCCAATGATACCTCCTTAAGTGTTCTCTCTAATTATGTCTCAGCCTCAATCATATCTCATGATGAAGTTGTTCAAGATGAATAAAAAGTTGCAGATTCAACACTCATGATCTCAATGTATTCTATTTCGAAATATGAGCAAGATAAGCTAGTTCATACTCTAGAATTTGAAGAGGTTCTTAAATCCTCTCTTTCACATGAGTATGCTGGTGTGCAGAATGATGATCTATTGAATGTTTTGGAGGTTAAATCGGAGTTTGGAGGTGATGCATTCGCCCTCCTTGATCACATGCCTTCTATGTACTTCTATTTGATCATTGGCACATGTTCTTGGAGTTTCGTTGAAGATGGAGGACATTACCATTCGCTTGAGTTCAAATCTCAGGCATATTTTGGTGTTGATCTCACCGCTGCTGGTTCAAAGGAGATAACAAGAAACCATCTATCAATTCTTGGATCTTATTTGAGGTCCAAGCCACCACCATCATGTCATAGTTCATTTGTTTATGATCTCACCTATGTTGGTTCAAAGGAGATATCAAAGAACTATCTACACATATATGGATTTGATCCTACCTCAGCTGGTTTGAATCACAGGTTCCAGGATGATCTTCATATCTTTGGATTTGTTCTCACCATGTTCGGTCTGAAGAGCAAGTTCAGAAAGCCTCCATATTCGCTTACATCCACTGAAAGAGAATACAAGCACATGTTTTTGGAGCATGATCCACTAATTCCCGGGAGGAATATACCTCCAGACATATGATCAAGCATCACACCTACTTGAGTTTGGAGCAATTAATATTTTGGTGTGTTTCAGTCCAATTTGAGGGGGGGGGGTCCCATGAGGTTTTACCCATTTCCTTGGTTCATGGACTGTTCTTTATTTTTTATCATTTATTTGATGTATGGGTGACCTTTGGTCTTAGTAACCAGGACCCGGGATGTAAAAGTATGGATTAAGGGGGGGTGTTAGGATATTTCAATACTCCATCCTTGTCCTACCTAGCATTATTCAATTTTCCTAGTTGTTGATGATGTCATTTTCCCCTAGTGGCATGCAGATGTCATCCAGGATCCATCTACCACCTTATAAGCCCTGCATGAATCATTTTAGGACCACTTCAGTTAGTTCCCTATTTATAGGAACCTACTGAGTGTTCCAGTGCAGTCCACCTGAGTTATCTGAGTCTTGTGGGGATTTAGATCTCCAGATGCCACTGATTGTGGCCTCATGCGTCCTTTTCTAACTGGAATGCATGGCAGACTCACTATTGCACACTCCTTAGTTAGTTAACTGATTGTGACTTCAGCTAACTGAGTTTAGGTTCAGTTCAGTTGACTTTGAGTCTTCCGGAGCACTCCAGACGTGATAATCCCTATGCTAGACCAATTGAGGTTCGAATTCTCCTGCATGATTCAAATTCTCTCCATTGTATTATAATTGCTCATTATACTGGTAATTTAGTAGTGTGACATTATTCTGCTCCTATCTGAGTTCTGCTGCAAATTATTCTTCTGCTCTTTTTTACTGTAGTTTTCACTCTTATTTTAATTTTCTTCTCATTCTTACTTTGTGAGGTATCCTCAGCTCTTTAGATCTTTTGTGAAATATAATTTCACACAACAATCCTTAGCAAAGTCCAATTTTTGTTAGTTTCATAACAAATAAAATTATTTTAAACTGAACTCCAAATTTTGAGCCTTTCTATTTTATACAATACTGGATACTATGTGGGAAAATATGAACAATGCACACAAGTATGTGCTCTTCTGAGAAATTTCTTGATGTTATGGGGTTCCTTGTTAAGTAAATCCAAGACATCCAATATAACATCAATACTATTGTAGCAACTATTGTTCATGTTCATTATTGAATATCGCAATCCCACAATAGGGATCATTTACTAAAGCTAAGCTTGACAATAACACAAATAATCGATGTAGCCAATTTTACAAAGCTTGTGCAGAAGGCTTGTATGAAGACTAAATTTATTTAGAAGCATACAATCCAGAACAATAGCACAAATAAGAAAAAAATGCATTTTCCAATTATTTATGCGATTTTTCTTCTAGTACACATATGCAAACATGATATCGACTAGAAGCATAATCAAGAGTACTCACTGCTTGCAAGAAACCTATTACTGACCATGTTCCATTGTGTCTAGATATGTGGTCAAAAAATTTGGCAAGTAAGATTTTCCACTTGCAATTGTACAATGATTGGTTGAATCATATATCTAATAATAAATTCACTTATTGCAACAGGGCAACTAGTCAAATATAAATGGCATTTGCATGTTTTTTGCCTATATTGTACAGCATAGACCTAGATAATGTTCTAGTTTCCAGAAAACATATTAAAAATATAGGATTTGTCCTATACAACCATTTTAATGAGAAATGAATCTACATCCCCACAAAAGATATTTTGAGATGGGTATTTAGTGATTAAGCTATATCAAATCGTCAATCAAGGAAAAAATTTAAAACTAGTAAAAAAGGAGAAAGAATAACCTTGGAAAATGGATGGAACTTTGTAGATTAGAGTTTGCAATTTTCTCTCCATAAATTTGTCCAAGGATATCTGCAATTGAATTTAACATTCCATGCAAGTCATTTGCAAAATGCTTGAATAGATTTGGATCACTCCCGTCCAACTTTTCATCTTCTAAAAGCCTAATAGCCATAGCTTCTGTCAAGTCAATAAAACCACCAACATTTCCCTTGGAACTAGCATAAAAAGAATGTCCATATTAATGAACAAACATGCTGAAAATCTAAAAATCCAAGTGCAAAAGTGGAAAACAACCAAATTTTAAAAAATGGTTGAAAAAAATTTAGCAAGTTTTTGTACTGTTTTGCTTACTGATTTAAAGTTTAAGACTTTTCATTGCTTTACGTGGGTCACAGTGCCATCTTTCTTATAGGTTCCAAATTTATTTGTCTGGAGGCTTCGGGGAGGGGCATAACTCGAGGTTGGATAAAATGGAGGATGATAGGAGAAACAATAGAGGAGGTATGTTTCTGATATTTTTGGGAAACACTGAACTGGTTGGATAGGTTATACTCAATTTTTGGGCTCGGGGGTCCAAGAAGAAATTCTTGGAGCTAGGAAGTCAGCGAGACTTCCTAATTGGTAGGGTGGTAAACCTGTTGTGGCAAGTTGAGTTTTTTGTTGTCCTACAGGTATTTTACTTGTAATAAATTTCAAGTTTTACTTTTGAAAATATAAACTGTTGAAAATAATTATGCCTAGAACTGTGAAGAAATTGATCTTTTTACGCATATTAGTATTTGATTTCTACCTGTTAGATATGAAAAATCTATGTTAGAAGTTTTGAAAAACATGAAACATGATAACTTAGAAAAACTTTTCAAACTATTAAATTCCATTTAATTTAAACTAAGGACTGGTGAGTTCTTTACATATGCTCCTTCTCTTTTAGCAAGAAAGCTTTTGCTCTTGATTTTTTTTTATCTTTCTAACCTTTCCATTGTTCAAGATGGCCATGCCTTGTACCTAGAAAATATAATCAAGGTTGTATCTTGGAATTGAAGCTCTTTATCAGAAACATATGATGTAATAGGGGAATTACTATTTCCAATAAAACCATTGATACTTGTGTGCACTTTGCCCTTACTAAGATTAAATATAGCAAACTTTGGTCCAAAACCATGGGACGCACTACCAAAAAAGGCATGTATACTTCATTTTATAAGAGAAATTGGAGATTCATAACCATGGAAAAAATTGTGTTGAATTGTTTTTTCAACAGTTGCATGCATGAATGCAATTACCTACAAAACCATAAAACAATTCTTAGTTTGTCCTTGTAAAAAAGGGATCGACTATCTTAAAAATAAAATGTTGTTTTTAACGAGAAAATACAATGTTCAACCTAAATAATTTGAGAGAACTTTAATTCACTTGTATGGTCATAAACAATGATATGCAAAAATTTGAGAGCAGAAATAGCTAGAGACATGGAAATTGTTGTTGAGGCAAGTCTAAACCCAGTGAACAATTGAGAAATGAATCTACATCCCCACAAACGATATTGTGAGATGAGTATTCAGTGATTAATATTATGAAATCCTCAATCAAGGAACAATTTTAAAACCAGTAAAAAAAGAGAAATAAGAACCTTGGAAGATGGGTGAAACTTTGCATATTGGGGTTTGCAATTTGCTCTCCATAAATCTCTCCAAAGATCTCTGCAATTGGATTTAACATTTCATGCAAGTCATTTGCAAAACGCTTGAATACATTTGGATCAATCACATCCAACTTTTCATCATATAATAGGATCATAGCCACAACTTCTGTCAAGTCAATCAAACCACCAACATACAAGAAATACATGAAAAAACGTGATGATGATGTCCTCATCACGTTTTTCATATACTTCTTGTTTTTGGGTCAGTGAGGTCCATCAAAAGTATGCCGAGTGGGTACTGTTTGGATGCGGAATTGAATTCCCCATCCAACGACTGATCCCGATCGAAATTTGAGTGAATATACAGTGAGATACGTTGAAAATACAAGTTGAAGAAGTAGTTTTTTTTCTTTTTTCTCCAAAATTTGATGAGGTATGCATATATTATTTTATTATTTCCAATATTATTTTATAATTTTCCTTAAGAGGCCAATTTTAGACCTCAAAATTTCTCTAATTTCAACAGTTCTTTTCAAAATTCAATTATGCAATGCAAGCAGTGTGGCATTGAGAAGAAGGATGAGCAGCTGGTGCTCTCCATTATGAGCAAGCTAGGTCCTGAGTTCTCTATCTTTGTCTCTACCTTCCATTTTGGGTGAATGTCAATCCCTGGTTGGAAGATTCCCTCCTTAGATGTTTTCACTAAATCTCTCATCTAAGAAAAAGATAAGTTGATCTAGATGGGTGCCTTGAAGGCCTCCAAAGATCAAGCTCTTATGGTTGGAGAAGCAAAAAGTGAGAATGGGAAGGGGAAGCACAAGGGAAAGGATAAGAGGCCATCTGAACCCAAGCAGAATGCCAAGTCAATTCCATCAGAAGGAGCCTACAGCTCTAAGAAGGACAAACATAAGGGATTCGAGAGATCCAAGTGTTCCTATTGCAAGAAAGGAAACCACCCAAAGAGATCTTGCATGCAGAAGAAGATAGATCAGATGACCAAGCTTCTTGAACAACACAAAATTGCCCTCCAAAAAGGTGCAAGAGAGACTGATTTTGGAAGTGATTCTGATGGTCATGAGAGATGCCATGCACTAAAGGTTGGATTTTCAAAATCGCAAACCCTCCTTATAGATTCAAGAGCCTCCAACCACATGGTTTCCTCTGGAGAAAAATTTTCTTCTTTAGATCTCAAAGATGGTCAAATTATTCACATGGGAGACAAATCTCATATCTCTATTGAAGGAAAGGGAACAGTACATATGGAGCATGGGAAGTTCAAAAATGTTCTATTTGTGACTTCTTTGTCAGCAAATTTGTTGTCTATAAATCAAATGACTCACACAGGTTCACCGAAGAAAGTGGTCTTTGGTCCTGACACAGTTGAGATTGCAGAGATATCTATTGGGAATATTATAGCGAAAGGGTTTGAAAACCATGCCTCCAAGGCATATGAATTCTCACATGTTTTTCCATACTCTCTGCCTACCCCATCAGAATATGATGAAGATCAGAGTGATATCTCTTCTAATGAAGATGAGGATCAAGATCTTGATGTTGAGAATAAAGTTCAAGGAGATTTAGATTCAGATCCAGATCCAACACATGCTCCCAATCCATGTCCAAGGCCAATATGGGCTCACAAAGTCCTTGTAGCTACTGGGAACACAGTTGGGGATCCATCTGACCATAGAACCACCAGATCTCAGTATCATGCAAAACTTGCACTATGTCATGCAGATCCACTTCTCTCAGAGAGGTGCTACATGATGGTGGGGTTTGACCCAGAATCCCTTAAGGAGACTTTCCATGGGGGATCTACAACCAAGTACAAATCTCGGTTGTCTGACAAAAGGTACTCAAAGGTTCATGATTTGGACCACAATGAGCCATTCGCTCCAGTAGCAAGAAGGGTTCCTGAAAGACTTGTTTTGGAAAATACAACTTCTACACAGTGGGAGGTACATCAGAGGAGCAGATCCAGATCTAGCACCTGCATTGCTATCCTACAAAGAAGCAGCTTGCCAATATTTCTGCAAAGGCTTTCATTGAGGAAATTTTTTTCCTTCTCTGCTTAGTATGAAGGTTCTTTGAGTTCCCTACTATTGTTCTTTTTGAGGGGGGGTATTTTTCCCATGAGGTTTTTCCCCATTTCCATGGTTCATGAACAGTTCTTTTTATCATTTATTTGATTGTATGGGTGACCTTTGGTCTTAGTAACCAAGGCCTAGGATGCAAAAGTATGGATTAAGGGGGTGTGTTAGGATATTTAAATACTCCATCCTTGTCCTACCTAGCATTATTTATTTTTCCTAGTTATTGATGATGTCATTTTCCCCCTAGTGGTGTGCAAATGTCATCCAGGATCCATATACCTTATGAGCCCTGCATGCATCATTTTAGGACCACTTTAGTCAGTTCCCTATTTTATAGGAATCTACTAGGTGTTCCAGTGCAATCCACCTGAGTTAGTTGACTCTTGTGGGGGGTTAGAGCTCCGGATGCCACTGATTGTGGCCTCATGCACCCTTTTCTGACTAGCATGCATGACAAACTCACTATTTCACCCTCCTTAATTAGTTAACTAATTGTGTCTTCAATTAGCTGATTTTAGGTTCAGTTCAGTTGTGTTTGAGTCTTCCAGAGCACTCTGGTGGTGATAATCCCTATGCTAGACCAACTGAGGTTCAAATTCTCCTGTGTGATTCGAATTCTCTCCATTGTATCATCATTGTTTGTTATATTGATTATTGGATCATGTGACATTATTTTGCTCCTATCTGAGTTCTGCTGCATAATTATTATTCTGCTATTTTTTACTGCAATTTTCACTCGTATTCAACTTTTTTGCTCATTCTTTCTTTGTGAGGTATCCTCAGCTCTTAGAGCTGTTGTGACATAGAATTTCACAGAGGAGGCTAGTGATATGGCATGGTTTCAAAACAACTTGAAGACTAAAAAAAGATACAATGGTTTGGGATAAGAAAAAATATCTACACTCCCAGCATGTTCTCTTGGAAGTGGTGGAGGACCTTTCCAAGATGTTTGAGTAGAATGGAACTAGGGCATTTTATGCAGAATATAATGCTTGAATAAAAGATCTAGAAGCCAAAAGGACTAGGCTTCTTTAGTGGGAGGAAAGCAAATGGAGGATGAAGAGTTGGGAATTGCGGCTTGTTGAAGGAGATTCCAATACAAATATTTTATCAGCATATTCAAAACATGGAAATAATATCAGTGACATTTCAAATATGCTCAAGGGGCATGGGACCAAAACAAGAAGCTCAAGGAGATTGTTGATTTGGGAGTTACTCGTTTCAAAGCTATGTACAATGAAATTCCACAAAAGAAATATTGAAAATGGCCATCTTTTCCCTAGGTTTATTTCTAATGAGTTTAATGAGTTTATAGAAAACATCATCAAAGTAGAATTGAGCTCTATGTTATATTCATTCTAAAAAGGTAAGAGTATGGGTCCCTCTAGTTGGATCGTTGAGTTCTTTCTAGTTTTCTATGATATGGTCAAAGATGAATTGTTAAGAGTGGTTCAAGAGTCAAGAGTGATAGGTAAGAGATTGAAGACTTCAATTTGGATTTTGTTTCCCTAATTCCTAAGAAGGACAATCCAATTTCCTCTAAGGATATTTGACACATTTGCTTATGTAGCATTGTCTATAAAATAGCTTCTACGAACATAGCCAATAGCCTGTTGAAGAAAGTATTTTCTAAATAAATAAGTTGATCCATGAGGGAGTGAGTATTGCACAAGAGGCCTTGCATAGCATCAAAAGCAAGAAGAAAGTAGTTATAGTCATCAAAATTGATTTATCAAAGGCTTATGATAGAGCTTGTTGGTTATACAATAGATTGATGGTCCTTTACCTTGGAATGAACCTTGATTTGGTAAACGGGGTTCCAAGCTACATATTCACAGTATCCTTTTTAGTCCTAATTAATGGGTTAACTTCCAATTTCCTTTTTTGGCCTTATGCATTGACACAAGGGCATCCTTTGTCCATAATGTTATTCCTAATGATAGTTTAAGGCTTAAGTAAATTATTTTTCAATATAAATGGATAAGATATATCAACAATATCAAAATGGGCAAGAATCCTTGCATATAGCACATGTTATTCTAGGTAAATATAAGAAAATTTTGTATCTTTATTGTATAACTTCACAGATGGAGGTAAATTGACAAAAATCTGATATATATTTTTTCGCATGGCAAAAGATCAAATTAGGTCCACAAATTTGCAATAATATTTTAGTTTATTGATTTTGATGTTGGTTTCAAGTAATTGTTTTTCAATTCAAAACCTAACAATTATAACATTGAGGACTATACATGGTTGTATGACAAGATGGTAAAGAGAATAGGCATCTGGTATCACAAATGGATTTTGGGGGGGGAGATCGGTCCTTGTTAAAACAATTCTTGAGGCTATTATGGTATATTGGTTTTCTTTTGCTCACATTCCAAAAAGGATGTTGGAGAATATTATGAGAAAATATTCAATTTTTTTGTTGATGGGTAGCAAGGAGAAGGACAGTATTCCATTGATAAAATGGAAAACTATAGCAAAACCTAAAGAAGAAGGTGGATGGGGCCTAAAAAATCCACTTCTTTGGGAAGGCATTAACTGGAGCAAATAATTTATGGAGGGTCATTAAAGGGGAAGGTTTATGTCATAGCAAAACCTAAAGAAGAAGGTGGATGGGGCCTAAAAAATCCACTTCTTTGGGAAGGTTTATGATTAGTCAAAAATACCTAGATCCACTATCCCTTGAAGATTGGATAAGGCTTTTGACCAATTCAATAAATAATGTTTTTATTAATGCATGGAAATCCTTAGTGCAATCCTTTCCATTAAGTAGTAATTGGTTAGTAGGAGTTTAGTTGCAATAACACCGTGCATTATTTATAATAGAAAGTAGGTTAATAATCCAAGATTTAACCATAAAAATTTGCAGAGGGAACACTTGTCAAATCCCTGCTATGTTCTTCTTTCAAAAACATTCCAAGTGACATCTCAATCATTTGCAAATCATCTCAATCATTTTCATATCATGATATAGTATTCTGTGCGTATAATCTATAACTAACTTGATCATATTAACATCATATACATCATAATAAACATCCTCACAATATAGGATCACATACATGTCAACACATAAGAATAGGCATATACAAATCTAAAATCAAATAAATTAGCATTTACATTATAATGTAATATGTATAAAAAAGCCATGATATTGCATTGCATAGTAATGACTCACGTGCGTAGGTTATATATTGTCTTGTAAGTAAAAACAGATTAAACCTCTAGTCAATCAGTAGTTGACTCAAACTATAATAAAAAAACATAGACTAGGTCAATCTATCTAGTAGTCAAATTGTGGGGCACTACAATAATGCACAAGAACATGAAAACTAGACCAAGGTAAAAATAAAAAATAAAGAAATTAGCTAGGCTTCTATGCTTGTGAAAGTTTTAGTTGATAAGAGGTAATTAACTGATTATTTTAGAACTCAAGTAGTGACAAATAGGTTTGTAAGTGATAAATCATACCTGCATTGAGCATAAGAACCTTCACTTTACTTAGTAGTGGTTAGTTCTCCCCCTTGGATGTTGGTCATCCTCACTAAACTATAAGGAAATTTTTAAGGATCCATACTTATCTTAAAGTGTTATGGAAACCTTCTTTGCATGGTCAGTGTATTTTCTCTCTATGGGATGCCAAAGGGCATGATCATGGTTGGCCCGAAAGACATGGTTGGAAGTTAGAGGTTTTTTGGGGTTTGCAGGGTAGATGGGAAGAGGAGTGGCATGGATTTGTTGGTAAGCTTAGTTATAATTTTAGCAAATTGATAGAGGATGTCGAAGAGACCTTGGTATGTTAAAAAAATCCATGTCAGGCAATGACATGGTAAAATTGGGTTACAAAGTGTTATTTGAGTTTGATATTAATGGTTAAAAGGCTTGGTGGTGGGATCAAGTGTGGAAATTGCATGTCCCTCTAAAAGCAAATACCATTCTTTGGTTGTCTCTTAAGAATAAATTATTGGTGTGCGATAATAGATTCAAGAGAAGATGGGTAGGTCCTAGGTGGTGTTCATTGTGCATATAGGAATCTAAGATGGTCTACCATTTATTTGTTGCTTGTCCCTTTAAGGTACATGTGTGGAATTCTATTGCCAAAAATTTCAACCCTAAGATGGTTTGGAACAAGCCGATTTTAGAGGAACCCTAGCTGGTGGATGCCTTAATCTCAAACTACGACTTGATGCCTTGTCATCTAATCTATTTTATTTGGTGGGCTCAACATTTAAGCTTGTTTTAGGATAAGTTTGTCCCTGTGGAGGTGGTTGCAGTTTTGGTGGAAAAGCTAACTCGGGAATTCAAACATGAGCCAAAAAGGAAAAAGGCTCGCTCACCCTTTATGAAAGAGTTGGATTTCAAGACTCCCTGGGGTTTCTTCGTCGACGCCATTCATGGGAACCCTCCTAGATGTGGGGTTGGAGTGGTATTCTATCTTAATGCTTCCCATTTTTTTCCAAGTAAGGTATGCTTCAGTGAGTGGCACAAATATGAAAGTTGAGTTCATTACTCTATGGATACTATTGTTTTTTGCCAACACCCTTGGGGTAAAAGAATTGCAATTTTTTGGAGACTCTAAGGTCGTAATCAGCTAGGATAACGAAGGAAACAATGTGGAAATAGTGCATTTTCAGCCTTTTTTACATCATATTCAAAACTATATCCAAGATTTTGAATGGGCATCTTTCTCTCACATTTACAAAGAATTGAAACAAAAAGTCAATCAACTATCTAAAGAGGCTCTTTTGCTTGTTTGATGGATCCTTTAAAGAATCCTCAAACGAACAGGAAAGGGCAGCTATGGAATTCCTCTTTTGACCTTGGTGGATTTGAATCTAAGAATGAGTTGGTACCGTAGACCCATGTTAGGAATTGGTGAATGCTTTGGTTATGATGAATGTTTTGGTTCTTTTGAAAGTAAGACATTGTGTATTGAGTCTAAAACTTTGATTGGTGAGTGAATGAACTCTCCAAGTCAAATGAGTGTAATATTTTTTCAATCCAATCATGTCTATGTTTGAACTTTTTAGATTTTCAGCCAGCTCCAAATTTTGAACAATCCATTGGGGACGGGTCATATGTATATTCTCTTTATGTGGAATATAAAGATTTTTTTCCTTAGGAAAAAAAGTGTTATGGAAACCTTGGTAAATCTTATTAATTCTTTAAATGACAACTATAAAATCTTTGGCAATATGTTAAAAAATACTCAAATTTCTAAGGATTTTATATTATTTTCTACAACATTTTGGGTATTTTTAGGAAAAAATAATGTTATCTTGTAGAATTTGGGTGAAAATCATTTTTAGAAAAAATGGAATTTGACAAATAGTTTTTTGGAAAAAACATGGAAAATTAGCCCAATGGCGAAATTTATCCCCTAATTTTTTTCCTACTAAACTATTGCACTTACTCATTAGTTATATAAATGATATCATTGAAAGTGTCAGTTTATTATTCTCTCATTTGAAATGTTAATTTATTCTTATTAAAGTGAATAATAATGATGTCATTTGTGCATTTATCCATTCTCAATCGATGCTCAATATTGTATTGTATAAAAAATTTAATTCCTACTTTCTATATACAAACTTCACTCGGATGGAACAAATGACTCATGCACATTTCTATGGTGCAAATGCAAGTGTTAAAGTATTTCTGATGAGTGCCCTTTACTATGTCTCAAATAGATAAGTTTGGGGGTCCTTAACCTAGTTTTAATGCCTCATTTTATTGGAATTGGATCCATAGGAGGGTGTCCCTACCTTTTCCCTTGGCCTTTTCCCATTGATCTCAAGGTTGATCACCTTTGGCCACATATACCCCTCATTTGGGCTCTTCCATAGTTTACTTGGACACTCTTGGTGTAACCTTGTATCCATTATAATTGATGCTCCAACTAGTTAGAAGACCCTTCCTGGGATCATGAGAGCCTTGCATATTTTGTAGGTGTTATTTATTAATTATTAGTCAATGATGACAAACATTGATTCCTCTTTTATAATTGCACTACTTTTCCATTGCTTATTATAGCCCACACTTGCCTTACTACAACCTATGTCCCACAATTACTATATTTATCCACATTACCTATGAAATAAAGGGCCTCTTTTTAAATAACTACTTACATGTTTTTTTCCATGAAAACCTCATAATGAAACCCCAAGCACACAAATAGTACCTAGTTTAAACCCATCAATGTTGATTACGATGCTTGACCTGGGAGGGACATCGATGAGGCACACAAAAGACACAACTAGCCTAGGGGATTGACCTTGATACCTCCTCCATGAAGCTCAAACCACTCAACCACTCAAGCCAACTACTCATAATTTACTATCCAACAATTGTAGTTTAAGGGTTAAGCCCTATAATTTAACTATCAAAAGAGGAGTAATGTAACATAAAATTGTGGATCAATGGTATAATGGATCCTAAAAGCTAACAATTTATGATTATGTTGCTACTCTCTGCATTTTACCCCTATTGGATCCTTGCACTCTCTTGGCCATAAGAGCACTTCGTAAATTTACTTGTTGTCAATTAACTTTCAAAGACTCCTGGATCTTGCTAAAGTTTCCCATTTCACTCATCCTTCTTGCTTATCAGGTTGGGTCTTTCCCCTTAGTCTTTGGGATAGAATATTCCATCTTATGATAGTTGCATAGACTCCTCTCATATCACTTCAAACATGCTTATTCCTAATTTCCTACCTCAAATGAAGGCTCCAACTTAGTGTATGGGGTAACATGAGCAATCCTTGTATTGAGGGAAAGCAATGCATTTCATAATCTCAGTTGGATTGCTTTTTGTTTCTTTGGTTTAGTTATTCATTTCACAATACATGTGGGGATCAAGAAACACTTATTGAATTTCTAAAGAGGATCATCACAATGTGGGTATGTACAGAGGCTTAATGCCTTTTGACTTTGTTTCCTATCTTTGATTAATCTTAGATTTCACATAGTTAATGGCTCTCGCCCACTTAGGAGATCAATTCATGTTCTCTAAATGTCCTCGATTGAACACAAAAAAAAAATTACTAATTTACCCAAAATGTCATATCTATATTGTTTGTGACACCAATAAACATGAAAATTAAGGATTTCATTTTTTGTTATTTATTGTTCACTTCTAGTGTCTAGTAGTTAAGTGATCCAATTAGGAATTTAAAGGAAAAGAGTGATAAACCAACTTTACTCTCTCTTTATTTCTATCTCTTGCTAAAGCTATTTAGACATTCACATTTCTGTAAGTAGGTTAGAATGCTTAGCTATAACCATAGAAACATCACGTAAGTTCACAACTTTAATCTATCTAGTGTTCCTTCCCTTCATCCCTTTCCCTATTTTCTTGTATTTTCTTAACAAATAGAAAAAACCAATGCACTCTATTGAATCTAATCATCTTAATTTAAAAAACATTTTTTTATAATATGATGGCTTGATTTATCCTTAGTTTCCCTTATGTTACCCAAACCCATCTACACCCATGTCAAGTATATGTTCATCAAAGGGAGGTTGTCACTATGCTTTTACAATAATTCCTTCATCTTCTTTGTCTTAATTAATGTACTCACACTTATAAAAAAATTCCATTGTCCATATAGTTCCTCATTGTCAAGCATGGGTTATATTATGCACCGTGACTTATTATTGTGCACATTCATTTCTAGTCATGGATCATATGGGAAGTAACCTCAATGCTCATGATGTCTTAAGAGAGTTGGGTTGAAATATGTTCCATAATATCTTAATATGGATTTGTGGAAATATTATCCCTTTTTCTTGCTTGGGATTAGGGCCTAAATATTAGGCATTTATGTTGATTTTAGCATCCTTATTCATATCCTTTTAAATATTATAATTTCGTAGCTTTGCAGGCCAATATAAGCTCATATAGATTATTTATGGCCTTTAGTGGGTTAGGTGGACGATCATCTATTTTTTCTAAGTGTATAAATTATTTAGATCATTTTTTCTAAGTAATATATTATGGGAAACTTTTTGGGCACTTCTCCTCCATTCGAAAATGGTACTAAGGTAAATCCTAGATTCTTCAAGGTACAAGGGCATGTCAAAAACTCATGAATGGATCATATATATCAAATCAAAAATCATCTCACTAAGAGTAAACATGTCAGAAAGTGAGATTTGAGCCTGAGTGGGGAGGGTAACAACTTTCCTCACAAACCTTTGAACAACACCCATTTGACTATCATTTGAGCCATTTATTGTAAGGTAGGAAACCATTTAAATATTGTGTGTGGGACATATTTTATAACTGACTTTTACTTCAATTTATTATTTACATTTTCCTTACTGGTTAGAGTTAGTGTACTGTGAACTCAAATGTATATTCCTAAATGTATCTTACTATTCTTCATTATCATATCATCCTTTTTGTTTTTTTAATCCTCTATTCTTTTGGTTCTTGGTTGTTGGAGGAGGAGGTGTCATTACAAACCTCATTGGACAACAAAGTCCAATGTTCTCTTGGGGGATATGCCAAGCTACCAAAACTAAAGCAAAGGTACTTGTGGCTTACCAAGGGATCATTCTCTTTAACAACTTAACAAGAGGGAAAGTTATCATGATAAGAAAATCACCCATCATATTCTAAGTGTAGGATAAAAGAAAAATCCCCTTAATATTCCCCCTCCTTGGCCCACATTTTCAATAGGATAATGATATCTCTTACCATTAGATTAAGAGAAATCTAAAAAATATTGTGGATGAAATGGAAGTCCAAAGGATCTTAAGACCATGACGGATGTCTGTGTGTTATATTGGATGAGCATTAGGGACCATCCTCAAACTTTTTACCATGATGTATCTAAGGATGATAATGAGTTGGAGACCCCTCATGGTTCTCCATAACCATAACTTCGTGATTTTTTCATTCCCATTTAACCGTGACACATGGAGCCTTCTCCTACAAGAGTTGTCCTCTAGGTGGATTGCCTCCGAGGTCCTTTTGTGAACTTCGATCACATGACTAGAGTTGCTAATGTCCTCCTATCTAAGCTCATATCCAAGCATGCATTGAGCTCTCTGATTGGGTTCAATGTTTACCCCACATGGAGGATGGAAGAAAATCCACCCAGTATTGATGGATTGTTATCTCTCATTTCTTCGAGTTAAATCTCTCCTTTATTTCTCCACCTACACATTATTTGAGTCATTCCATTCCCAATTTATTTCATTCTATCATCCAACTCTCTGGAATTTCACTATGCTCTTTGTCATCTCATTTCCCTCAATTGTCATACCCTCCCTTAAGTTCATTATTTTCCCTCCTCAATGGGTTCCCCTTGAGTACTATGGAGAGTTATGAATGCTTTCTAGACTCTCTAAGGGATGTGAATGTTGTCCATGGTATGTGGCAATCTATTGGCGAAGGTTGATTCTCTTAAGGCCAGTTTGGTCACAAAGAAGGAAGACTTTAAATCTTGTAATAAACAAGAGCTTCCTTTGTTGAAGCTAACAATGCCAAACACTATTTTTACATTGAAGCAACCAAAAATATTCTTTCTCTATGTGATTTACAGAAAGAGCCTTAGAAAGAGCTCACCATGCTACATCACAGGATGAATCAAATGGAGGCAACTTGGCTACAATTTGAGACCAATTAGTTGTTAACATCGAATAAAGGAACATAACCCCCACGCCACGATAATCAACTTCTTACGAGCACAAGAGGGAGGAAGGAACCCAAGAAAAACCTAAAATTAATGACTAGATTGAAATCATGGTGCCCTCAATTTGAATTCCTTTACTTATGCTTTTTTTTAACTTTACTTTGATTAAGCTAGCTTGTTAAAATTTATACCTAGAACGGTTTTAAAAAGGTATATGAACATTAATTTTAAGCATTTTCTAATTTGATTTCGATTCTTAAGTGTGTGATTTTGCTACACCGGGATTGTATTAGGGCTATACGAACATAACCCCAAAAAGTTGTGTGAAAAAAACAAATTGTTGCATTAAAAAAAACATATTCCACCCTTTTGATTCGTATTAGTTAATTACACAATGTCATAATAGCATTGGGAAAACTAGGGAGGAGACATTCCATACAACATTCAATAATGCCACGCTTGAGTAACTTGTATGAAAAGCTTCTATCCTACGTGTGACCTTTACATGGTTCAAGTAAGTGATAACAAAACTATAAGGTAGTCCCTTTTTCATTTATAGATATTACGTATAATGGATGTAAGGTCCTTCGCACAACTTAGGCAAGGTCACATAACTTGTTAAAGCCTGTATTTATAGGCAAAATTATTATTCATATATTTGAAATTTTCTTAACTATACTGATGATAGATAAGATTGCATGGTTTCAAGGTTGAAAATATAAATGATTTGAATTTGAAGGGAGTAAAAGTTATGGATGGAACTATTATTGATGATTAGGATTTTTTGGTTTCAAGGTTAGAAAAGATAAATAATTTGTATTTGAAGTGAGTAAAAGTTGAGAATAGAATTTTTAAGTCAGAAGTCTAACTTCTAGTACATTAAATTTTTTGAGGAGGAGGATATAAATAAGTAGTCAAAAAATTAGAGAAATAATGGATATATTATAAAACTGAGTTATAAGGCAAAGATTGAATTATAAGGCAAAGATGGAAGAAGAAATGGGGGAATCCTAGTGGTGGTTTGTTGTATGGAAATTAAAAAGTATTTTTAAAGCTAAAATATTCATTTGGTTAGTTCTAGATAACAAAATTTTAACTGAGATAATTGTTAGAAAAAAAAAAAAATATATATATATATATATATATATATATGCAGACCTTGGAAGATGCATTATGTGAAAAAATAACAAGAATCTATGAACCACCTATTTGTCAATTGTCCTTTTACTAGAGAAGTCTAGACATAGATATTACAAATCAATAATGAGAAAAATAAACAGGAGCAAAGGTTCTTGATAGATTGTTTTCAATTGTTGACAATAGACAAAGTTGTTAAAGATAACATGGCTCTTCCTTGTTTTGTAATATGAGGGGTGTTGATATCTCAAAAGAAAATGGTTTTTCAAGGCTTAGAATTAAATATGACTCAAATTGCCCATAAAATAAAAAGTACTAGTACTCGAAATTGGACTTCTTTTAAAGAAAAATCAACGAGAGTTTTGAAAGAAAGTAAAATTGACTATGAATGAGCTTGGGGTTTCTTTGATGGGGCCTATCAAGGAACCTCAAGTTTTTGTGGAGATGGTGTTATTTTATATTTAAATCAACAACATTACTTTAAGCCAAAATTAGTATTGGGCTCAAGTAAAATCAATGGAGCTAAATTATTTGTTATGACTTCTATAAAAGGTAGCAGACAAGGGAGTAAAAAAATTATGAGTGTTTGGTGACTTGAAATTGATGATGGAATAAACCAAATCTGAAAAGTAGAGTCAATAATCTTCTACTTGAGCCTCTTATGATGCAATCTCTATAAGTCAAAAAGAGCTATGAAACTCTCTTTTTTTCTCATATCTTCTACTTGAGCCTCTTATGATGCAATCTCTATAAGTCAAAAAGAGCTATGAAACTCTCTTTTTTTCTCATATCTATATAGAGTTCAATTCTATGGTTGAACCACTTTCAAATGAAGCTTCGTTGCTGCAAGAAGGAACCCTTAATGAATAAGAGTTTAGAGAAAGGAATAAAGTTGTTGTTTTAATGTTGGTTTTCTTTCAAAATAGTGTTTTTCACTTTTGGGGGTATTTGATGTAATGAAGAAAATTGATGTAGTTTTGGGTCAATTGGAAATAGAATGTCTCGTAAGGGCTATCAAGAAGGAGTCTTGGATGCCTGAACAAAAAAGAAAGAGAGATTAAGATGTATATTCTGATCTCACCTTTGAAATATTGAATATAAAGAAAAATACTTAGAAATCCAATATTAAGATTCAATTCCTTTTGTTTAATTTTCTTATAAATTTAATTTTACAACAATTAAACTCTATTTTGCACTGAGACTAGCAAGGTTATATAAAGCCCAGTATAGGGGTGTGTAACATAATGTTATGTAATGCTACCAAAAATAAAAACAACTAAATAAATTTTTGTCATCTCATAAAATAAAAAAAAATTAAAACCAACATAGATTCATCTTAAACTCGGATCTGTCAAGCATTGAGAGGATCAAATTTCACGAGGTACAAACACGTTGAGAATCAATGTTTTGATCTCCATCTGTGTCTTCATTGTGGGAAGACAAATCACCATTCAGACAAATGTCGAAAGAAGAAGAAAGACAAAAATAAAATATTTCATTATGGATGGATAAGTTCTTGGTGATGGAATCAATAAGTCAAGAAGTTGCATCAATCTTACCATCAAATTCAAACTCAAGTAAAGACCATCTTGCAGCAATCCCCTTATAAGTCCAAAGTGGCCCCCTTATGGTGTAGCTTCCAAGAATGGACCTTACGGGATGAGATAACATGTGGTTGTATCCACATGCCCACTTTGAGTTGTACACAAATGAAATAAAAATGGTACTCTCTTGCACCTCAAAGGAGGGAGTACATTAACAAAACTCTCTTGCACCTTAAGAGGAGGAGTACATTTATTATCAAGTTAGTGGTCATCCAAAAACCCCAGATGCATTGTATCATTTGGTTAGTAGTCATCCAAAACCTCCATATACACAGTATCAAGTGAAGACTCCAAACCCCAAGATTGGATTTCTACAGACATTCTTCTCACCTCGCAGCTGACAAAGGGGGGAATATTGATAATGATCGTCAAAGTTCAAGTTTTGACAACAATAGTCTTTAGATGGCAAACTTTGTCAAACAAATTGTCAAATGGGAAACAACGTTCTATAGATGGTAGAGTTTGATAAACAAATTGCCAAATGAGCAACAATAGTCTGTAGATGACATACTTAGATACATGATACATGATTGGGATGTTGATTGACATTATTTGTGTCATTTTCTGAGAGCACTTAAGTGATTCACTGATTGTAAAGTGGTGATACAACATGTTCACCAATTAGCAGCAGAAGAAATTGGTTTCTTCTAGCTAAATTACTTGACATATGATGAGATGGTCAACTAATTAGGAAATGTTCAAACATTAGCAATTGTTCAATTCCATATTTCAGCTCTCTTCTAGTTCATTTCATATGAACCATCCAACGTCTAGTTTGACGGTTTTTCAGGAAGATTTTTCATTGAAGCACAAATCAAAGCTTCTGAAAAATCCAACATATCAATGTTTGCATTAGTGTTTATTTCTTAGCTGATACGAAGATATAGACTTGTGCTTAAGGGGGGAATGCTAGCCTATGGCTTACATTACCAATCACAAAGTTAAATTGTCACCAATATTTGTATTAATCATTTCAGATAATAGTGATTTATCCTAAATGATTACTAAGAGATTTGATTAAGATTCCCTAGCCTAACCACGATGCAAGGTGTTAGGATCTAGAGCAATTCTTTCAGTGAGGTGACATTATTCATTGTACTATATATTGTTACTTTAGAGTGAATACATTTGAGTACTAGTTAGCCTTTTTCAACATATTTGTGTTTGTGCATGATTTAACAAAAAGATTAAGATTAAAAAAAAATGTAACTCAAGAATCTGAATCCCTCTCAATACTTGATAAATCTGGATTTAAAATAGATCTATATTAGTTTAATAAATTTAAAATACCTTAATTAATTAAATAAATAAAAATTAAAAAATAATTTAAAATAATCAAAACCATACTGTACAAGCTTTGTTCTTAGCACTCTTGATGTTTATTTAATAAAAAACAAAAATCAAATATTCAAATCCTGATTAAGAATATTTTAAATATTTTTTTTATTATCTATCCATTTAATTTCATATAATTTTTTAAACATATTATATTTTTTCTTTAAAAAAAATAAAAAATAAAAAATAAAAATTATTATTATAATGTTACATTAAAAATTTATGGATTCCTATAATGTTCCTTTAAAATGTACCAACTACAACTAAATTATTATTAAGAAGTAATTCGTCGTATTAAACATGATCACAACCCCATCAACCTTTCTAAAGCTCAACTGATTTACAAAACATGGTTACAATGATATATAATTTGGAAAACGGATTATTCAAAGGAGAATACATTAATCTTTAGTTTAGAAGAGCTAACTTCTTCCTCGGTAATATAGACCAATAATTTGTTTCGACATAAACATTTGGGTGTTTAAAATAAAATAATTTAAATAGACCTCATCTATCTAGAACCAATTTTATAAATCAGTAAAATATAATTATTATATTTACATTTGAATGAATGATATAATTAATGAATGATATAATTAGTAAAATATAATTATCATTAATATATTTGATTGGTTGAGTTGGGGATCAATTTTGGATCAGGTTCTAATTAAGTTATTAGATCGAATTTCTTGAGGTGTAAATTTTTTTCTTGATGTGTAAAAATTTTACACCTCATAAAATTGATCCTTTTGGGTGCTTGATAAATCTAGGCTTAAGATGGATTTATGATGGTTTTAACATTTTTAGCTTATGTGTAAAATTTAAAATTGAGGCGAAATATGCTCCCAAATAAATTTATTTACTTTTTGTTGTTGTCGGGTATGTTATGTTATGTACGGGACAACATATCCCCCATATTGGGTTGTAGAGCACCTTGCTACTCTCAATGCAATGAAGTGATGATATTAAATCAAATCAATTAGCTTTTTTTCATTTTTTTAACATGAACCATTATTATTCTCAGATGGGGTGAGGAGGGGGACACATCCTGACCCATCTATTGTGCACATGGAGGAGGCAGGTGGCATAAGGGAAAGGTCCATCGATCATGATTAATAGAGGGACAGGCATGTGGGAGGATGTTGTATCGGGTTCGTGTGATCTCGAACAGTGGTACTTGCGAGCCCTGTGCCATGATGAAATGTTTCCCTTCATCTTGTGTTTGGCTCTTTCTTGTGGTTTGGAGACTGGGGAGTACATGAAAGCCCCTTGACATGTTAAGCCTCTATGCATTTCCCTCTTGGTGCACCAGGGAGTGGCTTTGCAATAGCATAAAGGTGCAGGACGTCCAAAGGAAAATGATGTGACATCGCGCCAGGTGCCTAAGGGTTGAAGGAACACGTCAACACCGCTTGGAAAGACATCTTTTTTGAGACATGCCCTGACATTTTAGGAATGAAATCGACCAAGCTGATGCCAGCGTGCTTGTGAACCTCCAGTGCCAAACAACAAAAAATAATGCAATCGTAGCATGTCAGGGCCCAGAACCTTATTGGGTTTTGAAGCTTCTTATGAGTCGTTTCCTGCTAGAACAAGACCAGAACTAGGTGGGTTTTTGGTTAGTCGTGGCTACCATTCACGGTGACGTTAAGAGCATCCACTCAAAGCTCGACATCCTAGCGAAAGGTGTCAACACCTTGCTTCAAATTGAGCATTAATAGTTGGAGAAATTGGAAATTTTGTTTTGAGTTCATAACACTTAAATTCTCGTAGTCAGTGTTCTTAGCTCAGGATTTCGGATGAAATCTTTCTTTGCTTGTGCTATTGTTACTTTATCAAGCCAGTTATGTTTATATTTTCCTAGACGGGAAAGGTCATGGTTTCCCTATGTAAGGCACGACTTCCCCATGTGGACTCTTTTTTGGTTTTTTGGACTCTTATCGAAGGACCTAGTTGAGTTTCATCAATGGCTAACCTGGTTTCCCATGTGGCAAGTCAGCCACCGGTGCTCTTGTTTTGTACTATATGTATTTTCCAGTAATTTAATATAGAACTGCTAGCTTTAAAAAAAAAATTTACTAATTATATTAATTAAAAAAAGAAGGTTGTGGCCTTATCATACAATCTAGAGTTACAAAAATAAAGCATACAAAAGTCCAAAATTTCCCAAAGATGGTGGCCATATCCAAAATATTGAGAGAAAACTTTCTTACTCTAACTACTTCTTCCTTGAGTCCATACTATGACTAGTATATAGTCTTACTTATTGTCTTAATAACAAGACAAATTTACAAAACATATCAACTTAACAAAGGAAATTAAACTAGCCCATATAATCCAGGTACTATGACTAGTATATAGTCTTACTTATTGTCTTAATAACAAGACAAATTTACAAAACATATCAACTTAACAAAGGAAATTAAACTAGCCCATATAATCCAGGCCTCCCCTGACTTGCTACTAAATCCAAGTAGGATGGGTCATGTCCTTACATCTCTGATGGGCTCCAAAAATTGTATTTTTTTATTACTTTATTTTCACTATTTTCATAGCCCATTTACCCGTGATTTAGTACATATATCTTCAAAAGGGCTATCTTTTACTTTATTTTATTAATTAAAACTCATAAACATAAAAGATGCCTAACTTTTGATGTATTTAATCTAAGTGCTCTAAAAGATTATCAAATATTGAGCAAACTCTAAGCATTCAGGTACTCATTTTGGCACTTATTCCAGTACTGAGTTCCGCACTAAGCTTGATTTTCGATGATGAATCGATTCATTGACATAAATTACCTCTGTCTTGTGGCTCTTGATGATCTCGTAATATCTACATGCACAAATTAAAACCATGTCTTGTGGCTCTTGATGATCTCGTAATATCTACATGCACAAATTAAAACCATGAATTGATGATAAGCTTTTACATTGTTTTAAATTGAATCAAATAAATAATTATAAATGATGCATCAAAATCATTAATATTTTTTTAAATTTAAGTTTATTTAAAAAATTTAAGACAATCATAATTATCAAACAAAACCATTCAATAAATAAAGGTGAATTATTAATTAATCACCACTTTATATGAGTGGAAAACTCTACTAACTAAAACCTTTAATCTATTGAAATATTTTAATTGAAACCCTTCACACTATATTAAATAACATATTCATGTGTATTGGTTTTTCACATTGTATTGGTTTCAATAACATATTCCTTCATTTTTAATCCACTAACATGTTCATTTGTTTTAACGGATTGGTTTTAATATAAGGCACGCAGGTATAATCAAACAGTTGACGTTTGCTTTAGAACATAACGAATCACATGCTTCACGCAATGGATTTAATGGATCACGTGATCAAGGAGGCGAAGATCAAACAGTTCAGCAATCCAGCACAAATTCCAGAATCCAACCAGCAATACAACACACTATTTTGGGAATTTAATTAACAACAGGTTCAGCCATTTCTAGGAATCTAGTCAAGCTGTTGAACAACTTTTATTTTTAGGAAATTGTATTAATTTTCTGGAAACTGAATTCTTGGATTTATTATCTATGTAAACATTATATAAACACAGTAGCTGGTAATTGGTGGGGGTTGGAAATTAGAGTTTTCAGCTCAAAGATCAAATATTTGTAACTCGGTTTTCTCCCAATAAAGAATTGGTTTTCGGAAATTGGATTGTTGTACAGTTTGTTTGTTTGTGTGTGACATCTCCAGGAACTGGCCATTCTGTGGATCGTTGGAGTGCATGTTTATATTAAATTTCATGTGCGTGTTTATATTAGATTTTATGATTGTTGATTCCCTCCATGCAACGGGCATGAATCTGCTGAAGCAAAGTCAAAGGTTGCTAATCTCGATTGCTGATTCTCTCCATTGTTAATTCCCTCCATCCAACGGGCATTGCTAATTCCCTCCATGGAGCAAAGCAACCTTTGGCTTTGCTCCAGCAGGTCCATGCCCGTTGCATGGAGGGAATCAGCAATCGAGATTAGCCCAGGCAATTTTATGTGCGTGTTTATATTAGATTGCAGGTTTGTATTATATTTCATGTGATTTAAATTAGATCTCGTTATGTTCAACAGTGTAGATCTATTCTAAATGTGCTCTGTCTATGGATGCCCTGAACTGAAACGTGCCTGTAGATTACCCTATCACACGCGAGTTTGAACTTTGAACACTGGTTTCGCATGAGAATTTAAACATTGGCTTGATTGCACAGGATTAAACATTTTCAGAGCTGCGTTGAGTTGAATTCTATTCAGGAAATCCTATCAGAAATAAAAATATTCGCAAGCTCTTATTCTTTTGCGTTCGACCATCTCATCCTTAATACAATTGACGTTCAAAGCTCATAAATATTTACGACCAAATTCCAGCTTGTTCATAGTTTAGAGCTCTAAACATTTTTACGTCGTAGGTGTTTCATCGTGGAGAAGCATAACCATCCACGTCGGCTAGATTCCTCGCTCATAGAGCTAATGGAATTGTGCCACGTGGATGGTTTGAGCGAGGTTTAATTTTAAATTTTATGCCAGGTTGTGCCATTTAATGCCCGCGCGTCTTGTCTCTATGGGTGCCACCATTGCCCCGATTCCGATTCTTCCTCTGGTTATTCCCATGGGAAACATTTGTTTGGAGTTGTATATTCTGTCATCCGTGGTTGTGTTGTTTGGAGCACTGTTTTCTTGACGCGGTCAAAATATTATTTTAAAGTCGGAGCCTGAAGTTTTCATTTGATGTTGATATTGTGCAGTGCTATGCATCTTCCTTCCTGGACACGGAAAAGGCTGCCAAAGACCGCCTCAGGGATTCCGATGGCTTGCGCATTGTAGGTCGTTGGAAGGAGTCCGAAGGTTAATTTCTTTGCTTTGAATGTTTTTGGACTAGATCATTATAGTAACAAGAAGCAGGCAATGTGTTCACATCGATTCTCCTTGGCATGGTGGCTTTCGATTCTCCAACAGATTTCTCACCATCTGCACACACAATTATTCATCATGATCCACAAATCGAACCAAAACACAAAGTTAAAAGACCATTAAAACTGAATAGGGCATCAATATACCTGTCCCGGGTGAATTTTTCCCCCATGTCGACTCACGATGCGGCAGAACTGGAGCCAAAGGAAGCAGATCTAACTGCATAGGCGGACCATTGACATGATGTCTGTGAGAATGAAGATCTTCTCTTATGAGACTCATCCCAAGGCCAATACTCAGAAGAGATAATTCTTCCATTGTTGCTTTGACAATGTTCCTATTTGGTTTGCAATGCCAGCTAAATTATTCCGACTCGTCCCAAGGTCTGATGCTAGAAAGAAAAAAAATCAATCTTCCTCAATGCCGCCTCCTTTAATGACACAAATTATAGAAAGGGCCTTACCTCAAAAGTCTTAACTTATGTCCTCATTGTAAAAGGCCAGATCATTAATTTATTCCCGACTTAGATTTATTGTGTGGAAAATTTGCAAACAGTTGTAAGACTTCATGAGAATTTAGATAAGTTATAAGGCATCATCATGGAGTTGGCAGGAGGCATACATAGACAGAAAGAATGCATTGAATGAACGATATTTTGTTTATAATTATTTATTTATCTGATTTTTGGGCTTCTTGCATACGATTCCAACGTACTGCATTCAAATATTGCAAGCATTCTTCAACACACTCCTGAAACAATAATTGAGAAGCCACTGGTAGAATAGCGAGGGCATCGTCCACACTTGAAAAACGAAGTCACTTGCTTGGTGCAGAAGAATACATGAGCTGAATACATTGAATATGCTCCTCCACATTGTGATTACTTGCAGTTACACTGATTTGAAGTGGTCGGCATTTATCTGAAGACCAACGATCAGATAGCAGCACTTCATAAAATTTAGATTTTCTCAAAACTTGAGAGTGAAGGTAAACTGGGTTTCCTCCATACTCTGCACCATCTGGATCAATCAACTTTAACATTATATCAGTGCCATTCATGTCTCCGAATTTCGGCAGTTGTTTGGCCATTGCTACTAAAAATTGTATCAGACAGCACATCTAACATGTTCTATGTGCAATAATGAACGCCTTCACTTATACTGCATGGCACCAGCTCTCACTTGTTATCGCCTGGCACCACCTTTCACTTGTTGCATGCCTCAGAAGGTGTAGAGGACAAGATGTCAAATAGATATATTTCCAGTTAGCATAACATGGCTCAAGCAAAGTTTCATTCAAACACCTTGCCTCAAGCGAAGTTTCGTTCAAACACCTAGCCTCAAGCTCAAGTTATGTGGGATTTCAGTTATAACAACTTTATATTATAGCATAGCTAGCAAGATATTCGATTAAGGCCTCTAACAAATTTCTTTACACCCAAAGCCGAACATAGTGGTTGTGGAGGAAATCCACTAGCACCAGGGCACTGGAGCTTAGGATTTTATGTTTTCCAATCCAATGTTAAGTACAAAACTTCCACTTCATTAAGTATAACATTTATTCAAAATGCACATATTTTTATGCTATTGTGCAAATGAGGGTGTTATTTGTGTGGTCATTATGAATAATTCTTGCACATACACTACTAACAAGCATACTAAACCTTATACTTCTACATGATCTTTGATTATTCTTCATGAAATTTTTAATATGCAGCATATACACACAATCATGCACCAAATCTTGTCGCTTATAGTGGTTCACTATTCTTACTTGCCCCAATGATTTACCTCCTTAATCTCCCTCTATTTTAACTAGTATATCAACTTATAATCATGGTATGGCATACAACAATGTGTGACTGCAACAAGCATCGAAATTCCATCAGCAAATCTTAGGGGGAGTGTGCATATAACTCCATCCATCTCCCTGAATTTTGGCATCCACAAGGTTCTTTGGCCCCTAGGCATCATCTTGAAAGGTACATTGACCCTAAGCATCTAAAAGGTATGTTTACCTCATGAATCGTGGAAGGTTGGCCCCATCACCTCACAAGGATCTCAACCTAGGCATATTGAAAGGTACACTAACCCCATGCATCATAAAAAAGATAACCCCATCACCATAAAAGACTCTCGACACTAGGCATATTGAAAGGTATGCTTACCCCAAGCATCTAAAAGGTACACTAACCCAAGCATCTTGTAAGGTTTAAGAACCATTGGTATAGCATTAGTGAATGTGTATATCCCCGTCCCATAAGATGCTTCTTATATTAGTGTTTCTTTGGTACTGATCGTTATTTTCTTTTCTTCTAATCAACAGAACGCATAGTCGCCATCTAATTCTTTAAGTTTCCAAATCTTAATGAACCAGTTTATATATAAAGAAACACAACTAATATGAGACACGAAGGTTTGCTCCAAGTCCCTTAACATAAGACAGTGAGGTTTTCACAAAGACATGGATGTAATTTAAAAACAAATTACTAAAGTCAAGGATTTCTTGTATGAGATGGAGATATCTTTGAGACTAAGGACACATATAAGTCACATGTGTGGGTTGATTTAGTATATACTTTTTCATGTGGATTAATAGACTAATAGTAGCAACAATCCCACCCTTGCATTGAGTAAGAAGTGCAATTGCATCAATCAAAAAGTGAGAACAATTGGCATTGTAATTTACGACTAATAGGACAAATAGAGTTGAGAGGGATTGTAATTTTAGAAGTATGGTAGAGAAACACATTGGGGATTCCAACTAGTGAGTTTGATACTGGTGAATTTGAAGGGTGTGCTTGGTGGATATATATTAGAGCATATTGGGGAATATCAATTGATTAATCGTCATTATTTACTATATGGGCTACCACTATGCTTTCATGACCATATAATCCAGTTAATTCAAGGTCGTTTTCCACCTAACATTTACCCTTACTATTATCCTCATATTGAAAAAATAGGTATAGAAAATATGGTCGGCGTCTGGAGAGGTTACAGATGGGTTTGGGATTGTTTTATCTCGGATGCATTATTTATGTCTACATTTTGTTTCCTAAAACATATCTATAAGATCTATCCTAGATACCTGATATAGATTTATTTCCTTTAGTGTTTCTGCATTTCATAAGCTATTGTGTTTTTTTTTAACTTTTCATATTTCTAAAAAAGTCCGCTTTGCTTTGAATCATTGTTTTTGTGTTCAAACATTTTTTTATCTTTTTACTTATGGTTTTTTTATCGTACACCAACCACTCATTCAATCAATTTATATAATGTTGTTAATTTCCAAAACTGTCACATACTAATCTCCAACAAGTGACTGCACTCCTTATTCATAATTTTAATTTTGCATTTCTTAAAATTAAAGCATGAAAATCATTGTCACGTAGTGATATCCAACAAGTGACTGCTCTCATTATTCATAATTTTAAGTTTGCATTTCTTAAAATTAAAGCTTGGAAATTTTCCAAAATGGTGAAGCATTTGGATTCCATTCATTGAGATGCATCCATTTGTCTCAAACTAGATCGATCAAAACCCAAAAATAATTCATTCCTTTAGTAGTCTCCTTTAACTTATGCAATATTCAAGTTCGTTATGGTTTCTACTTTTCGAGATGCAAACCTTTCCAAGTCAATCTCTTTATTCTTTACACTTACTACCAATTGTTTCCCTTTTGTTGTAGCTTAGATTTGTAGTCCATCTATTTGCCACTACTACATTATGGATACTTTGTTGACCGCAAATGTTGTTTCACTTCTACTGCATGGTGTTGTTGACCTTTGCCCACTTCTTCAAGTTGTTTCTCTCAACCGAGTAAGATCTCTTAAATCATCAACCGCCTGCTTCTGAATCTCTATCTCTCATGGGATTCATAAGCACCAAACTTATTTACTTCAACCCATGGAGCTATAGTTAAAGTTATAGCATGCCATCGTAGCCGTGGCCTCCTTTTATGTACTGTCAAAGCTTTGGAAGATTGTAAAGCGGAAGTGTTGCAAGGAAATATGATCACATTGGGGGAACGACACCCTCCATTACTTCACCGTTCAAGTATGCCACTTGAGCTCAAAAATCACAAAAAAAGTATTGATGACATAACAATAGTTTAGCAGAAAATTTCTTGCAGGAGGTCATCTTTCAGGGATTTGAAACTTGTTTAGACATTGCATAGCTTCATCTAACTGTTTCTATCCATCTATATGCAACCTCAGGCTAAGCTGGAATAATGAGGGGTTCTACGTCTTTTTCCTAAATAGTATTTAAGAAAATTTAGTTTACAATCTCAGTAAAATTTTAATTTTTTTAGCTTACTAAGGTTGCACATGTTACAATCTCAATAGGATTTTAAATTTTTTAGTTTACACAGGTTGAGATTCTGATTAAGATGAACTTATGTTAATTTTTCAATTGTTTTGGAATTGCTTATTATCATGACAAATCTGAACACTTCTCCCCATTTAGAAATGCACCCATTTCCTGGAAGACATCTCCCCGCCATTCACACACATACATATCATGACTTAGCTTGTAGCACCTGGCTTGTGTCAACACAATTAGCAAACAGTTGATCTATGAAGTTATGGGATAATCTGATTTATTTTTAATGATAACAATATTGTGGATTGCACAGATGAATCCTGGAGTGACTGCAAGTGATGATCAGATAATCAATGCTCTTGAAGAAGCCACCTAGTAACGGTCAATGGTCCCTTCACCACTAAGCATCCACAACCATAACTTGGAACTCACTACTCGATCCAATACTTGTCTGTCGAAATTTCCATCAATTTTCTGTGGAGATTCGTTAAGTCAATCCACAAGAATTGTACGTGACTGCTATGTTCTTTCATAAAAATATATTTATCGAGACAATTGTAATATGTATGTTTGGAAGGAATTCCAAATTATAGTGAAATGTTCGAATTTTATCAAATTATGCTGTGATCCTTCCAAATTATAGTGAAATGTTCGAATTTTATGAGATTACGCTATGATCTGTATATTTGTGCTTTAATAAATTCTTATATTGAATACCTGATGAGTTAGAGTCCAAAGTTGATGATAATGATGAATCCAAAGGTCCAGTATTCGATGTTTAAGGAATGTTGCCACGTGGATGTACCTGCATTCCCTGCATACTGCAACTAAAACATAGTCTTTTTATTGTTTCATTACATTGAAAACTACTGGTCAGCATTAGTTTATAAACTAAAAGAAGCATTTCTATTTCTTAAACATTATACATAATTTGGAGAGCAAAATTTTCTTAGAATTGGATTTATCGATATAAACAGGCTTGCAGATGATATGATATACTGTTAAACATTATACAGAATTTGGAGAGCAAAAGTTTCTTAGAATTTGATTTAGAATTGGATTTCTGCAAGTTGTTTCTCTCAACCGAGTAAGCTCTCTTAACTCATCAACCGCCTGCTTCCGAATCTCTATCTCTGATGGGATTCATAAGCACCAAACTTATTTACTTCAATGTGCTACCATTTATTGTTTCAAAAAGAAAAGCAAACTCACCATTTCATGACATATTACTCTTTTTCCAACAAATATAAAATGTCCCATATATATACTTCAATATGCTAGCATCAATTTTTTCAGCATGTCTGTGTTGCATTAGCTATATAGCATGTTTTAATATATTTTTCAAACAAGTCAAATTTACATGTGCTCATCTCATTTCTTGCTTATAACATGCAAACAATGTAACATTTTTTCCATATGTTGTGTTTTTTTCCTATTGCAAAGCATAAATGGATATGGACTTCCTAACCACACTTGCCCACTTTTCTCAACAAATAAAGGAACAACAAGAAGGTTTGCAACGAATATCAACACGATTCCAACCACCAAATTTGGTTCCACTTACTCTCCTTCATCCAACTATTAAATTGCTCTCTGAATTGAAGGCCTTGCTTCAATGTGTTATTCACCTGTATGAAAGAGATGCAATCAGACGAATATGAGCAGACTTGGTACTACTACATCCATGTCTTGCTCCCTCCATTTCATGTACTTGGTGTTGCCGTTGCCAACAATCTTGGTGTATATATGATTGACTTGCACAACATGATTAGATTTTGGTCTTCTGGACACTTTCCTACTCTTTTTTTATGTAGCGTTTTCTAACAAACTTATACTCCTATGCTCATTAGATTTCATCCCCCTTATGTGGATCCTTGTATGCATTTGTACAGTTTTTTCTTATCTACCATGTTTATAGCACTTTGAATGTACACACTGTTTCTACAATCAACATACCTTAGAACATGTGTCAACTCTTTATATTAGCATACTATTGAAGACAATATATATAATTCCATCTTTGATTTCTACACACTTTGTTTTTTATACTTTTTCGTACTTCCTATGCAACTATTAATTCAACTTTGCTTTGTTGCACCTTCACTTGTCTTAACGAAATATCTTATGCAATACTAGATTTTCCTACTTTTATTGCTAAGTCAACTTCAATATGGCCGCTTTATTATGGTATCACACTGTGGTTTTTCATTATATTATTTAGCTTCACATTGTATCCACAAAATGTCAATAATGCACACAAATGCTAACTCTAAATGCATTGTGCCCTCGATATGGAATATGCTTTGGTATGTTTATCATTTCTTTACACTTTGGTAAATTTATCATTTGTTTAGTACTATCAACTCCTACAGAGTAACAATCTTTACATGTTAGTAAATTCATTTTTGGTTAAATGCCATCATCTATACATAAGTTCTATGTCTACATTGCCTACAATGTTGGTTTTTCCCTAAGGTTATTGTTGTTATCCAAGTTCGAACAAGGGAACTCTTGCAAACCGCTCTTCAAAGTATAGGCCAACAATGGAATTCTTCCCTCCATATCATGTTGCTTTCCATTATTTGAACTTAGCAGTTCAAACAATTGCAAGGAGAATCTAAAACCGCGTTCTTTAGTTGAATCCTCATGTGAGTTCAAACACATTTTGTCTTGTACCCTTAATTTCTCTTAGATTCTTCTTTCTAACATTAATTTAGGCAAATTGATCAAAATTCTTGATTTTCTTGATTCTTGAAGATTCATTTCAACTCAAAACAAACAAATCAACAAGTACTATCTTGGTCTAGCAATGTTACAACAAATGTTGAGTCTCTTATCCTCGAAACAACAGGTTTCTCAACATTTCATACAGTTTCAAAAAAATGCAAGCTTTTGGTATAATGAGTCACTGTCTGATCTGCATTTACCGTTTATCCTTTTGCATTTGATACTTTCCAAATAAATAGATTAAACTTTGTTTGACCATGCAATTGCAGCTGAATATTCACTCAACTTCTTGCTCAACTGATTGGAAAGATTCCCTCAAAATAAAAATTGATAGTTTTACATCACAGGAGAGAGCTATGGAGGTACACACACTTTCCCTGTATTCGGTATTTTGTGTTGCAACTTGAAATAGAAAAGTCTCTTTATCTGTCTCTGTCTCTGTCTTTATCTCTGTCTCTGTCAGTGTGTGTATGCAGATATGCACAGACAATAATATCCCAAGGTAAGAGTATAAAAGTAGTCCTATTCATTATGTCATACACATACATATATGCACTTGTAAATAAAATTATAGTGAGCAAATACATAATGGGCTATGCCTATAAAACACCTTCCTAATCCCAATCCCGCCTATAATATGATTACGATATCACTGGTTTGGAGAACTCATCCAGGTTATTGTTGAGTATTCATGGTATTCCTACAGCAGATGGTATTCATCGTATTGGGAAAGAGCTTATGCTCACATTTCCGCAGCAATTTCCTTTTTCCCAAGTCATATATTCTCAGCACCTGTCCAATTCCAACTAATAGGTGGCCTTGGAATTTACATAATCCAAGAGGTACTCCATCAACCGTTGTTTTATGCACAAGTTCCAGGGCTTTTCCCTCATCCACAGGCCTATAGATATGAATAAAACCTCCTGAGCAATGCTTCTTTTCCCAAAACTCTAAATCCTTTGCAGTTCTAATGGCCACAAGATTTCCATGTTCTTTGTCATGAAAAGTAACAGAGCAAATGCTAAATGCAGCTTTGTAATCCTGCAGTGCCAAGAAGCATGTACTTTCACCAGTTTTGGGATCTAAAACTCTCATGCAAGGTCCCCACTTCTTTGACTCTGATTTTGGATAACCATACTGCTCATCGGCAAGAGGATCCTCCTTATCTTCATCATCACCATTCCGCTGCTCAGCTTCCATGTTCCCACTCTCCCCTAAACTAGAATTTTCCAAGTGTGATGTTTAAATCTATGTCTTTGTAATCTGATATTGTTACAAACTTTGCTCTTTTCCTACCAGTATCCTTCGCTGCCTGTGTCTATGTTTTTGTTCCTTCTAACTTTCCTCTTTTCTTACCAACGTTCATTTTTGCCTCTCAAGGGGCAAATGCTAGTTATAATTTATAGGTACACATATAAAACGGCTTCGTGTTAATTTGATTAGAATTTAAGTGAGCCTTTCACATGTTTCATTTTAAAAAGCTTTGATTTGACTCTTAACATTTAGTTAGCTTCTTTAATTTGGAATTTCTTTTAGTTTATAATTTATATAAGTTTGTAATTTAAGTTTAGTTCATTTATATTAGTTTAGTTTGTAATTTACATTAGTTTAGTTTATGTTAATTAGTATGTAATGTTTAGTTTGTAGTCTTTTCATTTATGTTAATTAGTTTAGATTTTGTAATGTGAGTTTTATTCTGAACACGCTTTGTAAATGTTAATACCAAGTCTTTGGAATAAGTGACAAATCCATATTATATCATAGATTTTATTTCGGTAGTTCATAGTTTGCTTGTGTAGTTGCAAGTAGCATAGGTACCTCGTATTTTAAAGATTTCATAGATAGATTGCTTTGAATTTGATGTTTTGATTAATAAAGTAGACTTCGTAGTTAGATTGCGTAGATAGGTGCTTTATTTGCTTCATTTGTTAATTAGGTAGGTGCTTTATTTGTTAATTGGATAGGGAGTTTGTAGATTCTATAGTTTATCAAATTTTATAGTTGTTATTTGAAATTAGTTTGAATTTGTAATTTGTAATTAGTTTTTAAAGTTAGTTTGAATTTTGTAATTAGTTTGAATTTGTAATTCGAAATTAGTATTAGTTTGTAGTTTGAGATTAGTTTGTAGGTTAGCACATACTTTTCAATTTAAAATAGGAATATAGAATTTATGTTTGTAGTTCATAGTTCGTCTTTACAATTGAAGTGTGGTTATCAGCATTAGGCTAGGTCAGGCTAGATTAGGCTAGCCTCCATTCTTGTACATACAGTGTTGGCACCTTGAAGCTTACAAGCCCTGGTTGACAATTTAATGTTGAATTATTAGTGCATGTATTTTTACCGACAATCTCAAACTTATGCTCCAATGTGTCCTCCTCTATAACAACCAGTTGAGGTGAACCAATTGATGTTTAGTGGGAGACTAAATTTGTGAGCTCCTCAAAACTTGACCTTTGTCTTGCAGTTCTTTTATCTTTGCAATTTCATCCTCGAGATTCTCCTTTTGACATTTCTCTCCTACTTCCAACATCATAAATTTACTTTTATGGTTTTCAAGCAGGATTAACTATCTCCTTGTTTCCTTTAGCTCCCAATATTTCCTCCATGCCTCCCATCCCCTTATGACCATTGCCTTGGTTTAATCGACAGTCATTGTTGTGTCGTTTGCAACATTGGGTTTCCGTTTGCATGTCTGCATAATCATAATGCACACATCTATTTGAATGGTTATGGGAAGTCATCCTACCCAAAATCCGAATGAGCAATACCTCCTTTCCAACTCCAACACCTTTCAAGTTGAGTGCATTCCTCCCTTTCCAAAGGTTGACCAACCTAATCCCTTGAGATAGGACAAACGAAAGAGACTAAGAACTAGGAGCGGGGTCAACAAGAGAAGCACATAGATATGGTTCCTTATCCCTTTCGACAATAATTCCACCTCTCGTATTCTCTAAAATGAAACTAGAGATACATGGAACTTGATACTCTGTGGAGTTCATTCGAATGAAGAGTAGATAGCCTAAAACTAAAAAAAAAATGCATAAAGGAAATGCCATAGAGGGGAAAATTTGCCTAACTTCACAAAGAATTTATTTGACAAACTCACATAGCTGTAAATGTTAGGGTCCTACCCTAGCTCACCTTACTCTAAGAATTAAGCATACACAGTATAAGGCCATAAATTTGTAATAAGACCAAATTAGTTAGTGTTCAACAATCAATGTAAAAAGGGTCTCTTTATCAATTAAGACCCATTAGGTAGTTTCATTTTGACCATGTCAAGTAGTTAGGGTTTTGGACATTTGGATCTTATTTTAAGAGCTTCAAGGCTATGAAGTGTTTTGTGAAGAATATTGTAATGGAGATATGCTCAAGTGAATGGTCGCCCTACCATAATAGGCCAATGAATATTGTTCCCATAATAACAAAGCTCTTTTTTGTGCCATATTATGTCATTATTGTCTCATATTTTTTGTTGTGTTGCTTATTTATGGTTTATTGCATGCTAATCTTGCTATATACTTTGTAAATCTCAAGTTACAGGGGTAAGGAACACCACAAGTGGTATCGGAGCCATGATCATGAGACAACATGCCTATGAGATTTTTTTAAGGATATAGACGTGTTCCAAGGTCTAAAAATAACTGTAGATATCTATCATTTAGTGGATAAACCTATCGTTGGGGAGCAATACACAGAGAATATTGTTGGTACTTAGTCATGTTGTCCCCTTGTTTGGTGCAATTGTTGGACACCGTTATAACTCATGTCAGTAACCCTTTGATTAGTGCCACATTAGACAACACCTACACACGAAATCACTTCCATGTATCCTCAGGTATATCGAAAGTCCCATAGGTCACTTGAAACCATCCTACAATCGTCTTGTTGCTATAGTGGCATAGAGAAAAACACTCGGGAATATACTCTCATGTACTTGGGTAGTCAAATGGTATGGATAAGGGCATGATTGATCCTCCTTAGTCAGTGCCCTAAAAGATTGGGTCAAGTACTACTATTGGACATGAATGTATATAAGAGAGCTATAGCACCTCATGACAATCCCTTGGCATTAGAACCATGGAAAAACTAGTAACCCTTCTCTCTGCAACTTGTTTATGAGATTTCTTCATTCGGACTCAGGAACAAGCAAATTCACTAGGGGGAGTCATGTGAAATTCCTACATCTTTGAATCTAATAGGAATTTGGAAATTGTATTAGTGTAGTAACATTCAAGTCCCAACATTAAAAGTCTGGAGAGTCCATAAAACCCTTATTTGTGACCTACCTCATTGGATTCCTTGCATTGGACTGATCGTTTTGATATATAATTATCATAACCCTTTTTGGGAGTCCTAGAAACCCTTATTTGTGACTTACCTCCACAAACGCCTTGCCTCGTATTGAACATTTTGATATATATCTCCCACAACCTTTTTTTGGTAGATCCTACCCCTCCTTTTACAGTTCCTACTTTTTTATTCCCATGGTACACACCCGCCACTAGACCAACATGGAGAATACCAACCAAAATCCACCCCACCCCAAACCAAACACCCCCACTCGGGATCTTGACCTTCAAACCCTTACCTCTAATGTGGTCCAACTCACCCAACGGATGACATAATAGGAAATAAGTACTCCAACATCAATTTCCTGTTAATTGTTATTGACCAACATTGTGGATATGTTCCACCCTTTGACACCCCCACTCACGAAGCTAAGGGAAATGAAGACTAGGGCTCTCACTCTCTGTTCCCTAAACAACAATATCCCTCCTTTGAAGACAAAACTCCATGGCACGCTTTTCAAAGATTGACATGTGCAAATTTGATGGTTCCAACCACTTAGGTTGGGTGACTCAAATGGAACATTATTTTTCACTCTTGGCATTAAATATTATCTCCAAAGTTGAAAATTTGGGTCTTATATTTATAAATATTATCGTCATTATGTCCCTTAGAGCCAATTTGTGAAGATCCTTCATGAGCGATATAATCGTGGCACTCATTATTTAGGTTGATTGACTAAACTATGCCAAACATGCACTTTTTAGGACCACGTGACAACATTTGAGTAGTTGACCATCCTCACTAAAGGCCTCTCTGATTCTTTTTTTTTCGAGAATGTTTCATCAGTGGCCTCAAGGAGGCAATTCGTGAACATGTCTTCATGTGAAGACTCTCCACTTGTTTGGAAGCTTGTGATAGAGCTCGTGAAATTGAAATGGTCCTCAATGCCCAAACCAAGCACCCTTCATTTTACCCTCGCACCATATCTCCCATGGCTCCACCTCTAAGCAACCCCCCCACCCCACCTTTCTGCATCCATAAGCTCAACCCATAGGCCATGGTTGAGCGTTAGTGCCTTAGGCTTTGCTATAATTGTGATGAAAAATATGTCAAAGTCCACAAATGTAAAGAACAAAAAATCTTCTTGATAGAAGCCACCCCCTCGAGGTCCCAGAAGCCAACACAGTCGAAGTTCTACCCAAACCGGAATGCGACGACCAAATGTCGCCTCTTGAAGATGCTCCTGATATGCATGTTCCAGAAGAGAAACCACAAATTTCTCTTCATGATTTATTTGTGTTTTCTACTTTTCAGATGTTCAAATTGATTAGCTACATAAAGCATAAGAAATTCATCATGCTAATTGACAGTGGCAGCACCCATAATTTCATCCATAGGTGTGTGGAGGAAGAAACCTATTGTTATATCTACTCCATTTCTAATTTCCAAATCTTGATAGCCAATGGGGGTACAATGAAATGTGGTGGCCAATGTGAAAATGCGAAACTTCAAATGGGAGACTACCATCTAAAAAATCATATTTTTGTTATTGGCATGGGTGGTTGTGATATCATTTTGGATGAATGACTTAGGACCTTAGGTCCTATCATAATTGATTTCCACGAACTCTTTCTCCACTTTACTCAGTTTGGGAACACACATCAACTTCATGGAACTACTTTGGATTATCCTCAAATTATATCTTCCCACCGCACAGAGAAATTGTTGGAGAAGGGCCCCTCATGTGATATTGCTCAGTTCCAGTCAATACAAGTTTTGAACACACCATCCTCAAATATTCACCCTGAATTGTGATGGGTTATATCCTAGTACTAACAAGTTTTAGATGCACCCAAGGGTTTACCTCCATCCCATGGGGAACATGACCATGACATTCCTTTAATTCCAACTAGTCAACCCCGTAATGTCCATCCTTACCGCAACCCTTTTTACTAGAAGAATGAAACTGAAAATATCATTCAAAAATTGTTGTCCATCAATGTTATTCATCCTAGCACCAACCCTTATTATTCGCATGTGGTTATGGTCCTAAAAAAGGAAGGTGATCATGAAGTTCATTATGATTTTTTGGTTATTCCCTCTGTCCTCTACTATGCCCCATCCATTTTTCAAAGTCTCATGAATAAGATTTTTTGCCCCTTCCTATTCCTTTTTCTCGTGGTTTTCTTCGATGATATCTTGGTCTACAGTCCCACCTAGGAAATCCACCTCAAGGAAGTTTTAATCCAATTGTTACACGAAATTTTCGTCCTTGCCATGATCACGAACCATGTACACCTTTTCCTTGCCTCAATCACTGAAGTGCTTAGCCATAAGCTCTTTGGAAAATGAGCCCTGAGTTTTTTCCCTTTAAAATCCCACTTTTTATTGAGTGACGCATGTTTCATTCTAGCAGGGTGCGACACTCCCCAATCGACGCACTTTGCATCACTACAGAGTGAGTCACTAACGCAGTTTTCTTGTGTATAGGGTGCGTCACTTCCTGTACAAAGGGAAAAAAGAGAAGCTTCGAGAAGTCTCTCAAAGGAGACCCTCGTGGAGGTTTATCCCTTCCATTTAGGCTGGATCACACTCGCCTCCCAACTTAGTAGGATCCCACCTCATCCTTCTCCCTTAATCCTCTCCTCTCCTCCTCATATCTTTTGTCCTATAAATGCAAGCTTACCCTCATGGGATAGGAGGTTAGAGTGAGAGCAGCCAAATGCTGGAGGAATCAGTCCATAGATATGATCTTTGATAGTTTACATATTGAGGCAAGTCCATGTTGGAAGGGATCTTCAACACCAAGGTTCTATATGGTTGTAATTCTTTCCTCTTTGATATTAATACATTAATGTCTTCCTTTCCAATAAATGATGTTTAATCTCATTTGTAGCATTTCTCCTTGGTCATTTGCGTAGATCTATCAAATTATCTTGTAGTTTCTACTTGTTTCTTGTTTTCTTTGAATCTTTTGCAGAGTATCTCTTCATCAATAAGTAGGATTGTGAAAGCTTCAGGTTAGCGAGGAAAACCTTCGAAAAGAGGTACAGATTCTTCACATTCAAGTGACTTGATAAATCTAGGGAAATGTTTACATTTCTATTATGTTTTGTTCTAGATCCATACCATTTGGACTAGAGAGCTTTGTCCTTTTCCGCATAGACAAAGTGTCTTGAAACAAAATTGGCGACCATACTGGGGATCAGATTGAATTTATAGATCTGCTTGTTTGCCTTGTTTCTGAATAGTCTGCCTAATTTTCAATTGGTAGATCTGACTGTTTAGATTTTGTTGTGTAATCTGCTTTAGTTTTCAGGCACTGAGTCTGTTGATTAGCTTAGAAATCCTTCTTTTTTCAACTTTTTGGTCACATGCCACACTTTCCTTTCAGATACAGTGCGTCACTGTTATCCTAACATTATTTCCCCTTTTACAGAATGCGTCATTGCCGCACTTTTCCCTTTAGAAGACCGCGTAACTCTGTATTGTCGCTCTAGTGTATACCTACAACCCGCAGCACCCTATTGAATTTGAGTTTGATTTTTGCCCATACCTATTAGTGCTCTGTTGCTTGGCTTTTTACTGATCTGTTACAATGATTTCTACTTTCTAGATCTGTTTCTTCAGCTATTTTGCTTATTAATTGTTTTGTTTGTAGTGGAAATTGTAGTTTCGAATCGTTTAGTGATTGAATTATCTTGTTCATTATATGTTTTTGTCATTAAATCTAATTTTAATTTGTTTGCAAATAGAAGATCTGAAAGCTTTGGGTGATCCATTTCCTTTCATATTTCTTGTCTTGAGTAGGTTAGTTGTTGTGTTCTTTTGAAGGATTTTTTATCATATTTGAATCCTAAAGTATCGAATGTTCTTATTGACCAACGCGACCTCGGTCGATAGGGGTTCGCCTCACTGTCGACACATACCGCAATCTCCCTGGGCACCGGCCCAGGCAGGTTTGAGCCCACCCAGTAACACCCGCAGAGCAGATGAGGTCTCACCTAAGGCATCCAGGAAGAGCAGACAGAACCATGTTTCCACCGAGGGAGGAGGAGAGTTGTGGCTGTACAAACTAACTCTGTTGCAGTACTTAAACAGAAACTTTAAACATTCGGCAAGGAGTTATAACACATTACTTCATCGCAGCATTTATCATCACATTCTACATAGAACATATTACTTAATCACAGCATTTATCATCATAGTAAGCAGACATTGCATCAAACAACATTCATACATCGCAACATTGCACAAAGTTCGTACCAAAACATCATTATATTACTGTCGCGATCATATACCAGAAGAAAAACACAGATCTCGCACACCATTGGTCTTCTCTCTCTATCTTCCTCTATGCTCGTCTATATTCACCTATATCTAACACTTACAACTCTCATGTATTTATAGGCTTCTGCCATTACAATATTTGTCCACTTACAACTGACTTCCTAACAGACCCTATGGACAATTGACCCAATATCTAACTGACTCAGTCCCGATGACCCCCAAAACCCGCAAACCGCAGTACACTAACTCACTATTACATACTATGTGGTCCAAGTGACCCAAAACTCGCCAACTGCGGTATTCTTTAACACAAAAATACTCCTTTCGCGCCCTCCTCCGGTGAGTCACAGCGTCGGCGGTACCGCGACATTTCCCCGTCAAACCGCCTACCAACAATTCTGAAAGTTGTTTTTGGCATCTTTGTTCACTAAAGGAAAAGAAAACATTTCTTTTGTGTTAGATGATTCTTTGCATTTGCATGAAATATATTTCCCTCTTGTATATTAGAGATTCATCGAAAGGAATAACTTGCATTTTCATCCATTTTTGCAAGGTTTATGGGTCAAGTCTACACTCCATTAGTCCACTTAACCATTAAAACTTGAATTAAGCACTTCTTAATTTAAATTTTTTAGTAATATTGTGTGTTATGTTAGAGACGTGTTTCGATGTCTTAAAGCATAGGAGCTATCATTATTTTCCTGCACTGCATCTCGAGGACTGTGTGGTTCTTCCACGTACTCGTTTGTATATAGAAAGGCTTTTCACGTACCTGATGGTATATAGAAAGGCCCCTTTTGAATGATTATGCATTATACATCACTAATACTGACTGGAGCTCCCACGTACCTTGCGTATATCGAGAGACCCTCATAGAATCCTGAAACCAACTGAGTTAACCATTTGGTCGTCTTGTTGTCGCAATACACCAAAAACAACACTCGGGGATATTACTATGCACATACTGTTAGGTATTCGGGTAATATGGTCAGGGGTATGGTCCTAATCCTCCCTCGTTAGTGCTCTAAAATATTGGGCCGAGTATTACTGTTGGACCTGTTATCACCTAAACTATAGTTGCCCCTATGGATGTATACATTAATGGATGGCAATAGGGAAGGGCAACTCAAAAGGTGCAAACACGATCACCTCGACTTCCAATAGATGGTTGTCACGCCAATCGAGGCAACCTTCACTTTATGTTATCTAGCCCAAACAACAAAGGGGGAGACCCAGATCTACTACCAACAGGAGAGATCAAACCAAAACACCAAATCAAAGTTAAGTATGAATGAAGTATTGTAGGGTGTATGGTGTATCCTAGACCTAAGGATAAAGTCACAAGATAAGTAAGGGGTTCAATGAGTATAGCTTTGGTTCATTATTGATGTGAGAGTGACTTATTGTGTTTGAAATGAGATCCAGGATTAAAGTACTAGTCAATTGTTAGAAAATCCTCTGCCTTGGGAACCGTGTCCAATGCAAAGTAGTTTAGGGGTTGAATTGGGGCTAACTAGTACATGTGACAAGTTTGATCATGAGATATGACAACATCACAAAGGTTCGGTCCATCAAACAAGGATCAAACCACAAGTTAATCCAACAATCTAGGAAAGTCGAATTGACTTGGAGAGAGATTAGTGCCTTGGGAATTGGGATAAATGGAGTCAAAAAAGATTAACTTATGGTTGATGACCCCTATGGCATAAGACAAGTGGGCTATTAAGGGTTTGATGGATGAATATGTCTAGATCTAATAGATCATGGTTTGACCTAAGTGGACCACAATCCCTTAAAACAAGGAATGCTATCCCCAAGGCAAGATTTCACAAAGTGACCTACTAGACTTAGGTTTCAAGGTATGCTTGTTCCAAATCCACCAAAATCTCATGTACCCATGTCCTACAAGTGGACCAACTCCAATCTCCCAAGAAGTGCGACTTTGCCCAAGGAGGGTAAAAGGTGGGGTAAATGGGATCAAGACAAGTCCAATGGCATCCAAACTTTAGATCCAAGTAGGTTAATCAAGTGACAATGTGGATCTAAAATATCAAGGCAATCCAAGGGTTAGATCTTACTAGATCTAAGTTTTAAGACACCAAGTGGTCCAAAATCGGGTTTTAATCCCTTAAAATGTGGAATAGGGCCCACAAGGTAGAAATTGCCAAAGTAACGGTCCAGGGGTAGGTTTTAGGATGTGTAGATTATGAATCAAGTGAAATTTCAACTACCCATGTATCGGATCTAGGGTAACTCACCTTCCCCAAGAAGTGTGACCTCACTTGGAGAGGCTAAGTTGGCTTGGGAAGGGGGTCAAATGGAGGCCAATCCTCACCAAACTATAGATCCGGGATGCTGTGGATACTATAGAGGTGGGTTTTAAATATCTTACCCAAGAAGCCACTAGATCTTAGTAGATCTAAAAAAATGTAAAATGGGGGTTTTGATTAATTAGGGTTTGAAGTATTTTAGACAAGTGGATAGATCGTGGAGATAGAAATTACCTTGAGATCATACCTTAGTGATGAAGAGAGATGCCTTGATGTTGAGGAATACTCCCGCAGAGATCAAATGAGAGATTGTTGAATTTGCTTGCCGAAATGATTCCCTAGCCCACAAGTGCGCCCTCCTCTACCTGTCAATCCAAGGAAAGCAATTTCAATCAGAGAGGTCGAGTATGGAGTAAATACAAGCGAAATGCAATAGTAACATGAAATAAAAGGTCCTGGGATAGTAATACTCCCTGTTACCAACGAAGAGATCAAGAGAATAAGTAGGGACAGTCTTCCCCTACCAATACTTCCACCTCAAACCAAATCGGCCTCCACCTGTAGATGCAAAAAACATGGTACAAAAGAATATGGCAAGACAAGATCTCCAATAACTCAGTGCAAAGGAAGAATCAACGAACGAACACCAAAAAACATTCACCACAACACTAGAGATAGATGCAATAATAATTTTCTATTCCGATAATCCAGAGCCACAAGTCCCCTTTACAATGAGAGGCTCTCTCCTTTAAATAGGAGGGAGAGAGTCATAATCTAACCACTTTTTGAACGAGTGGCTAAGATTAAAATATCAAAAGATCTAATCAATGGTTGAGATGATCTCAACAATAAAATACATGGATCACTAATAAAATATAACAATAAGTGGACAAAATCGCCCTAGGAGAGGGGATCCCACCAAATCATGATGACAAAATATAACAATAAGCTTATGGTGGGTCCAAGGGGTAATTTTAGACACCCTTGGTGAATCCCCATAGCACAATAATAATAAAACAGTCATCAAAGCACCAAATCGTGCCTCTATGGACAAATCGTGGGACTTAGGAGGCCTCAAAAATCATCAGAAAGTGCCATAAGTGATGGATGTGGGTCCCAATGAAGCTGAAACTGCTGGAGAATGTGTGGAAGACATCCCACTCACCATCACTGATCATCCCATGCCAAAAATTTACCTCAGTAGCCCAAATCGAATTCCTCTGTAGCCATTTCTACCAATCCTGCACTGCCTCGGGAAGCGTGAAACTTCCCCAAACTGCCTCCTGGAGTGCCTGCGCTGTCAACGTGAGGGCACCAGTGTGTCCGGGAGAGGGGTAATATGGTAAAAACAAGTGGTTGTACCACCCCCTCCAAGCACAACACCCTAGGTCAACCAAATAAAAACCATCTCTGCTCTGACAGGGTCTCCGACAGACCAAAACTGCACTAGGATAGCCTGCTGAGGCTCAATCATCACTGTAACTACCCGGAACTGAAAACAGACTGTCTCATTGGACTCAGAAGGTCCAAATCTATCCAAGATGTGTACTCATACACCATATGAATCTCTGCATGATCATATAATATATCCAATATACTGGAACAGGTGAAATAATAATAATCTGTAATTGATCAAATAATGTTGTAAACCATAAATCATCATCATAACCCTATATCTGCTGCATAGAACCATCATGTACATGTACATGGACCATATATCATCTATCTGTATCATCACAAGGTCCAACCATCTCATGTCCTGTGGTTGACCTTGGTCAAACTAAGTTTGACCAGGTCAACATTAACCAAATATAACTTAGACTATCATAAGAAGCTGCTACAAAGTGTCAAAGGTTAATGCATGCTCTACAACTTATTCAAATAACAATTATAACACAAAGTAATCATTACTGCCGATCTAAATCCAAATATATAATGTCATTAATTATTATTATAACTCAGACTAGACTTTCAGGACCATACTCACTTCATAGTTGTGATCAATTTGCTAGTGAAGGGTGAAGGCTAAAATAAACTGGCTAGGCTAAAGGATGACTTGACTGACTTAACGTTGTGACACTTTGGATATGGGAAAGGGAATACACACCATAGTATATACTGAATGAGCAACAACACAGGGAATGGCGGTGTCTCACAAATGGATGAGTTGTTCAAAGAGGGTTTATTCACCTTTAACAGATGCGCACAATCCATAATACAAATGAGGCCAGCAATTGTTTTGATATAGCATTTAAGTTCCATTGCTTTTTGGGCCTGAAGTTTCCATAGCCTTTGATCTATGTGTGTTTATAAACACATTGCATAGATTTACATTTATTTAGGCTTTTTGTTGCATGTGTGTTTTTAAGGCACTTGTTTACCTAAGCACTTCTAGGTGTGTCACAGACAGCTTGTTTACCTAGGTATTTTGCATTTCATAAAAGATATAACATTTTATTTTCATGGCCATTTTCATTTGGCATGCCTTTCATTCATGTGTGTTGAGAAACACATTGCATGAACGGGCTTTTCATATAAGATATAACATTTCATTTTTCCAGATTTTGTATTTATGGCAGCACTAAAAGTTTCAGGTTTAGCCAACACAACTTTAGTGACTAGGGGGAATTCACAAGGAAATCCAACTCACCATAGGTAAGTTTTGTCACCAACTCAGAGCTGAGACACAATAAACAAGAAAGCTCATCCAATACAAAGGCTACAGTGGGGAAAAGTCCTCCATGCCACTAGTCAAGTAGTAAGTCAGGGTGATAAACTAAAAGTTAGGTAATGGATGGATGAAGACAATGAATAACGGAGCCAACACTAGCAAGCCAAGGTATGGTGGAATGATCACCTCTATTCTCCCTAGGGAGGGTAAAACCAACAAGTATGAATAGTGAACTTCTAAGTCTAAGTAGGGACAATAAAATATATATAATAAGATCAACCAGGTCCACATATCTATATGATCGCCAGATCATGACACTAGGTGCTAAGACATGCTATAAGAATAAATATAAAATCAATATAACCACAACACTATGATATACCTGCTGAGTCATATACCTAAAAAGCTCATCCTTTGAACCATCATCTGTCCTTTGAAATTGCTACTGAAACTCTGGGCACTACTGACTGCTCTGTACAAATGGTATAATGGCTACATCTTTCATCTCTCTGAGTGTCCTGAAACTCAGTCATGGCATGGGGAATACAATTGTTGTCCAAATATGATAGTGATCCATAATAGATGCTCATCTCAGCATCTCAATGTAAGGGAGCTGGCTGAATAGCACACTGGAATCAGAAAAATAATGTATGGTAGCATGGCTACTATATATGTGATAATAGGACCCTATGGTATATAGCGAGTTGTGACGACCTAAAACTCCTATGAGGATTTGGCTTTTATCCCCAACTATTCCCATTGTCTTCCTATGGCCTTAGAGTGATATTTGTAGCTTGACATCCTGTTTGGCTGTGGTGTTAGGAGATTTTGTACATTGCAAGGTTTAGACCCTGAAAAGTATGAGCTTGTACCACCACTAGATTCACCAAATCATTTGAACCACACAAGTGTTAACACATATATTGCATCAGAAGAAGGACCTGTTGCTCCAGAATTTGATGGTATGGTCGAAACCATAGAATATCCAGAAAACCTTCCTAGCGCAAGTTACCCCTTTCCGGAAATATTTTCCAACATCATTGCACAATTATCGTCGATGCGTTTTTTTCGATTCTATCCTTACTCATCGACATCAACCTGAATCATCTCATTGAAGAACTTTAGGTATGCCTGAATTTCCAAGTCTTCCTTTGCCTATGACTTCCACTGTTATTGATCCTTCAGTCATGGCTTCTACTTTTCCTTTGAATAACGTGGATACGACGCCACCACCCCAATTATAGTCATCCTTGAACGTTCTCACTCAATTTTATAATTCGGTTGCCTTGGGTGTTATGTTGAGTGGTTTAGTTGTTCTGAGTTATACTCCCATGGGTAGTGTGAACATATCTTCCATGCCAAGTATTTCTATACCCTTTACTGTAGGACAAATCGGGACTGGGGGGAAACCCTCAGCTACTAGGTAATTACCCAATCGGATGGTTTATCCGGATTGGGGTCCGTCTGGTTATCTACCCAGCCCTTCCACGACTGGTACTACACCCCTACATACTGGATTGCCTAATCCAGGGACTGCAAATGTTTCTTGGACTTAGCCTAATTTGGTGGGTGAATCCCATCAACAAATCAATCCTTTGACCTTTCAATCCCCTCAACTCCAACATATAGATACGACCCCACGGTATTCTCAATCCCAGTATATAGGTATGTTTCCTCAACAACTTATTGTGCTTGTATAGTCTCAATATCAATACACGAGTATGAATCAACAACCTCCATATATGGGAGGAGCTGTTTATGATCCTACTAATGTCACAATTCCTCATAATTATTACTTGTATCCTCAACCAAGCCGACAATTACCTTTTCTCGCAACTCCAGATTTACCAGATATGTCGTGTTTGACGAACGATCCCATCCAACATTCACCGTTTTGGCCCCGCATTCCAGCAAAACTCCGATCTGATATTCCGAAGTTTGACGGGAAACCTAGTGAGGACCCTAACAATCATGTTATGTCCTTTCATTTATGGTGCTCCTCAAACTCATTAATGAATGAATCCATTCATTTGAGGTTATTCTAGAGGACACTCACAGGTACCGCCACAAAGTGGTATATCAAATTACCCCTGAACTTATTTGCAGATTTTGGCTCTCTGGCTATGGCCTTTTTAACCCATTTTCAGTTACCAATTCGTTATGAAACTGGTACTGAATTGCTGACCTCACTCTAACAATCCACTTCCACCCACATTTCAAATCACATTCATGAGTGGAGGAGGTGGCACAAGTTAATCAAAGCCCCTATCCTGGACCAATTGTTGGCCGATTGGTTCACTTAGTCATTACTTCCACCTATAGGCAGAGATGTTTCCATGGGAGGCGATATTATCGAGGAGCAAGCTATCAATCATGCTTAATATTTGGATGTAGTCTACTCTCAATTTGGCACGCTATATGATTTAATTATGAATGCTCCCTGACCTACAAATGATCCTTCATGACCTGTCATGGAACCTCCGGTTGATGGTCTAGTAGGTTCTGTCCAGCCCCGGTCTGTTTCAAATCAGACTGGAAATAACACCCAATCAACTTCTTCTCTTGCCCCCGCGTCTAAAGTGAACCAGGTCCAATCCTCTTTATCTTCAGGTGGCAAGAAGAAAGGCAAAAAATCTTCGAACAAGCAGGAGAATCCATCCACCCAAGACCAAACCAGTGAAACCAAACCACCACAGAAGGTTAAGTATCCTTGCATTATTTGTGAGGATGACCATTACACTAAAGACTGTACTCATCGTGAGGATATTAATCAGCCTTTTAAAAGTACCACCTTCCCTCCACAACAACAACAATTGATATCGCAAAATAAAACACCCCAGTATGAGGGTAGTGGAAACGATTCTCATCATGCATAATCTTCCTCTACTACTCACGTTATTATGATGAGTGGAATGGTTAATCTGACTACCAGAACCAAGACATGTGACTCTACTCCAACTCATAACGGAATTTCGAAGGACAAAGGTTCAGTTGAAGAGCCTTCTTCTACCCCTCCATCGAACGACTCTCTGTCAATAGAGAAGCATGTTCTTGATTCAGTGTTGCGACCTCCCAAGGAAACCGTTCGACAATGAGTTTTCAATCCAAATGCTTGTGTTTCCAAACATTACAATATTAAGGAATATTTGGCCCAGGCACCTTGTGAGATGTCCACACTGGAATTTCTATAGAACTGTCCTAGTCAACGTACAACTTTGTATTCAGCTCTTGAAGTTGTGGACCCAAAAACTTCTAACACTATTATGTTCTAATTGGAGTATTTTAAGCCGGGATTATCCCATCAATTGGATTTCCATATTCATACTACTATTGCTGGAAAGAATATCCATCGTACCGTTTTGGATGAAGGAGCCTCAACTTCTATCATATCATTGCCTTGTTGGTAGGCTATTGCTTCTCCTGTCATTAATCCATCTCCAACTACATTGAAGGCTTTTGATGGCCATGGATTTCAACCTTATGGACTATTACCTGCCTTAGCCATTAGTTTGGGAGGAAAGACCGTCTCCATCCATGTAGAGGTAGTTGGTGCACCTTTGGACTATAATATTTTGCTTGGTTATAATTGGTTTTATGAAATGACCACCGTTGCATCCTCAGTCTTTCGATTGGTACAATTTCCTCATCAAGGAAAGATCGTTACTATCGACCGACTCGATTTTTGCAATCCAAATGTCCATACAAATGGAGATACCGCCATTCCTCTCTTGGGACAGTCTAATCCTCAGTATGAAGACGTAGGAGTAGGATTGATTAAGGATTCTCCCCTCATAGGATTATTTCCTTTACCTTCCCCAAATCCTCCGCGCCTCACAGCTTCAGTAAATATGCTTTCGTTTGTGGTATACAAGTCTCCTTGGATCGTGCCTACCCCATTACAGTTTGAGTCCAATCCATTGCCACTAGACTTATCACTTGAACCTTCTTTTCATCCGCCTGTGCCATTTGATTTTTCTTTTTCCTCCGCTTATGGCGAACGTTTTCCCATTAGTAACCGAGAGGTTAATTATGTGAGGAAAAAGAATAGGCAAATGAAACGAATCTTGGGGGGCATACCTCCAGCTTTTCAGACTGATTTTAAGTCGTCGGCCTCTGACTTTTATGACGGGGTCAAGATCCAAATCTTTGAACATCATGTTTGGCAGAAACCTGTTAATGGGTATCACCCTATGTACCGACCTCTAGACATAATGTTGGGAAGAGGCCCACCAATAGGAATCATACATAGCATAATTTGTCTCAATTTTAAGCTTTTTAAAAAATGAAACTCAGCTTTGAGCATAGTTCATTTTCTGTTTCAAGCTCGTTAAAAAATGAAGCAGATCTTTTGAGCTTACTTTTCATTTTTCGTGCTCTGGTTAAAACATGAAAAGTGGTTTGAGCTTACTTTATCTCTTTTTCGTGCTCTGGATTTAAACATGAAAAAGGTTCCGAGTGCTTTTGATACCATTATTGTGCTCATTAAAAACCAATTAAAAAGGTGTCGAGTGTACTTTTATCACTTTTTCGGGCTCGTAAAACTTATTACGAAAAAGGACCTCCTTGGAGTTGGCTTTAAGCTCTTTTCATACTCTCTAAATAGGAAAATATCGCCAAGCAAAATTGTTTCTTTCATGCTTGTAAAAATATTTGAAAGGTCATATATGCGGTGATAGTTTTCCCCTTTTTCTGACCGTTTAGACTAATTATGAAAAAGGTATACTCTAGTTCATAATAACTAGAAGAGTTCTCCTAGGTATTATTTTATACTTTTTCGGGCCTTGGGGACTAAATTTACGAAAAAATTCATCTTGGAGTCTTCTTTAGTTTTTTTAGACTCCCTAAACATGAAAAAACACCGAGTTTTATTTCTTTGGACTCGTAAAATTACACATTGAAAGGCCCTTTTGGGGATCAAACCCCTCCTTTCTCAGGTTCGTAAAACATGTGATATTGGACTCATCTATGATGAGCTACATCGAGCATTTGTTACCCTCTTCCAACTCGTTAAAAAGCAAAGAGGCACTCATCCACCATGATAGGGAAATTAAAGGAATGGAAATATATATTTAATTTGTATTAATGGCAGCTTACAGTCACCCTTGAACATGGCACTTGTTTGTATCCTATTCAAACAGTTGTGTAATTATCTTGTCCTCGAGTCATACCATTTCCATGGGTCATCTTACTACTTTGGATCATCCGAAGAATACCTCAGTCATTTGTTGTATTATGTCTTGGTCTCTGCCTCGTTAAGTCAATGCTGCCAGGTCACTTGTCGTGTCGTTATATGTTCAAGGGAATTATTTTGCTAGAATAAACCTTTGCAGTCATAAAGCCTTCCATTGTGTTGGTCGTCCCTGAAATAGTCTCTCATGTTCATCATTACACCTTTGTGTCAGTTCACACTCATTTGATATACCATCTTGCATCACTTTCCTGTGTTGTCTTCGTGTCTATGATGTGGGATACATTATGGCCCTCCTTCGACAAGTCTATTCATGTCGACATCAACACATCATCCAGGGATTAGACTTAGAAACTAGTTAGTACCTTGGAACTTGCATGCCTCAATGGCAGGTTTCCTCACTTTCAACGGTAGGTTTACATCATTGACCTTTGATCGAATGATTCCATGGATGTTTGACTCCAGCTCATCTATTCGCATTCATAGAAATGTACTAGGATACCTTGGGGATCATTATCATCATTGGTGATTTCCCTCTCACTTGTTAACGATTTACATTATTGATCGGTAATCAAGTGGTTTCTACCATGTTCGACTTCAACTCCTTTATTCACATGGATAGAATCGTATCGTTATGGGTTCGGGTTAAAGACCCCGGGGATCATGAATGTACTTTACCCAGGTTGTGATGGAGATTTTTTGATGTACTGTCACAGAGATCCACTTTGTATTGGTCGTGGATGTGCTATTATCTCATCATGGATCTACTTTGTATTTCCGTAGCCATGATTTGTCCATAGTTATTTTTGGTACGGATCCACATTGTATGTCGGTGGTTGTATCCTGATTCAATACTTTCATGGATTTGCAATGTATTGGTCAACAGCCATGTTGTGAGTCATTGGGATGATAAATTATTGTACTGCGAGAAAGTCCTTGTTTGTTGTTGATAGGTTTCCAACCGATAGTTCCTTGCCTTGATCCTTTATCCTTTATCTATCAAAGTATTTCGCATATCCCGTTACTCTAGCTTCATACTTTGGGGGTAATCTATTACATGGATTTTTCGTCCTCACCATGATCACGAACCATGTACACCTTTTCCTTACCTGAATCCCTGAAGTGCTTGGTCAGAAGCTCTTTGGAAGATGAGCCTTGAGGTTTTTCCCTTTAAAAACCCCTTTTTGACTGAGTGACACATGTTTCCTTCTAACAGGGTGCAACACTCCCCAATGGATGCACTTTGCATCACTACAAAGTGAGTCACTGCATCACTACAGAGTGAGTCATTGACACAGTTTGCTTGTGTATAGGGTGCGTCACTTCCTGTACAAAGGGAAAAAAGAGAATCTTCGAAAAGTCTCTCGAAGGAGACCCTCATGGAGGTTTATCCCTTCCATTTAGGGTGGATATCACTCACCTCCCATCTTAGTAGGATCCCACCTCATCCTTCTCCCTTAATCCTCTCCTCTCCTCCTCATCTCTTTTGGCCTATAAATGCAAGCTTACCCTCATATGATAGGAGGTTATAATGAGAGCAGCCAAATGCTAGAGGAATCAGTCCAGAGATGTGATCTTTGATAGTTTACATATTGAGGCAAGGCCATGTTGGAAGTGATCTTCAACACCAAGGCTCTATATGGTTGTAATTCTTTCCTCTTTGATATTAATACATTAATCTCTTCCTTTCCCATAAATGATGTTTAATCTCATTTGTAGCATTTCTCCTTGGTCATTTGCGTAGATCCATCAGATTATCTTGTAGTTTCTACTTGTTTATGTTTTCTTTGAATCTTTTGCAGAGTATCTCTTCATCAATAAGTAGGATTGTGAAAGCTTCAGGTTAGCGAGGACAACCTTCGAAAAGAGGTACGAATTCTTCACATTCAAGTGATTTGATAAATATAGGGAAAGGTTTACATTTTTGTTCTATTTTGTTCTAGATCCATAACATTTGTACTAGAGAGGTTTTTCCTTGTCCGCATAGACAAAATGTCTTGAAACACCAATGTCAAGACATGCTACTAGAAGATGAAACTTGGGAACCAAGCAACATTTTATAACAATTTATGTACACTTAGCGTTGAGGGCAACACTACTTTTGAAGGGGGAGGGCATGTTAGAGTATTACCCTAACTCGCCTTACTATAAGAATTAATCATATATAGTATACGGCCATAAATTTGTAATAAGGCCGAATAAGTTAGTGTTCAACGATCACCGTAAAAAGGGTATCTTTATTAATTAAGACCCATTAGGTAGTTGTATTTTGATTATGTCAAGTAGTTAGGCTTTTGGACATTTGAAGCCTATTTAAAGATATTCAAGGCTATGAAGTGTTTTGTGAAGAATATTTTAATGGAGCTTTGCTCAAGTGAATGGTTTCCTTACTATAAGAGGCCAATGAACATTGTTCCTATAATAACAAAACTCTTTTTCTACCATATTCTGCTATTATTGTCTCATATTTTTGGTTATGTGTTGCTTATTTATGGTTTATTTCATGTTAATTTTGCTATATACTGTGAATCTCAAGTTACAAGGGTAAAAAACACCAGAGTAGTCATGTAAACCACGTGTTTGATATAGAGAAGGTACTCCATGAATTGAGGCACAGAGGAATCTCCCTAGATGTTTGAAATCCTTCCCAAGAAGAGCAAAGAACATTGATAAATTTGAATTCATTGCACCCTTTGTTTCCTCCCTAAAGTTGGAGAATTTTCCCAAAAATTCTTTATGAGAGAGTGACAAACCATGACTAGAATGGAAATAGTTGGGTTAATACCACATGCATTTGGCCATCCCATCACCAAAGGTTTCATAACTCCCAACCTATGTGAAACCAAATGAATAACACAATTCATCCGTAGAGTATTTACTACAAAATTCATGTGTTTGAGATGGTGCCACTTGTCAATACCATTAATTGAGATCATAATCAAATAGTGGTTGTAAGACTTAGGGTCTGTTGCAACACCCTCTACCCCCATTTTTTCCTCCACACCTAAAGGGATACAACATGCTATGTTGACCATCTTATCAACAACTGAATTTAGTCCCTTTGGAATTTGAAAGAACTCTAATGAGTTGAAGTAGAGAGAGAGAGAGTATTGTCCCTTGATATTATTTTGTTGAGTTTTGGGTTGTGGGGGAGGGAGTGAATGACCAATTGTCGTATAACTATCGTTGAATCCCCAAACACTATAATATACTTTAAATTCATATTTTTTGCTATCAAAATACCTTGCTAGAGAGCTAAGGATCATGCTTGGTTGTTTGTCATCTTGCCAACCTCCCAAGAAAAGGAAGTCACTTGATTTTATTCGAGGTCATAGAGAACTCCCTGCACCTGCCACACCTAACATATATGTTTAATCTATTGATAATTTAATATTTAAAATGCATTAGTTTATTAATGTTTATAAGTGACCAATTTTTGTTCCTAATACTTGAAAAAGAAGATCAACCAAAAAAGAAAGGGAACACTCAAAGTGATTCCAAATAAAGACGGAAGTAAGTACATCATGTCATGGCTCGAGAAGAAGATGGAGGAAGATGGGGAGAGAGAATATACAATTATCTAACATTAATTTAACCCAAATGCCTATGAAGAAATATAGGGAGAGTGGTCTCTCTTGACATTTGAGGTTGAGAATAAGTATTATCAATACACCACAATGAAGTTGTACTCTAATTAGATCATGTGCCCAGGAATATATATGAGATTTGATGCCAAGTGTTCCTTTGAAAGTCAACAAGATACATGCATCTCTTATAATATAAATGAATAATAGGGTAGTAAGGCAAGGGGTTCCATAAGGAATTGGATATGTGAGTATGTAACAACTTCTTTATAATCCAATAAACTCTCTAATGAAAAGGGAAACCCACTTTTGGTTTTTATAATGAATCCAAGATATAAAAGTGTGAGGATATCTACACAGGAAATAATATCTATCATGAATCTAATAATATACTAGAAAGAGAAAACTAAGTGTTCCTTTGAGGGTTGCTTGTTACATAGCTTACAAATACATTAGTCTTGAGTTATATGATAATCAATTTCCATCCTTGGCTTGTGAGAGCAAACACTAAATTATCTAAGATGAGAGCGAATGCTATGAAAGAAATGGATCCTAAGATAATTTGTAGTGAGTGATAGAGTCATTCTCAATATGAATATATGTACAATAATAATGATGATGTATAAGAGAAAGTGTCTCTCTTGGTGAAATCCAAGCACATCTCATCGTTTTTTTGATGCAAACCTACTTTGGAATTGCTTTATCGATACCTCTTTAAAATACCATAGGATAAAGGATAATGATCCTAGATGATGGAATATTGTCAATATCCAAACAAAACCAATGTAGAAGAGTTGTGACATTTGCATGTTAAGTGTCGATAATCATGCTTATCTAGATGCATTGAACACTAGAGTGTAATAAGATGACACCCATTCTTACCAATGCTAGAATCAATGGGGTAACAAAGTTAGTGTAGGAAGGTGATAATATGAAATGATGCCTTGGTAATAAGAGGGTTATAACATCCCTATAACGAAATGGACAATACCACTACAATAAATATTGCTAGTTGCAAATGTAGGAGAAACAAACAACAATGAAATGAAGAACAAGGGTTGGGGATACCTACATACCTAGGAGTGGATCACATTCGTAAATCCTAAAAATATAGAAGAAGAAATCTTCATGTGATTATCTATGAAAGAGAAGAGTTATATTCACTAATTGATAATAAATTGGATGAATATAAGTTGGATGGGGGACACATTTAATACAACTCTCCACCAACTTAGTGGCGAGCCATTAATGAATGTAACTAATTTAGTTATAAGTTATTAATAACTTGAACATTACATTTACAAGCTTATACATAAAATAACTCGTATACAAAATATGTTGTGTATAAATACACAACACGCCCTCCTCCTTAATAAAACTTTATCCAAAAACTATCTCTAATCACTATCACTTCTTAATCGGTTACATAAGAAAGTGGGTTATTATACAAAATATACCTTTATTAACATATTGGACCATTAATAACGTACGAAATCCTATGATTAATAAATACATTAAGTACATACATTACATTCATAAGTCTTCTAGTCACTAGTTGTGTTACGGACACTATAAAGGCAAACTCCAAATTTTATAAACAAAATAGAGTGATGGATTGATCACTTACAATTCATGAGTTTACCATGCTACAAAATTATGTGTTAACAATTGTATACTTGGACAACCAAAAGCTATTGTTGATGGTATGAATATATGGTCTCAAGGTTGGAAGAAGGTAGACGATTTGCTTTTGGAGGAGGTGAAAGCTAGTGAATTGAGTGTTTATGTTATAAGTCTAACTTCTAGTGCATTAAATTTTTTTAGGATGGTGATATAATTAAGTGGTCAAAAAATTAGGGGAATGGTGTATATACTATAAAATTGGGTTATAAGGAAAAGATGGAAGAAGAAATGGAGGGGGGGATAATCCTAGTGGTGTTTTGTTGTATGGAAAATAGATCGTTCTTTGAAAGCTAAAATATTCATGTGGTTAGCTTTGAACAATTTTTTTTTAACTTGGGATGATTTCCATAAAAGAAATGTGTAGGGCCCTATAAGATGTATTGTGTGTAAAAATAATGAGGATCTCTAGATCACCCATTTGTTAATTGTCCTTTTAATAGAGGAGTCTGGAAAGAGATATTTCAGATCACTAGTGGGAAAAATAAATGGGAGAAGAGGTCCTTGATATATTGTTTTCATTTATGGATAGTATATAACTCTGTTAAATATTACATGCCTTTTCCTTTTTTTTTGATATAATGGGTGTGGTTATCTCAAAACAAAATGTTTTTTCAAGGCTTGAAGTGCTAGTGTTGGGAACTAGGCTTCTTCTAAAGAAAAGCCAATAATTGTTTTATTAGAACTTGAAATTGACTATGAATAGGCCCGATGTTTCTTTGATGGTGCTTGTCATGGAGTCCCATGTTTATGTGGAGAAGGGCTTGTAAGGGAGCCCCATGTCTATGTGGAGTTGTGTTGTGACAAATTGAATAAATTATGTTTCAATTATGTTGGTTGGAAATCTTTTCTCAAGCTAGCTCAAGTAAAATCCATTTATATGGTAAGTTGATTATGGAAAGGGACTTACATATTATTTTAAGTAGAAGGGATGTGTGGGAGACTTATGCTAGGGTTGATAGACTAGTTGACTTTTTCCAATTTCATTTTGAAGTTTCTAGATTAGTGGACACTTAACCTATCACAATGGGTCCTACTTGGAGGAACACTAGAGTGAGAAATGGAGGAATCTCTAAGAGATTAGATAGGTTCTTGATTTAAAAAAATATGCTTCAACATTTTGATATAGTGTCTTAGATTATTCCCTCTAGGTGTTTTGATAAAAACCCCATTATTTTGTAAATGGATGTTGGCGCTCCTAATCCAGGAGATCCTTTCAATTTCAATCATGGATGGCTTGAGGAGGAGGATTTGTAGAAGTTAGTTTTGGAAATGGAGGAATCTACACTAGAGTGAGAAATGGAGGAATCTCTAAGAGATTAGACAGGTTCTTGGTTTAAAAAAATATGCTTCAACATTTTGATATAGTGTCTTGGATTATTCCCTCTAGGTGTTTTGATAAAAACCCCATTATTTTGTAAATGGATGTTGGCGCTCCTAATCTAGGAGATCCTTTCAATTTCAATCATGGATGGCTTGAGGAGGAGGATTTGTAGAAGTTAGTAATGGATTGGTGGAAGCCCTATAATCCTATTTTTCATTATATTTCAAATTAACAATAATTGGATTCTTTAAAATTATTCAAAGAGCAAGCAGTAAAGTGGGAAAGAGAATGTTATAAGAATGCGGATAGAGTTTTGAAAGAGTTAGAATCAGAGATTATGGAGTTTTTATCTAACAATGTCAATGGTATTTTTGAGGATAATGGGATTCAATCCTTAAAATCCTTAGAAGCTAGAAAGGAAATTTCTTTAAGGGACAAACAAATGGATTGGATGATGAAAAGTAGGGACTAGTCTAGGAAACTATCAAACTACAGAGATTGCCAATGTAGTCTCATAGTTTCCTAAACTAGTCACTAAAGAGGACAACCTGAGAAAGTATGATGAGGTCTCTAAAGAAAAAATTGTAAATGTGTTGTCTTCCTTTCACAGAGATAAGAACTCAGGCCTTGATGGGTGGATAGTTGAATTTTTCCTGAGTTTCTTTGATCTATTAGGGGATGACTTACTTGGAGTGGTAGAAGAGATCATACTATATGGAAAAGTTCTTGGTGTTATTAATGCTAAATTCATAGCTCTTATTCCTAAAGTTGATTGCCCATAAAATTTTGATGGTTTTAGACCAATTTCTCTTTGCAACTATGTCTATAAAATGATCTCAAAAGGTATTGTTGTCGAACTTGAGAAATATCCACTAAATTTTTTTGATTTTTAGAGGGTTGACAAATAAATGAAGCAATCAATACATTTCAATAGGGAATTCACTCTGTCAAAATCAAACATATTCACGTTGTGGTGTTGAAGCTGGACTTATCTAAGGATTATGATAGGGTTTGTTGGTTATGTTTGACATTGCTTCTTATACACATTGGATTTACCCTCCCTATTGTTAGTTGGATCATGGGATGAGTGACTTATGCTAACTTGGTCGTCTTAATAAATGGGTAAGCATAAAAAAAATTAATCCCTCTAGAGGTTTATGATAGGGATGTCCCTTGTCACCCTACTTATTTCTTCTTATTGTTGAACGGTTGAGTTGAATTATCTTAGAAGCTAAAAGGTAGAGACTTATCCAATGCATTTGGGTTGGAGGGACATAATCACTGATACATCTACTTTTTGTGGATGATGTTTTACTATTTTATTTTGCAACATTAAAGGAAGGAACTGAATTAAAGATATTTTGTAGCGTATAACTCTGGCACAAGGATGGAAATTAATTCCCTTAATTCTACAATGGTTACTAATATATTGGATGAGGAGTCCATAAAATCTGTGAAAGGTTTGTTTTCTTATCACTATTCATATTTTCAAGCAGGCTTAAAATACTTAGGTTTTATCCTCAAACCTAATGCATATAGAGGCAAGACTGGTTGCGGCTTCTAGCAAATATAGAGAAGGAAATTTTTGTCTAGTGCAATAGGTGGCTTCCCTGAGGAGGTACACTACTCCTAATGAAATCTTTATTGGATGCCATTCCAATGTACTGACACACACTGGCTCATATTCCAACAAGCCTCTTGGAAAAGATGAGGAAGACTTGTTTCAACTTCTTTGAAGGGAGGACAATGACAAGTTGGGTGCTCATTTAACCAAATGGAAGTTTATTGCTAAGCCCAAGGATAAATGTGTATGGGGATTAAAAATATTCACTCTTTTGGGTTAGCTTTGGCTACTAAATCTCTTTGGAATCTTATTTCCAAAGAAATTTTGTGGAAGATAATTATTTTACAAAAATATATATTATAGTAGGCAGACTTCAAGATTGGATTATAGAAGAAAGGAAAATAATCCACAATGTTTCAAACCATTGTAAGTACTTGACTCTGGCTTTCCCCACAATTGGGCCTTACTTAGCTTGGAAGATGGGTAATGGAAATCAAGTCAAGGTAGGGGTAGATGCTATCATGAACTACGGTATTGCTTTCTTCCTACATGATGAGCTAATTAAGCACTTACAAGGCATTGGAAGATGCTCTTTGAATTAGCTAGTGAACCCACTTACCACCAATTGGGTGCCAACTGGCAACATGGGTGATTGTCGACACATGATCTTGGATTGATCAAGGACTTTACTTTCCCTTCGGAAAGATTCTTATCAAAACTACACAAATCTCATATCGGGCTTAGAGATGTGGAGGATAAATTGGTTTGGGATAAAAACAAACAAATTAGGTGGGCACTATACAACAAAAATGGGGTATTTGGCTTTTGAAGGGGATAAAATACCAGAGTTAAGGTAGTGGTGGAATAAAATATGGGAGAATAAAGCACCTTTGAAAACTAAATTTTTTGTGTGGCTAGTTGTGCATAACAAAATTCCCACTTGGGAGACGCTACAAGTAATAAATAAGGTTGTCCCAAGCATTTGCTTATTATGTAGAAATGGGCTTGAAACTTGATCTCACCTATTCATTGATTGCTCTTTTTCAAAATAAGTGTGTAGGGACATGGAGAGTTGTTTCAAGAAGTATGAGCCTTAGAATGACAACACCATTGAAGAATGCCCGAAGATATGGCATGATAAAACCAAGTTGAAAAATTTGAGGGCTATCCCCTTCCTTGTCTTATGGGGCATATGGATTTCCAGGAACTATATTATTTTTTAGGACATGTGCTTTCCTCCTTTCCAAATTTCATCTCAAGTTTTTGCTTCATCTCAACAATGCCAAACTCGTTCGAAATATATGGTACAAAGACATGTGATTGATGTACCAATTCACAATTTTAAATCCCAGGGATCTTTTGATGGGTCTTGTTAGGGTCCAAAGGCTATTAGTAGTGTGGGTGGGATACTTTATCTCTCCAATTATCACTATTTCTAGTTCAAAGGTAATCTTGATAGGGGAACCAATAATTTTGGTGAATTTATGGCTCTCAACTACCTAATGAAGGTTACACATGAGAAGTGTTTGGCTCAGCTTCAAGTTTTTGGAGACTCAAAGCTATTCATATCCTGGATGAATGACCAACTCCAAATATAGAGTATTCACTTACTTCCTTTAGATGTCTAGGTCAAGGAAAACATACATCAATTTGATCATATCTCCTTCACTCATGTTTTCCAGAAATTAAATACTTTGACTGATGATTTGTCTAAGGATAGGATTCTTAAACCCATTAGGCATGTCATTTTGGAAGGTTTATTTAATGGATAGGAATCCATGTCTAGAATTGATAATATGTTTTAGCAATGTTTTCTTAACAATGTAATATGTTAGTCTTTGTACTTATATTGCTCCTATTGGGACACTGTTGAGATATTTATTTTCCCCTTACTTTGATGTCTATGGATAATATGAACAATTTATTGGTTTAGGTGGAATTTAGTCCACATGTCAGTTTTTGGTCTTATTTTGCTTCTTTTGGGACAATGATGGGGTATTTATTATCCCCTTTCTTTGATGTCTATGATGACTTAGACAATTTACCTATTTAGGTAGATTTGAGTCCTATAGTATTCCTTTATGTATTGTGCCCAAAACACTTGCAAAATGTGTTTTTCGTTCTTGCTATAATAAAAGATGCATTATTTCCCTTGGGAAAACAAATAGTCATTCTTGATATGGATATACATACAATAACAATAATGAAGTATAAGAGAAAGTGTCTCTCTTGGTGAAATCCAATCCTATCTCATGGAGTTTTTGATGCAAACCGCCTCCATAATTGCTTTATGGATATCCCTTTAAAATATCATAGGATAAATGATAATGAATGCTAGATGGTGGAATATTTTCAATATCCAAACCAAACCATTGTAGAAGAGTCTTAACCTTTGCATGCCAAGTGTCGATAATCATGCTTAGCTAGATGCATGAAAAAATCGAGCATAATAAGATGACACCCATGCTTACCAAGGCTAGAATCAATGAGGTAATAAAGTGTAGGAAGGTGATAATGTGAAATAATGTCTTGGTAATAAGAGGGTTGTAACATCCTTGTAACAAAATGGACAATCCCACTACAACAAATATTGCTAGTTGCAAATGTAGGAGAAAAACACAACAACGGAGTAAAGAACAAGGGTTGGGGACAAGTACACACCTAGGGGTGGATCACACTTGTAAATCCTAAAAATATAGAAGAAGACATCTCCATGTGATTCTATTTGAAAGAGAAGAGTTGCATTCAATGATTGATAATAAATTGAATGAATATAGGTGAGGGGGGACCCTTTTTAATACAACTCTACACTAACTTAGTGGTGAGTCATTAATGAACACAACTTACTTAGTGATGAGTTATTAATAACTCAAACACTATATTTATAAGCTTATAAACAAAATAGCTCATATACAAATATGTTGTGTATGAATACACAACATGCCCTCCTCCTCAAAAAAACTTTATCGAAAAACTATCTCTAGTCCTATTACTAATCACTTCTTTCTCAATTGCATAATAAAGTGGGTTATTATACAAAATCAACCTTTATTAACATATTGGATCATTAATAGCCTATGGAATCCTATGACTAACAAATACAGTAAGTGCACACATTGCAATCACAAGTCTTCTAGTCACTGATTGTGTTTAGGGACACTATAAAGGTAATGCTATGCACCAAATTCCCCAGAATAGCATATAACAATAAGAGATAGTATTCCAATGCCTTAAGAATGCAATAAAAATATTAATAACTAGCCTCTTTGAGGGGGAAACCTCCTTTACAATGTATTTCAAATACAAAACGAGATGATACATGATTATTCCAAATTAGATCTCCTTGGTGTGTGTGTGTGTGTGTAATGTAATGTTACACTATATGTGTGTGTAATGTAATGTCACACTATATAGGGATTAACATGCCCCTCCCCTTCAAACAAGTATTGTTCTCAACACTTGATTAAACCTTGGATGTTTTTGCATGAAGAACTCATCTTCCCATGTTGCCTCCTTTTTCAATAACCTTGTTAGAGGTGCTTCTATTTGACCATAATTCTTGACGAACTTGCAATAGTAGCCTGTCAATCCTAAGAATCCTCTAAGATTCTTCAATGTCTTAGGAATTGGCCATTCCATGATAACCTTAATTTTGTTAAGATCCACTTCGACACCTTTGTGAGATACAATATGACCCATATATTCTACTTATTGAACCCCAAAGGCACACTTAGAAGGCTTGGCATATAGTTGGTGCTCCTACAATAATTTTAAGACCCTGTCAACATGTTGTACATGCTCTTCCCAAGATTTGCTATAGATAAGTTTATCATAAAAAAATACTAACACAATTTTTCTGAGGAACGATTTAAATATAGAATTCATCAATCTTTGAAATGTGGAAGGTGCATTGGTAAGGCCAAATGGCATCACCAAAAATTCATAATGACCTTGATTTGTTCTGAATATTATGTTTGGAATGTCGTCTTTCCTCATTATGATATGATGATATATAGAATGAATATCCAATTGGTTAAATAAATTTTCTCCTTGTAATTCATCTAATAATTCATCAATGACAAGAATGGGAAACTTATCTTTAATGGTCATCTTATTGAGCTCTCTATAATCTAGATACACATGCCATGAACCTTCCTTTTTGTGAACCATCACCACTGGTGGAGAGAAAGGAATTTGGTTAGGTTGAATGATGCTTGCATCTAACATTTCTTGAATCAATTTTTCAATCTCACTTTTTTGTGCATATGGGTACCTATAGGGTTTGAAGTTAGGTGGTACACTTCCTGGTTGTAAGTGAATAGTATGGTCATGATATCGAACAAATGGAAGACCTTTAGTCATCTCTCCCAATACCTTGGAATGGTTGCCAATAACTTGTTGAAGATCCACTAGAATAGAGGGTATAGATGCTTGAACATCTAGTGAGCATAGTTGTCCACAACAAAGTGTAGGGGAATTCCCTTCACCCACATCCGTGAGTGGAAAAGGCGCTCCTCTACCTCTGACTCTTCAGGTTCCTCTGGTTGAATTTGCATGGTGGCAACAACGGCACTGGGTTCTGCATTAATGATCTGTTTTCCTTTTTCCACGGCTATGAAATTAGCTTCTGAGTTAGAATCAGAACTTGGATCTGATTCTGAAGCTTTGATCTCAGCCACCAATGACTGTTTTGAGCGACATTCATCAGTGTTGTGCTAGGGGCTTTTGTGGAACTCGCACCACTTCCCGGTGTCCTTCTTTGTCTTTTCGTTACCCTTCTTCGCTTGTGGTTGGGACTGGCTGTCCTTTCCCTGCCCCGTGTTCTGCGAGCCAGAGTTTCCCTTGCCCTGCTTCTGCACAGGTCCGAAGTCACGCTTGTTCTTTTGCTGAAATTTCTGCTCAATTTTGACAGCATATCGATAGGAGGATCCAAGTAAAGAGATTTCCAAGAAATCCATCTCTGTTCGTATGTACCGGTGTAGGCCACTGCGATATTTCAGTACTAGGTGTCGCTCGGAGTCCTTGATACCTAGCTTTGTGCACAAGGTATGAAACTTGTTGGTGTACTCCGACACCGTTTGGTCCCTCTCTTGATGCAGAATGGTCCATTTTGTGTACTGGTCATCATAGTTTCCCACAGGGTAATGTTGTTCCTTAACAACATCTATAAAAGAGGCCCTAGTGGGATTGGCATCAAACAATCCAGACTCGTTTGATGAGTTTTGCTCACAATAAGTTTCCCACCAATTTTTGACATGGGGGACAGCCTTGAGGAGCGTAAAGACGATCTTTTCCCTGTCGAAAAAATTGTGGACAAAGAAATACCCTTCTAGTAAATTCAACCATTTATTTATGGCATCGACATCGATCTGGCCTTCAAATAAAGGGATATCAAAGTTAACTTGTACCTTGAAGGGAGTCGCATCTCCAAAACAGTTGCTTGTCGAAGGTGTATCTATTGCCGTTGGCATGCGTCGAAGGATTTGGGCGAAATTATCCATCATCTAGTTCCTCTATCGCGCGAGGGCTTTCTCGAGCAAAAACCTGATAGGATCTCCTGCTCCGTCGTCTCTCTTTTCTTCCGCCATGGGAGGCCGTTTGGGGCGGCGAGAGTGGTCTTCCCCAAGTGAAACTAGTTTGAGACCCAACTCTCTGTATCCTGACCTCGTCGGGGACATGCACCAAGAAACAATCAAAGAGCAGATTGCTCTGATACCACTGATCCAGATTTATGTGGGAACGGAATAAAAGAGCATATAATCAAATACAAAGATATATTGCAAAGAACACAGCGATACAATAAACACACATTCTATTAAATAACGGAAATAAAACAGACTGTAAAATACAACAACTAGAATGGTAGTAGCTATCTCTGAGAAGAGATGTGGCCGCTGTGCTCATTTGTGCCAAGATGAATACAAAAGGAGGCCGAAAGGGCCTATTTATCATAAGCATGAGGGAAAGAATCCCAAACATCCAAAAGCCTAACCCTAGAAGATGAACCATCATAAAGTTTGCGGCCCCAAGGTGGTTAGTTGAACAGTCAACTTCCCAGGGTCATAACTTTTGCTTACGATCTCCGTTTGGGGCGCTCAGTAGCCCGTTGGAAAGGTCTATCCGAGATTTACAATGAAATTTGACTTTCGAGGATGCCCCAAAAACATCGTTTAGGGCCTGAAAACGACTCCCGAAGTTCAGGACCCAAAAAACTGTTAAAAATAGTAAATTACCAAATTTTCTAGAAAATTGTTTTGAGCCAGTTGGAGAAGGTGGGTCGCCACCGATATCCACCTGGATCAAGAGCTATCCACTACCTCATTATGGATTTGAAGTCATTGGGCTCGATTTTTTTTTTATTCGTACCACGTGGCTGCCCTATACTTTGTGCCACATGGAGTCCTAGATTTCATCATCCATTGACTCACAAGAACCTTCGTTTCCTGGGTGAGATAAAGGAAATTTTTTTTGTGTGAGGTTGATCTATATCCAAACTCGATCCTCCACCTTTGATGTAAATCCACATAGACCACTGCAAATCGACAGAGACCACATCGATGTTTTCTCTACGCATTAAGTCAAAATTATGTACCTTACAATGTTGATGGTGTTCTCCATTTTTGCGAGGACTATGAGAGAAGGTGAACAACATAAGTCTTCTCCAATTCTGCGATGATGACTACAAGAGGCGGCAAGGGGTCGGTCTTCTCCCATTGCGATGAGGAGGTGGTCGACTGCCAGATCTGCGAGTTCTATAGAGAAGTTAGCTTACATTTCAAGCTCTACATAAAAAGAATTGCGAGGGACACCTGAGCCCTAACCACCACCCACATTTCCTAACCATCGCCGCATGAATGGTTGACGAAAAATCTGGCAACCATTCGAGTAATCCGCATCTAGCACTGTATCCTTAACAATTAAACCGCATTCGTTAGGCTGCTTAACCAATGACAACTAAGATGAATCTTCATGGATTGTTGGGATTTTGGAGATCGACCTCCATCCCCAACATGTGTTATTATAACACCTATTAACGTAATAACACCAATAGGTGTTATTTTAACACCTATTGATGCAATAACACCGATAGGTATTCTAACATCTATCGACACAATAATAATTTAATGCATTTTAAAAAAAGAGACATTGTTAAACCAGGGACAATGCATTTGAAAATAAGAGACATTGTTAAACCAAACATAACGGTGAGAGATCAAACACGTGTTATTTTTATTTGTGAGAGATCAAACACGTGTTATTTTTATTTTTTAAGTATAAAACATTAAGAATAAACGACTATATTATAACATATTAATAAGCTTTTGAGCCATCAGAATTGTCCTTTTCCTCCATGAAAAAAGCTTTTATAAAAAAAACAGAAGCTAAGTTATTTTAATGAGCGTCGGAACAATTAATTCACATTTCCAAAGGAATATTTTTTCGAGAATTTACTTATTGCCAAATCTGATGATTTCATGTTATATTATACAGAAGATTAGAGAAACCTGTGACACAATGATATGGATGAAGGCGAAGAAAAGTAATTTTCAAATTTTGAGGAGGTTGAGGTTGGTGTGTTGCGAATGCTTCGGTGGAACAGTGAGAACCAAGAGCTGCAAAGTCATCGAAATTAAAGTGACCAAACACACCGACGGTGACGTGTATCAGAATGCACTCAGTTGCATTGGTCGTAATTATATGTAACATGGTATTGCGCAAGATATTTGGAACCGATCATTGGTGTTACACTAGTGTTCAATTCGCAACCAATCCATAATCTACATTGCTTATGCTCCTGTAATTCGAATTGCAAGCAGAAGGAATTAAGGTCGAGAGTAGATGGAGACGACAAGAGATATTGGAGAGGGGCGACAGGAGCCGGAGCAAGAGAAGGGGAGCAGTAGCAGTAGCATCCAAGTATGGGGGTTGCATTTTGCATACATGGGTCAAACGCCCTTTATTGCCAATTTCAGTGTGAGCGTCGCCCCAGGATCAAGACTGCTTCTAGTTGGAGCCAATGGGTCAGGTGCAGCATTCTCCATTTCCTTTGCTCTTTCTGTTTTTATATGATCAATCGCTCATTTTGTGTTCTTCATATCATCGTCTTCTTTTCAACTGAAAACCTTAAAGATCTACATATGTTCCAAAGATGTTTTGAACGGTAGTCCATGAATTTCATTTTCTATTTCCACTTTGGATACCACTAGGACGTTTTGAATGGTTGTATTTAGAGTTTTTTAACAATTCTCGGTTTTTGAATGATACAGTCTATTGTAATTTGCTAAAGTTGCTCACAAAGCATCGATCCAGATTTCCACATGCTTCCAAGAAACATTCTTTTCTGAAATGCTAAAGATTTGTGGCATGGCATGATACGTTTGAGGTGCGGTCTATGCGTAAGGCTAATGAAATAAAAAATGCATGCATTATTTATCATAATACAATATTTTAAAACCAACTTCTCTTTTTTTTTCTTTAACTAGGGAGATTTCCTCCCTCTTCCTAGGTTTTCCAATGAAGTAATTGTTAGTCGAAATACCAACTGGTAAGCCCAAGAAATTTGATCCTGAGACCTCTGTTACTCTAGTACATGAACATCTACCAATTGAGCTAACCCTAGGGATTGAGTCTAAAAACTAACTGTTATCTATCTTGACCTTGAATCTATTATGAGTTTATTTAATAGTATCTTATGATGCAAAAACATTGAAATTTGTCCTTCACGTTTTTTTGTTCCCGCTGGATTTAAGATGGATCTGTGTGAATTATATGGTGTAAGCTAAAGTCTAGACGATTTGGCACCCACTATCCGGCGAATTTTCTGGTCAAAATCCAACAAAAATTGTTGAAATGGCAGTTTTCAGTTTTTGGAATTGCATAATCGGGGTGCCCCATGGGTAATTGAGGGCGCCTAATCCATATCTGCAATCAAAATTGCAACTTGAACAATGAAAATCGCAATTTCAGCAACAAATCATGTTGCCGGATTCTGGCCAAACTCGCTGGAGAAGGTGCAAATCATCTAGACTTTAGCTCACTCCGAATTATATTGTGATGGCTATCCAAGTTGAAGTTGATTACTTCTTAGTCCAAGTGATTGATTGAGTGGTAGAGTTAGAAGACTTTACTAACTAAGAGACACTTGGGGCAGAAAGGAATCATTGCCTGTAGGGTGTAGGGGGGTCTGGACTCTATATTATATAGGTATAGTTTCAAAGGAATCATTGGGTTGCTCAGGTAGGTTAATTCTGGGTATTTCCTGCTTTCATGTTTTACATATATATTTCATTTGAAATGCCAAGGCTCTGGCCTTTGTACGTACAATTGTTTAATGTTTTTTGACAAAGCAGCTCACTCGTTATTTTAATCCACAATACTGATTTGGCAGTACAGAAGTGATTTTTTTTTGTTTTTTTTCATATATTTTAACCCCTTTCAATCTGGTAAATTAAATGTCAATTTGGCATTTGTTGTTCAGCTTATATTAGCATATAGTGGCCTCAATAGACCCTTACATCTACAGGTATTATTTCAGCTGCAAACAGCTGAGTAGATACCAAATCCAAATAATTTTGCTGAAAATAGTAATATAAAGAAGGGAAACTGAGAGATCGAGCTTCCCAAAATGATTGAGTCTTCACATGTGTTGAACTTCTTGAGCACATGCTAACAGTCCCAGTCTGATTTCTAACCTACCTACTTAAGAAAACAGAAAACTGAAATCTCTATTAAAACTGCAATCTGATTTTTAGTAGGAACTGAAACATGTCAAACTGAAGAAAGTAGCAGCAAGTACTCAGATCTGAAACTCAAATCAGATCACTCTTTATCACTCTTGAAGATAGAAAATACACAGAAAGCTTCAAACTCCACCCTTCACCACTGCTTCCTAATCTGAAAAACTGAATGAATAAAACCTATACCCCAGCCTTCTCCTTATAGAATAGGAAGAAGAGAAGGTACAATGAATCTAAACATATGCACAACAGTGCCTTAGCTGAATTAAACCTAAACTCTAGAATCTAGGTCTATTCCTGGCCTTGGGATTAGTGCCCTCAACTTAAATATCTATTCCTGGGAAAGTGTGTCCACTACAAGAGAGTGCAAATATGCATGCACAACTCTCTCTCTTCTAGGGATCTATGCCCCATTTATTCTTGGAACCTTTCCAAATCCAAAGCATCCTCACTGTGCATGCAACGACTAACTAAAGAAGACTCAGAAATAGAACAAAACTGCTAAATATGAAACAACACCTAAACTGAACTGAACTGATGATGGCACAAGCATGCATGTGCTCTCTCTCTCTCTCTCTCTCTCTCTCTCTCTCCTCCATTAATGTACTTATGCCCTCATTCTGTTGTATGGATCTGCTGAAGGAGGGTGTATTGCTGCTCCTGTTGTTAAAGCTGCTCTACGGAATCTCTGCTGGAGTGCCTTCTCTGCTTGCTGCTGCCATTAATGTCACTCTGCTGGAAACTTTACAAAGTACTAAAAGTCCAACACTCCCTCTTACTGAGGAAAGTGTTCTCTGCCAAACACAAGATACTCCCTCTGCATCTGGAATCTCCCCTCTGCTAGGGGCTTGGTCAAACAGCTCACCATCAACAAACCTGGAGAACATGAATTTGGATCACTGCTTCCTTTTGTACTCTGAACTCTCTTCATAATATTCAAGGTGAAAACCTTTTGTACAAGGAACACTGCATTGGCAACTTGCCAACCTCCTTTGTTGTTCATGCCATCTTTACTGGGCAAAATCTTTTCACATCACATCATGAACTGTTTGGGACTTCCTACAATAATGAGCTTATCTAGATACAGGGCCAAGATAAGTGTATTAGATCTATCAAATATTGAATTGAGATCTACACTAAACTCAGAACAACCCCACATTAGTACAATCTCATTGTTATTGAAATCCAAAACTGGTGGTACATGCATCAACCCATCCAGGGCAACTTCCTCTTCCTAGAAGGATCCTTTGACAGCTGGAGAAGAATCTCATCAAGGTTAGCGACTTCTTGCAGAGAGAATTCTTCTCTAACACCTTATCCTAATACTCTTAAATACTCCCATCAGTGGCAATCGAGGAATTAGTCGATGATTCCACAGTCGATTCTGTACCTGTCTCCTGAAGGTTGGAGAAGCCCTCTTCCATCATGGCATCTTGCCATACTTGTTCAACTAGATCTGCGAGTCCCCTGGAAAAGCCACCTTCTTGCATTTCTTTGGGAAGAACTTGACCAGTTCCATGGTTGCTGTCTCTGATGGTGACTTGCTGACCATCAAACTCAACCAAATAGTGTAAATTTGTCATGTAAGAAATTGCCAATAAACCAAGTAACTAACCCTAGAGAATTTTTAGAAATTTTAGGAGTAAGGGTTTTAAAGTAAATGACAGATGGGTTAGTTAAAGGAACCAAATACGTACCTTATGAGCGTACCTGGATGATGAGAATGAATGCCGGTATGACGAGGATGACTCCCACAAAGATCAAATGAAAGCTTGGTCTCTTCTCTTGCTCCAACGATTTGCCCAAGTCCACAAGTGTGCCCCTCTCTTCCTGCAAAACCAAGGAGACAAAGCTCAATCAGTAAATAAAAATTAGGGTAGATGCAAATAATAAGTAAAAGATAGAGAATAATTGGTACAAAGACAAAATTACTCCCTTTGTAAACCAAGATTTGACAGAGAAAAACAGGGTGGGTCTCCCCAACCAATGCGCCCCTCTTCCAAATCGCCTTCTTCATCTGCAAATCGAATTTGTGGTACAAAATATGCAAGATAGCTACCAAGATATTTTAGTACAATGGAAAAGTAGTTTCAATTACCATAGCCAAGCATTCAATTCAAGATCACAAGAATTTCTCACAAAATATTTCTTTGTATTCCAATAGCCAAGAGCCAAAAGTCCTTTCAGAATTAGGGGGGTCTTCTCCATAAATAGGAATGAGAGAGACCAAAACCCTAACCACTTTTCAAATGAGTGGTGGAGATCAAAAGATATAACAATAATACTCAACGGCTAAGATGATCTGGAAATACAATACATGGATTAACCCAAAAGTAGAGGGGGCACACTCACTAAAATGTCCAAGGGGGATGCACCACATGACATATGACTAAGACACATGAAAATAACATATGGTGGGGCTAGAAGGTGTATCATATCCTTCACTAGCATGGCCCCAAGGCACAATATCAAATAATATGTCAAGATAATATCATAATGTGACCAAATGACCAAATCGTGGCCCCTCAATAACACAATAAAAATGCCCAAAATGATGAATGCTAGGACGTGTGGACCCCACTGATGTTGGAACAAGTGCTGGAAGGTGTGGAAATCATCATCAAAATATCCTGGATCAATCTCATGCCATTTTCTTGCCCCACTAAGCCAAATCGAATTCCTTTGCTAGCCTTTCCTCTGTCGGAAAACCACCTCTGAAAGTACATAAATGCCTGTAACTCACTGCCAAGTGTCCTGAACACAAATCTGATTACACCAAAATGTCTCGGGATGGGGTAATTTGGTAATAATGATTGGCTGGACTCCCCATCCCCTCAAGAGCGCCCTAGGAGAACGTGCATTATAATGCCCCCATTTTGACCTTTAGGATATATTGGCTTTTAATGTAAATATCGTATACATGCGATGTATGTTTTCCTAGCGTGGAGCTCAAGGCCAAGGCCTCGCTAGTGTATGTTCAGATTTTATTTAAAATAGACAAATATTTGATATTATGTTATCCATGTGCTATTAAGCCATGGAATATTGTAAATTGATGTAAATATTAATATTGCAATAAAATACCAAAAACTGGCTATGGAAGCAACTAATAAGAGGGGTCCATGTGTATCCACTAGGGAGTGGTGAGGGGGATTGTGGGGTTGAACCATATGTTTCCAAATGTCATCTTGAGAACCCATTTGAATTTCCTTGCTGACATTTAATTCAGTTGTAAGGAAGTGGTTGAAGAAATCAGTCCATGGCTTCAATGGAGCATGGGCAACCCATAAATTCGTATGGCAGGTATGGGCTCTATTTCCTTGACCCACAAGTCACTCTACCTCATGGGAATTCGTTCTTCCTCATTCCCATTCCATTGTTGATCATCTAAGCTTTAGTTTTCATCCATTACACAGTGCCAGCAGTGAGAAAAACTCAAAATCGCAACTCTGAATGAAGTCACATTTTGAAGTACCATAAATGCACAGAATTTCATGTGGACAGTAAAATCCGATGGGGAATCCATAGACATGAACCTTGGGGTGAATTTGAGAGTGTTAGATCCCCAGAAATCCATGGGAAAACCCAGTTTTGATAGCCCGAAAATCCATGTACAGGATTGAGTCATTTGGTCACCGAATTGTGAGAATCCAAGTGTGAATGACAGAACAGAGGATAGAACAAAGGTTGGGATTGCTTGATAAACCCAGTGAAGGCTAGAATCTCAAGGAATTAGCAGCTGGACCTTTCTATGCCCACCCTGAATAGCACTGGAGGGAAGGGGCGCCTGAGGGACTGTGCAGCAGAGAAGGGGACCTTCCTTTTGTTGGGTGTGGTAGGTATTGTGGGTGCCATGACTGTTTGAGTTTGATTGAGATGCATGTAGCTCTGTGGTTGAGCTCATTGGCTTAGCATCCTCCTCCTTTGTCTCTTGTATGCTTGATAAACCCAACTGTGTGTTGGCTTAGCATGACTGTTTGTGTGAAACCATGGCTGTGAGTGAGCCTGTTTAGTTCCTCCTTAGTGGATACACATCCTAGCTCGGGGGTGGTCTCTCAGCTGAAAGAATATAGGCTGGACAGGGACCTATGGTTGGGTGGAATGTTGCTCTTACATAGCCAGTTGTTTGGATAGTTTAATCTTAAAGATAAGTATTCTCTCTGGTTTAAATTATGTTCATTCTATGTTCTACAATGTTTAATTTGATGACTGTTATTGGTATGTTGAATGCATGATGCAGTTGAGTGTGGATAATGTTTTAACTCCGCTGTGATTGTTTGAGTATGAATCTGCACACATAAGTTTTTAATTACTGTCAATTTGCTTATTTTGAATGGGCTGAGTTCTAATTAAGCCTAGAAAGTTAGTCGCATTCCCTTCCTGTCATTGGACGGACGGGAGGGGACGTGTCTTGCATGCTCAATGAAAGTGCTGGACATGCCATTCCTGAATGGCAAAATGCAATAAAGTAGTAATTTGACCATATTATCACCCGAAACTGCCCGGAATTGGTAGCCAAGTGCACCAATGGACTTAAAATGCCCAAATCCACTAGGAATGAGTACTCATACACCATGTGACCATCAAGTGATAGCTCCGTAAGCTCATCCATGCTCGGAATAATAAAATAATGGCCTGTAAATAATTATAATGATAAAAATCCATCAAACCATCATCGGAAACTGCTGTCTGAGGCATGGAACCATCTAATGGACACATATGGACCATGAATAAATCCATCTTGAATGCTGTCTTCCCAAACTCATCTTGGACCCTGCGGTTGACTTGGTCAAACTGGGTTGACTAGGTCAAAGATGATCAAAATAATGATCCATACCATTAATAACTGTCGATGCAAGTACAAATGGTTATGATATCCTCCTTCAATTATATTAGTAGCTAAACTAAAGCATAGGATGATGTTTAATTGGCAATAGCATGTAAATAATATAACTAAGATAAGTCTAGATCAAAGTAGCTAGCCACTATAAACAGGAATCTCAAGTGTATGCTCGTTTACAGATTGGAACAATTTGCTAACCATGGGTGAAGGTGGAAAAACAAAGGCTAGGCTAGGGGAAAGACTTGACAACCTCAGCACTGCAATCTCTCGGATGAAGGAACCAGGGGAACCACCTATACATATTCTGGATAGACAATAACACGGGGGATGGCAGTGTCTCACAAATGGGTAGAGTGATTAGAATGCTTCCAATAGACTCTAGACAAGCAACCTTTTAGCAATTTATTTATTTGTTAGCTTTTCTCACTTGAGATTTATCATTTATTTCACTTTAAAGATTTTCACTAGCCAGCCTCCAAAAGCAGGTGCCCTGAAAGCCTTATGGGATTCATATATGACTCGGTATGACCTCCATTGCTCGCCACCCGCCATAGGTGCGATGGAGTGACCACCCTGTTTCCCTATGGGGACAAACGACCTTACATCAAACAAGGATGCGTGCTTGTCCTTTGGCCACTGACTAGTTAATATAGATATAAGCAGTAGTGTTTAGCAACACTTTTTGTAGGAATACCTGGTTTCGAGGACTAGAGGAGAACAATCATTGTGACTAAAATCACATACTCTAGAGCCGAGACACAATGTAAACAAGGAATCTGTCCAACACAAAGGTCTAGGTGGGGGAATCCCTCAGGATTACTAGTTAAGGTGTAAGTTGGGATGAAACCAAACTGGAAGGTAACGGATGGACGGAGAAGTGACTGATGATGCCATGGATAGCAAAGGCCCAAAAATAAGGGAGTGAACAAATCTGTACTTCGTAAAGTAAGGGTATGACCAACAAGTATATACAAGAACCTTCTACTCATAGTAATTGACCACTTCTACTCTAAATAACAAGAAAACATCATAAGATAAGGCCAGTAAACAATCATCATATACCCAGTCATAAACTAGCTAGATAAAAGAAAGAGCACATCAGTAACCCAAATGCACCAATCATATATACCTGCTGGATCATATACCTGTTATCACCGATCTTGTAGTTGCCCCTATGGATGGATCCGTAAGGATGGTAGAGGGGATGGGCAACCAAAGAGGTGAACCAAGACAGCCGCGACTCCCAAATGGATGGTTGTCACGCCAATCGAGGCAATATTCACTTGATGTTGTCCTAACCCACGACAACAATGGGGGAGACCCAGATTTACTCCCGACAGGAGAGATCAAACCAGGACACCAGATCAAATCAAACACAGTGAAGTGCATAAGGTGTTAGGTATGGTGAACCCTAGATCTATGGATGAAGTCACAAGGTGAGTAATGGGTTGGATCAAGAGGCTTAAGAAATATAGATTTGATCCAACATGGTTATGCAAGTGACTTATGAGCTTAGTTAACAGATCCAGAATCAAGGTACTAGCAAATGATGAAAATATCCCCTGCCTTGGGAACCGTGTCCAATGCAGGGAGGTTAAGAGCAGGATTGGGGCTATCTAGTACCTTTGGACAGACTTGACAAGAGACATGACAATATCAAAACACACAAGCCTCAGAGATGGGATCAAAACACAGAAAAATTGGCCAAGTGGGGAAGTGCACTAGGGTTTGCAGATTAGTGCCTTGGGATTTGGGCCTTGTGGAGTCCTCCAACCTTGACGCCTAGGAGAACCCACTTTGGGTTTGGTCCAAGCTAAAATACCCAGAAATGGTTTGCCAATTGATCAAGGGATTTGATCCATGGAATTTTCCGAAATAAAATAGCGAGGGTTTTGACAATAAAAGAATGATGCCAATGGATTGGAACCAAGAAATAGTGAACAAACCTGTAGATCTTACCTGGGAAACCTTGTAGATACCTTGATGATGATGATCTATGCCTTCCCGATCAATTTGAGAAGATTTGGATAAGTATTTTATGCAAATCGATTTGCCCAAGGAAGCCAATGCGCCCTCTCTCCTGCACAACAAACGTCAACAATATAAGATTTGATGCATCAAGAGAAATAGACAAATGCTACAAGAGAAATAACAAGATGAAACCATAGATCACAATGATACTAATGATAACCCCCTGATACAAGCGATGCCAAGAAAGCGAGTTGAGGAAGCCCTCCAAAAACGCCCAAGTGAAGTCGCCCTCCTGTAGACAAGACAAAGTTTCCACGAAAATATAGATATCACCACAAATACTCAAATGCTAGGATGCAATAGACTTTCCAATCACCATCGAAGAATATCAGATGCAAAGGAGACGCAAAAATATCCACAAGAAGTTTTTCTATTATCAAGATTCCAAGAGCCAAAGACCCTTTACAATGAGAAGCTCTCTCCTTTAAATAGGATGGAGAGATACCAAAACCCTAACCACCTTTTGAATGGATGGCTAAGATTAAAAGATCAAGATGTTCTAATTTACGGTTGAGATGAGCTCATCATAAAGTACATGGATCAACATAAAAATATAACACATCAATGGACAAAATCGCCCTAGGAGAGGGGGTCCCACTCAATATGATAAAATAACATAAGATAAAGCTCATGGTGGGTCTAGGGGGTAATATCTAACACCCCGAGTGTGTCCCTATGGGAAAATAACATCCAATGACCAAGCTAGGCACCAAATCATGCCCCTCTGGGAAAGTCGTGAGCCTCCAAAGGCTCCAGAAAACCATGAAATGTGCCGGAGAAATGGGTGTGGGCCCCACTGAATGCTGAAACTGCTGGAGAAGCGGTGGAAGACATCACACTCATCATCTAAACTCATCCCATGCCATTTCCTTGCCTCAGTAGCCCAAATCGAATTCCTCAGTAGCCAATTTAACCATTTTTAATCTGCCTCGGTAACTGTGAAGCTGCCCAAATTGATACTTGGAGTGCCTGCGCTGTCAACTTGAGCCCACCAGGCTCTTTGGGAGGGGGGTATAATGGTAAAATCAAGTGGCTGGACCACCCCCTCCTCATACATCGCCCTAGGCAAACCAGTCACATCATCTCTCTGCTCTGATAGGCCATTTAACATGGCAAAATTGCACCAGAATGGTAAACTGAGGAAAATCTTCACTGTAACTGCTCGAAACTGGAGACCAACTGTCTCAATGGACTCAGAGAGCCCAAATCTATCTAGGGTGTGTACTTATACACCCTATGGATCTCTGCATGATCATATAAAATATCCAATATGCCTAGACAGATAAAATAATAATAATCTGTAAATGATCAAATAATGCTGAAAATCACAAATCATCATCATAAACCTATAACCACTGCATAGAACCATCTAGTGACCTGTAATAGACCACATATCATATATCTTCATCATCCGAGGTCTATCCACCTCATTTCCTGTAGTTGACTTTGGTCAAACTAGGTTTGACCAAGTCAACATGACCAATAATATGACCCATGCTAACATCAAACTGCTGCAAGTGTTAGAGGTTAAGACATGCTCTACAAATCATTCAAGTGATAATTATAACAAGTAGTAATCATTTCTCTGGCGATCTAGTAACCAATTATAAAGTGTTTTCAATATTTATTATAACTCAGACAAGACTTTCAGGACCATACTCACTTCATAGTTGTGACCAATTTGCTAGTGAAGGGTGAAGGCTGAAACTGAATGGGCTAGGCTAAAGGATGACTACTAACTTGACATTGTGATACTTTGGATATGGAAAGGGGATACACACTCTAGCGTATGCTGGACAAGCAATAACACAGGGGATGGTAGTGTCTCACAAATGGATAAGTTACTTCAAAAGTGCTTATTCACCTTGAAAAATGCCTACAATTCACATCCAATACAAGTGAGGCTAGCAATCGTTTAGATAGAACATTTAAGAACCATTGCTTTTTGGGCCTTTGAGTTTCCATAGCCTTGATCCACGTGTGTTCAAAAACACTTGTTACATGGATTTATATTTATTAAGGCTTTATGATCTACGTGTGTTAAAAAACACTTGTTACATAGATTTACATTTCAAAGCCAATTTCATTAGGCTTGCCTTGCATTCACGTGTGTTCAAAAACACTTGTTACATGAATGGGATTTCATAAGATATACATTTCATGGTAGCACAATTTGTTTCAGGTTTAGCCAACACAACTTAGGCAACTCAAAGCCGAGACACAATTAAATAGGGAAGCTCATCCAACAAAGAGGCTATAGTGGGGGAAGGTCCTCCATGCCACTAGTCAAGTAGTAAGTCGGGATAATCAACAAACTGGAAGGTAATGGATGGATGGAGACAATGAATAATGAGACCAACACTAGCAAGCCAAGGATGGTGGGAATGATCACCTCTATTCTCCCTAAGGAGGGTAAAACCAATGAGTATAGGTCAAGAACTTCTAAGTCTGAGTAGGGACATATATACATAATATCGATACAACCAGGTCCAAATATCTATATGATCGCCAGATCATGATACTAGATGCTAAGACATGTCACAAGAATGAGTATAAAAGCAATATAACCATAACACAAAATAATACATGCTGGGTCATATACCTGTGCACAACAATTTGAACCATCATCTGTCCACTGAGACCCTGCTGCTGCAGCTCTGGGCAATACCAACTACTCTGTAAATGGCTAAATGGCTACATTAGTCATCAAATCTGAGTTTCCTGAGACTCAGTCATCGCATGGGAATATACTGCTGTCCATAATAAAATAGTGATCCATCATAGATGCTCATCTCAGCATCTCAAATGTAAGGGAACTGGCTGAAAAGTGTACTAGAATCTGAAAAATAGAATATGGTAGCCCGACTACTATATATGTGATAACAATACCCGAGTCCTTGATCTGAACTACCTGAATCACATTGAAGGACTGCATCTGAATATAATATGGGCACTGTCATCAATCTGCTCTGGATGATAGAAGAATGGCTAACTCAGTCACCGACTTGGTGTCATGGGGATCAGTCCTGGCATGAGACTATAAATGTACAAGCTCTGGATCCACTGAATGCATAAGAGTGATCATCAAAATGCTGCTCATCATCAACTGATCTCATCAAAATGTGTAAAGGACTGCATAAAAAATATACTGGAAACTGATCTGCAATCATGGTAGCCCGGCTACTATGGATGTGATAACATGATTCTTATCCAGTGTTGGCATCCATCGAACAATTCTCTTTGACATTTGGATGCTTTGTAATTGAGTGCTCGATGACTAACATCTTTGACCTTTTACCTGGCAGTCAATGATCTCCATCGGCATTGGAAGCTTGACATTTGACCTTTAAACTTTGCTGTAGCACTTGGCACTTACACCATGGCGTTTAACCTGAGACATATGTTTTATATGCAAAATGCATTAGGCATCTAACTCTTGGCATAAACTTTGTCCTTTAACCTCATTTAAAGTTCTGCCTGAAAGATAGAATCGAAGAGATATATAAACAGACAAATCTTCCTTCCACGACCTTTAGTATGATATTCCTCATCATAGAGAAGTCCTTGATGAAATTTGAAAAAACTGAACTGTATAGAGATAACTGTGTAAATGTAATAACAACGCTTCAATGGCTCGGTGACTCTGCCTTGGTGCTTTGATAGTTTCAACTTTCTCCCACATGAATTATATAAAAAGAAATTAAGTTGTTCATGTAAGATGGAGTATGCAACATAGTTCGATGAGTTGTGAACTATGGAACCGTGGACTCTCCTCTTGGTGCTTTCGTGAGCATGCTTTGGCATTAGGTAAATGACTTTGGGCGATGAGTATGAAGGTTGGGTTAAAATTGACATTGGAGATTGACTTAGTTTGGAAATAAACTAAAGACCTTCCCTTTTTATTTTTAATAAAAAATATTATTTTAATAAAAATCTATTTTCTTAAAATAATAATAATTATTAAAAATCAAAATGCACATAGGATAAAGTATTTGGCTTTATTTAAGAATATAAGGGCAAGGTTAAATGGCAAGGCTCACCAGCTTGAAGTTTGAGGTGAAGAGAAACTGGATAGGTTGACACAAAAACTCGAGGCTTGGGGAATTGATTTAGAATTGGCAAATAGGAGGTGCTACCGGAAGTAAACAATTTCTTGCAGCAAACATTCCATCAGTACTTTGAGTCTTTTTTTCTGAGAAGTTATTTATGGTAATAACACTTCCTGATCAAGGTGAGTACCCAGATCTTTGAGACTTAGACTCTGAAAACCATTTGTCACTCATTAAATAAAATTTCTCTTCCAAAATTTTTGTTAAATGCATGCTAGGGTTTATTGGGTAGTTTTTCACTTGAGTTGAGTTTTATTTCCATATTTAGGGTCAATTTCTAAGCCTAGCGAATCCATCTGTGACTCCATAATGCCCTGGGCACAAGCACTGATCATCAAGTTGAATTGCTTCAAGTGGGTATTATTTGATTTCTCTTGCATGCTTGTTTGCTTGCTACCTTGTGTTTTGTGTGTGAGATTATTAGTGTGTAGCAAGATATTTTGGTGCTAGGGCCTGATTTAAGCATAATCCACCCCCCATCCTTGTTTTTGTCTCAAACGATTGATCTTTCCCTTAAACTATAATCTCAAGGAAGCGATTTGGAACAATTCGACCTTAGCACTAAGTTCCTAGACTTTCTTTTGATTCAGTTGTTGAGCCCTTTCTCTTGTTGGTTTGAATAAGCACATTTGGCTAAGCCCCATAACCAATCCATATATTACTTAGTAGCTATTTTAATTAAGTCTAGCAAGCTAAGTCACCGGACACATCCATATCCCCTCCCGTGTCCCATGGGGTCGTGTCAGACATGAACACGACTTCAACACGTATCATACACGTGTTTTTTCATGTCCCGATTCCAGGACACGAAAATACACGTGTTCAACACGTGTTTTTTCCTGTCCTGATTCCAGGACATGAAAAAACACGTGTTTGACACATGTTGAAGCCGTGTCCCGACTTTCAGATGGTCAGAAAGGAGTAGGAGGAGGAGGAAGATGAGGGTCAGGGAAATGATGAGTTTGTTGATTTAGGCATGGAGGAGGACTATTGACAGATGAGATTCTTCCATCTTGATATCATCTATGATCTACCCCTTTTTGTATTTACTATTTACTAGTACAAGTTGCCATTGGCATTCCGACATCTATGTAATACATTTTGATTTTGATGACTTAATGAGAAAAATGGTTTCGACATCTTGAGCTATCATCTTTGTCTCTCATTGTGATTTGTGAATGACAAAATGTTTTTTGAGTATTGATTCTAATTAGTATTTTCTATTGAATATTTGTAAATGTTCTAGTTTCTAAAAAAAATTGGCAAGTTGCCATTGGCATTCCGACATCTATGTAATACATTTTGATTTTGATGACTTAATGAGAAAAATGGTTTCGACATCTTGAGCTATCATCTGTCTCTCATTGTGATTTGTGAATGACAAAATGTGTATTGTGTATTGATTCTAATTAGTAATTTCTATTGAATATCTGTAAATGTTCTAGTTTCTAAAAAAATTTGGCTCTATATGTCTATATTTTTAATATATATATATATATATAAAATGTGTCCTCCGTGTCCTGATTCTGGGGTCACCTTGCGCGTGCCGGACACTCGTATTTTCGTGTCTTCCGTGTCCCGTGTCCTTGTGTCAGGTGACTTAGCTAGCAAGTCATTCTTCGTATACCATTTATCTATCAATAATTAAACCCTTCAAAGTATCTTGTAGCCTTTCAAAAGGGTCTGGCAACTAAGCTAGGCTTGGGACACCTCCTGTGGCTAGTCTAGTTTCACCTCAAGTGAGATCGGGAAGCCTAAAGAGAGAAGAAGCCTATCTGACGTGACACCATCTTTGGGGAGTAGGATTCTTGAGCTATCAAATCTTAGTGGCCGTATCTCTCTGCCATCTTGGATAGGATTACCCTCTTAGAGTCACTAGTGATTTTTGTGATAACAAGAGATATCATAGCACTAGCGCATCTGACACCATCTCTGCCAGGCTCATCCAAGGCACATGGACCATCTGAACATGCTGAAAGGATCTATAACCAACGTCCTATGTAGAAGCCATAGATCTCATCTTGGGAACAACTGATCAACTGAAAAAGGGGGGTAACATGCTGCTTGCAAGGTTCTATAATTATAGTGATTTTGTCTCGATGAATTATGGATGAAGTAGTGGTTGTCTAGTGTCTTCGATCCATGGCACTGTTGATCAGTTTGGCATAGGGCAGTGCATGGAGAGTTCACGTTTTGCAATGGCATTCTTTGTAGAGATGATTTTGTCAACAATGGTGACAAAAGTTCTCTTGAGGTCTCTAGAAAACGAGATGGGATTTTCCAACTTAAGTGGAGCTGATGTTCCAAAAAATCAGTGCATTCGGTGGGTACTGTACTCCTTCCTTCCCACTGTTCTCATCACAATACAAGGTATGAACCCACTCACTTATCAAGATTCTTTGAAGAAAGATTCAGTGCTTTGATGGAGCAACAAGCTCCTTCTCTCGTACAAATGTCTTGATGGAGCTTGAGATAAGCTTCCATACCTCTGTATGATTCCCTGGATACATTAGTAATAGTGCTATTGACCTGTTGTTTGGTGGTTTAAGTTTTTAATTACATATCACTAACCTTTACTTTTGATAGTTACATATTGGTCACATGTTGTGTCACTAACATCATATGACCACATAGTACAAAAGTACACTTAATCATATTTAATGTTAGAGCTTGCTGTTTGCTCCTCCAACACTTATGTGGGTTAGTTTCAATTTAGACAGTTTTCTGGCATTCTGGAGGGAAAACCCCTCTTAATGGCCAGCCTAGTGTTAACACTAATTTCCACACTTGTAATGGCGATCTAGACCCCTGAAAATCAACGATGGAAATTAGTACAACTTATAGGAAAATTTACCCATCTGTCACCGATGAATCTCCTCTCTGTTTGGGCTAGTGCATGCCAACCTTATGGGGGTGTGCCTAGTCCTTGTATACTTCTGTCCAGGCTATAAATCTGCAATAGAAATCAATATAACAGCAGCACAGAATGATCTTTGGTTTGTTATTAAGCTACCAAAGATATATAAATATTGTTTCTTGAGTTTTTTGTGGTGGAAATTCCTGCATGCAACAGTTTTAAATGTAAATGAATGGGAGAAAACCGCTCTAAACAATAGCTAATTATCAAAATAAAATTCCATACACAGATATATCAATGCATCAACGAATCAAAAAGCTAGAAGATTAGCATAATTGAATTCGCTTTGCATTAATCCAAAGGTTGAATACACCATAGAGACAGTAACAAAGCTGATCCAGTGACAATCTCTGCACAAAAATAAAGAAGCTGAGAGAGAAATGAAGAAGAATGGAGGAGTAATATACCATCGCTGCTAAGGAGAAATTCTGACCTTTAGAAATTGCTCGCTCTCTCCTTTTATAGATTTCAAACCCTAAACGGTCATGCAATGAAAATATCATGCACCTTCTCGAAGTGTCCAAGCTTCCTCGTGTGCTTCACCCTTGATCTTGTGTACTTCACCCTATTGCATGGCTAAGAGATCAGATGGACGATGGATGGATTCAATGACATTCCCTTTCATAGTGTCCATAAATGTAAGTGCCCATAAATGTTTTATATTATGTGCCTTACAATGTGTGATAGTTAGTGCCTCTTTATTTCAAATAGTCCCTCTAGATGTTTGATAGTTAGTGCCTCTAATGGGTTAGGATCTGCCTGGCTGCATCAGCTCAAGGAGATGAATGACTGTATAAATGTCAGGGTATAAATGGAGAAAGTCTCATGCATGCATCCTATTCAAGTTTAGTTCACCCCAGTTTCCCGCATGCTCTCTAATTCCGCCACTTGTCACAATGGGAGACCGTCACATGTGTCACATGCAGTCATGCCACATGTCCCGCATGCACGTGTGCCATGTGTCACGCATGCATGGCTCACAGCTAAAAAATAGGAGATAGTTTGCATGTCCATGCATGTGCCATTCAAAAACATGTATGTCCATGCATGTGCCATGAAATGCCATGCAATGCCATGCAGCTCAAATCCTAACTGCCAAAAATAGAAGTATCTCTCATGTCATCTGAAAAAACCTCACTGGAATCCTGAGCTCACAAGGATTTAGAATTTTAGGATCATCTCTGCTATGTGGACCTCCGAAATCCGTCTCCTAAAAAATAGGAAAACTGCTAAAAATAGACATCTCCAGTACTGATGAAAACCCTGTGAAATGTCTCTGACTCTGAATCTCGATCATATCACGGAATCAACCTGTATCTGAACCCTATGGGAACCAACCTTTGATCTTTGAAATCTGTCTCTATGGAAACAAGTACGAATACCAGCTAGATGAAATATGCTGGCTCTTAACCTTGCAGATTGCCAAGGGGTAAATCTGGAGGTTAACAGCATGTCACTTCTAGCATTCTAAAACCAATTGATGCAAATTTCCACTGTAGAAGTAAGAATACAAGGGCAAGTACAGTCTTAAGTGAGGAAGTGCAATAAAACCTACTTTTGATTTGGCAAATCAAACCCAAAGGAGTTCATCCTCAGTGAAGTATAGTATGGTGCTGCTTATTATCACCTCCTTTTAGGATCTCATAGTTGTCTGAATTTGTTCCAGAGTGGGTTGATTATCTCATTCTACCAGGTGTCACCCAGGCCATAAGCATACAAATGCTAAACCTGCTTATTGGTTTGCTGATATGGTGTTTCTTTGGTCTAAAAAAAGTTTGATCTTTTGTCTTGCATGTAACAGTATTGTTGTGTACGAATTCTCAAGAAGGCCAGTATGTCTGAGTAATTAAAAGCTTAAATGCATGATTAAGGATAAATGATATACAGGAAAGTCGAAAACTTTATGTTTCATTTTCTATTGATACTTGATAGTTTTTCTTCTGAATGAGTCATTGGACTTGGCAGTTGAGAGGTTATTGCCTGTAAACTGAATTCATGGTTACTCTTATTTTGCATTGTCTGTATTTTGATTGAATCATATATTGATATCATCTCATTCGAAGATTATTCAGCAATTTCTTATTAATTTTTTGAATTTACCTCCTTTCTGTGAGTACTTTTCCATATAACATATGACATGCATTTTCTTATTTTCAATCAACTAAGAAGCACTTTCATTGGCTTGAAAATTTGAAGCCTCTAAAATTTATACATCTCAGATTTGGATAATCTCAAACATGGGATTTCCAGGCACTAAATTCCTTGTAAGCAACTCAGTTCCTTCTACTGTGGTTTTGAGTGAACCTATCCATACATTCTAACAATTGCTAGTTTCTAAGGAACAAAGCTCGAGAACCCCCTTACGCTTAATTCTGTAGGAAATCCTAGCTATCGTTTGTTCAAATATGTTAGCCTGCATTCAGAGGTTGGGGAAAGCTGGTTAGAAAGTGGACATTTCCCCAAGAATGTATGTATAATGCTGCCAAAATGCCATCCTTTGCGCTAACATAGACATACACAAAGAAGCTTAATATTACTAATGGCAGGAGTAGTCCTAAGAAAAACCTAGGAGCACCAAGGATTAATATTGAGAAATAACAACCGCTGCAATTAAAGACTGAAGATGTCTAAGAGGGCTTCATTCCTAGAAACGCTCATAATCCTTATTCAGCAGATCTACCTTCCATGGCACTATTTCCAGCCAGCAAAACCAAATGCTGTCTTTAGAAAGACATTATTTTTCATGAACAAAGTACAAGAGTGGTATAAAGTGTTCAAGATATTTGTCATCTCTTGTGTCTAGACTCTACCCTGACCTATATATATTTTTTGAATCTGCTGCTATTTACAATTGCATTATGTTCATCCTATAGGTAAAGTAGGTAAAAGACATTTATCTTAGTACTAAATCAGCCTTTCAACTAAGTTGGCAACTTGGAGTGAACCTTTGAATTGGCATTGATCAAATCCAACTTTTTAATAGCTTTTTAGCATGTCTTTATGGCCGAATTTTATAGTGAAATGTTTTTGTTTCTAATGTAAGATTATTTGACATGTACAGGGAAGACTACATTGCTAAAGATTTTGGCAGGCAAACACATGGTTGGTGGCAAAGATGTAGTTCAGGTGCTGGGTCGTTCTGCTTTTCATGATACTTCTCTGGTGTGCAGTGGCGAGCTTGCTTACTTGGGAGGTTCTTGGAGCAAAACTGTTGGTTGTGCTGTATGTACAACTCTTTTCCTGGGAAAAACTACCCATCTTATTTTTTGGTCTACAGTCGTAATAACGAGCAAAGAAATAAAAATATCGTAGGATCTGATATAACTTGAGTAAAACTACTATTTGTAGTTTTATTACTTTATCCCCTAAGATCTGGATAAGTTGTTGAGGCTCGAAGATGCTGAAGCATCAGAAATAGACTGAGTGACATCTTTTTCCTGTGGAACATGAAATGCACTGAGACTAATCATCAAGTCTTGACATCAACAATGAGGAAGTCCAGATATTATGGTCAGCATAGATGTCTTAGACGCTTGGTAGCTTTAATGCAGAATGTGGGGTTGGATGGATCTTAACAATGGAGTAAAACTGGTTATAGATCACATATATGAAAGGTTGCTATCCCATTGCCATGTACCAGAAATAAATATATCTGAAACAAAATAACTTTGCATTTCCAGACTTTGGTTATGCTTTTTTGCTTTTTTGCATAATGACCATGCAAAAAAGTTGATAGGGGCTTGAAGATGCTTAAGCATCAGAAATAGACTGAATGACATTTTTTTCTTGTGTAACATGAAATGCAGTGAGATCAGTATTAAAGTCTTGATATCAATAATGAGAAAGTCCAGATATTATGGTGAGCATGGATGTGTCTTAAGATTCTTAGTAGCTTTGATGCAGAATGTGGGGTTGGAAAATACTAGCGATGGTATACAACTGGTCATAGATCACATTTATGAAAGGTTGGTAGTCCCCACCCCCCCGATGTTTGTGGAAACACTGTTTGCTGCTATCCTTCAACTAAACTGCCCTGCTATGAGTAGCGTTTCTATGTCATCAAAATCACCCAAGAGTCGAGACTTCTACTTGGCATCATCTGCACCTGTTCAGGGGGGTTTTGAACCTGGGTATCTGCATTAATACAAGTTTGATCACCTTGCAACGTGCCGCTAGATCAAACTTCTGTGGGCAAGGTTGCTAGCCTTCCACACTTTGGTCATACCTTTTTTGTGCAAAATGAACTTTAAAAAAAGTGGAGGTCATACACACCCATTTTGAACATTACAGGATGTAATTCTATTAACTTTTGTTTGCACAAGCAAATGGTGGACATGCAACTGTCCAAATGTGCCATATTTTCTATTCCAATGAAAGAGATTATGCTTTTTGGAATCTGGATATCCATTCTTCAAGAATCAGAAGTAATATCCTTGATGGTTCTGTGGAAGTGTTTGTATTTTATTTTATTATTGTTTTTGTAAAAACTCAGTCATATATTATAGAAAATCACAAATAGTAGAGTCTAGTATGCTGCAGAGATTTACTTTCCTGCCCCAACATTGGCAAGGAGGGAAATTTTTTTTGTCTAGAGCTCCAATGCTTCAATTTCTTTTGTTGGAAGTGCATCTAATTTTCTACCTTTTCTCCTTTGTGATGTCAGCATAGGCTGTTTTTGGTGCCCTCCGTTGCATACTAGGATATGAGTATTAAAAAGTGTAAGTTCTGTCACTGTCATATGAGGGCAGAAATTCATGCTTAGAAGTGCACTTGACTGCCTTAGCGCTACGAGGGCAGATTCCAGAATATATCTCTGAAATGACTACTGGGGTGCACTCAGCACTATATGATGGGCAGAGCCACAGTTTTGTAGGACTAACTGCATTGATCCCAGCACAACATGAGGGTAGAGTAATGTGATTCCAGAATCAATTTCAGCACCTTCATAAATACAAGAGGCTGGGAATGCGAATTTGAGATGGGACAAGGTCCCCACATTTCTGGTGCAGAACCAAGGACTCCCAGGGGATGCCATCCTGCAGTCGGTGCATGGACCACGTCCACTTGGATCCTTGGACACATCCTACATCCCACAGGAAAACTCAAGAGATGCCCCTATATATATTTAATTATTTATATGTATTTGGTATTATATTATATATAATTCATATATTATAAATTTATAATGTGTAGTTATAATTTATTAAATATGATATCATATATGCATATAATTTAAATCTATATATTCTAATATATACTAAATAGTCTATAGTCTATATATTATAATTAATATATATTCTATAAAAAGATCTGCCTATTGTGTGTGTGTGTGTACAGTGTGTCTGTATGATACAGCCCTACACCCCATAAAACCTAGATTTAAAAAATGGCATCCTCATACTAGCGCTCGCACCCCATAAAATCTATATTTAAAAATTTAAAAATGGCATCCTCATGCCAGCACTCTACCCACACCTGCGGTCCTGCACACACACCAACCAACTTGCTAGTCACTGAGAGGACAACCACAACATATTTTAGGCCCATTTTGTTTGACTCAATATAGATTCTAGAAATGCCCTCCCTCCCTTACGAACTTTATGTTCTACATAGGGTTGTTAGGCAGAGCACAAGGTCCACTTATCATTAGACTTGGTCAGAGCTTATGGTGACCTAGAGGCAAAGCACAATGGGTCTGAGGGATAGATTTTGTGTTATAGGACTTGGAATTTGAATGGACAGAGCATTGCTGTTGAAAGTGGGAGCGTGGTGTGCCGATTTCCAAAAGACTATGGGAGTGAAGTGTTCTGGTAGTGTATTTTTATATAATATATATTGTAATATATTTATTAAAGAAAAGCATGCAGAATAGCCATTTAGTTGCAGAAGATATGAAAATATAGATTTTTGTAGTAGATTAATGATATTCATTAAAGCATCCAACCATTTAGTACGTAAATAACATCAACTTTCTAGCCATTTTAACAAATAGCGTTTTCATCAAATGATCAACCATAACATCAACCTTCAAGTTTCAAGTTTAACAGATAGCATTTGTAATCAATAAACTGTAACAAATAACATCAACCATGAAATGAAACAAGTCATCACGACCAAAGAGTTCAAATATGTAGTCAACAGTTCAAACTTTTTTTTGTCATGTAATGTTTAGAAAATAGACCACAATAAAGTCAAATAATTATAAGTTTTTAATCTAAATTCTAAATTGAAAAAACAAACATCTCTACTATCTACTAAGCTTTCTTAAGGCTCTTCAATGTGCAATTTGTAATTTCTCGTCCCATGGTCTAATAGCAAGAAGAACTGTTTTGGGAGTGCACTCCCCTCTGAGGCGCAAGAGAGATATCTAGAGGCAAGTTGGAAGTAGAGGCTCAGGTCTTTCCAAATGCAAGAACACATATATCACTATCTCTCATGGAACTTGTTACTCATCCCCACAGGAAAATCGTCCTCACTGACTGAATCGCCTCCCTAGAGAAAATCGGCTCACTGAAGAGTAATCGGCCTTGCCCATTTGCCCCCCTGAATCAGCCCTACGTCACCCTTGTGTCACACTGCGTCAGTCGTATGAATGCTGTATGGATCGCACGGTCCTCTTTGTGGCTGGTACGGATCAACCTCTTGCTGGTTCGACTGGTACGGTGGCTGGATAGGCCTCTCTCTCTCTTAGTGAAATTGACCCCTTCTCTCTTCTCTCGGATCTTCCTCTTGCTACAAATCTCTTCTCTCTTCTCCTCAGCCATTGAGTCTCTCACGCTTCCCTTCAGAAAATCTCTCTCTGAAATGATCTTGTGATCTCTTGTGTCTTTCTCCTCTCCTTAGGCTTTCTTTTATAGCATCTCAATGACTAAAACCCTAACACCCAATCTCCAAAGTGACGGATGGCAAAGATTAGATCTTGAGCCTCACTTAAGATCAACAACCATGACTTAATCTTAAGTTCACTTTTAGTCATTAGCTAACATTAAGTTAAATAATGTGCTTTTCACTTATGAAAGAGATATAAAAGTCACTATCTCAAGAAAGTACCTAGGGAGGTAATTTGGACAACTCCTCCATGCTAGACACTTAGCCTATGTAGAAGCACGTGTCCAAGCTATAATCAACACTCCCTCCTAGTGAGGAAGGTGTTCTGTACCACACCCAACTTATCCTTGAAGTACACAAACTTGCCCTTCATCAAAGCCTTGGTGAGAATATATGCAACTTGCTCTATCCATGATGAAGTGATATCTGATCTCTATGTGTTTGGACCTGTCATGAAACAATGGGTTCTCCAAGAGTATTATGCAACTTTGATTATCACAGTGGATCAATGTGGGATCCAACTCCAGACCAAATAACCCTGTGAGCATCTTGAGAAGCCAAATGGCTTCACAATTCGCCAAACTCGCTACCATGTACTTGGCCTCTGCTGAACTAAGTGCCACTAACATGTTGCTTCCAACTAAACCATGAAACCATTATTGATCCCAAGTTGAAGCAACACCCTTAGGTGCTTTTCCTGTCCACCGCATTTCTTGCCTAGTCCAAGTCTATATAGCCCTATAACTCTACTCCACCACTCCTGACATACCTCAGTCCATACTCCACTAGTGACTATACCTCGTAGATACCTGATCACATGCTTCGTAGTAACCCAATGTACTCTCCTCGACTCAACCATAAATTGGCTCAGGGTATTCACAACAAACCATATATCTTGCCTAGTGTTGACCCGATACATCAACGAACCAATCAACTTCCTGTACAATGTAGGATCCACCAACTCTGACTTAGAAGCATCCAACTTCTTTAGATTGGTGATCATAGGTGAAGACATAGGCCCGCAATCCTCCATCCCAAATCTCCTCAAAATATCAACTGCATATTTTCCTTGTCCCAGGAAAATCTCACCTGTTTGTTGTTTCACCTCCAATCCTAAAAGGTAGTGCATGATGTCGATGTCTTTCATCTTGAACTCCGAAGCTAGATCACGCTTGCACATCTCAATGAGCTTCTTTGACCTTGTAAGGAATAGGTCATCTACATAAAGTACCAAGATGAATGGATCATCCCCAACAAGTGTAAAAGACAAGTTGGGATCCGCCTCACTCTTGATGAAGCCCATAACCAATAGATACCCATCAATCCTCAAGTACCATGCCCTCGGTGCCTGCTTGAGTCCGTATAATGCCTTCTTCAACCTGCACACATGAGAATCTCTCCCATGCACCTCAAAGTCCCGAGGTTTCTCAATGCACACCTCTTCCTCAATCACTCCGTTGAGGAAGGCCATCTTCACATCCATCTTATGTATCCTCTACCCCATCTTTGAAGCAATAGATATTACAACCCTGATAGAAGTATACCTGGCTACTATAGTGAATGTCTCCTCATAGTCCACTCCCTCCTTCTGGGAGAATCCTCTAGCCATGAACCTTGCCTTGTACTTCTCCACATTTCCATCCATAGCATGCTTGATCTTGAAGATCCATCTCGAACTCACCACATATTTCCCTTCTGGCCTCAGCACTATGTCCCACACTTCATTCTGTATGATGGATGCATACTCCTCCATCATGGCATCCCTTCAAACTTGATGGCCTGCTGCCTCCTCAACACTTGTAGGCTCGGAATCAATAATGTCACCCATGAGTGCCATGTAACTAGGAATTTGTCTCGGTGGTCTGCTCTCCTGAAAGTACTCCTAGGATCCTCCACATGCTCTTGAGCATCTCTCAGTGTCGTTCTAGCCAACTCGGCCTCTTGACAGAAGTAGAAGGAGCCTCCAACTCCTCCTCCTGATCTGAAGACTGAGTCCCTGTACCTGTTGGTGCTGTTCTTTTCTCAACCTTTGGAGCCTCTCGCTCCTCATCCTCTGCCACTGTTGGAAGGGTGTCATGTGACTTCCTAAAGGCTTGACTCTCATCAAATCTAACATCCCTCCTCACCACTGTTTTCCCTAGTGATGGAATGTATTTCTTGTATGCCTTTGAACTCTCAGTATACCCCACAAAAATACCGTTCTCTGCTGAAGGTTCCAACTTTGTCCTCCTCTTCGATGGTACATGCACATTCACCAAACATCTGAAGGTATGAAAGTGACCAATCTCTGGTCTCATTCCTGTGAATGCTTCCTCAAGAGTCTTGTTCTCCAAGACCTTATGAGGACTCCTGTTCTGAATGTACACTGTTGTGTTGCATGCTTCTGCCCAGAGAAACATGGGAAAATATTGATCATGAATCATTGCCTTGGAAGCTCCAATGATGGCCCTCTTCTTTCTCTCTGCAAGCCCATTATGCTGTGGGTTGTAAGGTACTATCAATTCGTTCTTAATTCCTGTCTCCTTGCATAAATCCTTGAACTTGTTTCTTGCATACTCACCTCCTTTATCTGTCCTTAGAACTCTGATCTTCCTCTCTGTCTGGTTCTCCACGAGAGCCTTAAACTCTTGAAACCGACTGAAGACCTCATCCTTGGTCTTCATAAAGTAGATCCACTTCCTCCTGGAGAAATCATCTATGAAGGTCACATAGTAGTTATACTTGGTCAATGATGATGTTGACATAGGATCACATATATTTGAATGCACTGGATCCAATATCCCTTTGGACCTGCTATCACTCCTAGGAAAGTTTGCCTTGGCATACTTTCCAAGCACACATCCCTTGCACACACCATGCTGCTCGACACTAAACTCTGGAAGACCAGTGACAATCTTGCTCAGTATTGGTAAATCCCTGTGATGTAAGTTACCCATCCTCCTGTTCTATAACTCGCACAAATTGTCACTGTCACTATGAACTAGAGCATGTATTGGCTGAGCCTTCAACAAGTACAAGTTACTCACTCTGCTCCCAATAACTCATCTTGTATCTGAACTGGAGCCTTTCGGCCTAACAAGTACCTGTCCACTCTGAAAATAGACCACATATCGCTTGTCCTCAATAGCCGAAATCGATAGTAGATTCTTCGTCAGCCCTGGTACATATAGCACATCCTTCACCTCCAAAGGTCCTCCAGACTCCTATTGAAACTGAATATCTCCAATCCCCTCTACTGCACAATTGGCATCATTACCAAGCTCCACATGCAGCCCTGAGTCTTCCTTTGAAATATTGGTGAAAACATCTCGCATTCCTGTCATGTGATGAGAAGCCCCACTATCCATGAACCATGCATCCTTCGCTAAGGTGCTAGAAAGACAAGACACCAATGAGAACTCCTTCCCAAACTTTGCAGTGAACTCACTCACCTGTGTGTCTACTGAGGCTGCAACCTGTGTCTTACTCTTGCCCTTCTTCTTGTTCGGACACTGAGCTGCATAATGGCCAAACTCGTGGCATGCAAAGCACTTGACTTTGCTCATGTCCCCTTCTTCCCATCTTGAGTGGAAGCCTCTCCATAAGCTACATAAATATTTATGAAATGATAGAAGAGATATAACCACTTCAGAGTTCACCATGAAGAGTTTAAGTGACTTGCCTGTTTGATCTTATGGTTTATTAACTACCCTCATATGGATTTCTACACAGAATGCAGTGGTCTGTAACAGATCTTTTATTTCACCAGTTATTTCATATTTTCATTGACTGCAGTTTATTATGATCCAGTCTCTATGACTGATGGAAGCTGAAAATTTGCAAATATGAAAGTATGCAGAGACTGTCTGAGGTGATTCCACTCTCAAAGACAGAAGGGTAAGTAGTCAAGTCCAAAAAAATGCACAAGAAATTTTATGATTTAGATTGGAGAGCTGTGAGTGATATGACACTCCAGCTTCTGAGTCAAGCATCCGGAAATTTTTGGATCAATATAAAAATTATCTTGCTCATCTGTGAGAAAGGAAATTCTCTCACTGGGAAGTCAGACACCTTCTGGAACTGCCACAACCAAGACACACATCTGACGTCTAACAAAAAACACTGTGGGCATGAGTGCCTGCATATATGACTGTTTGAAAACCCTGTCTAAAGATCATGTGTAGTATGTGGGATTTAGTGCACATGTGTTATTGATCACAAAAGTTAACTGCTATCCTCATTTTAATCACAAAAGTCATTGCTTTAATTAGTCAGCAACTTTTTTTCCAAGGAAAACCTTGTGGAGAAATCCTCGGGCACTTCCCTGCATTTCACAGATGTTACCTAGTGTAAACCCAGCGGTGCTGATTATGGGCCCTGATCCAGTGCGGACATTGAGTGAGGCATGCAACAGAGGCGCCCAGCCTTGGGAATTGACCCCAAGACCTCTTGCATGAAGATCAAAGCATTCAACCACTCTCACTTCTAATTAGTCAACTTATCAACATTACTTTGAACAAAGATGACCCTTTGTTCCTGTTCAAAAGAAGCAGAATTCTAATATAAATTCTTTCTGAAATTCATGATGTCCTTAATGAATTCAGATGTTTGTAAGATCTTGTTCCTTGTTGCCCATTCTTGAAGTGCAGAATTAGCACATACTTTATTAGGGCAGTAAACATTTGGTGCATTTGGTAAAGGTCTGATTCATGAGACTGGGGATGACACTAGGGGATGCTGTATATTAATTGAGATTATGTTGACAATTTTTTTCTTGTGATTACAGGGCTTGTGTTTCTTAGTTTTGCACTTGCATATCTTTAGTAGTTATATTTTTATGTAGAAATTTGAAATATCAGATGGTTTCACATGTAAACAGGGGGATATTCCACTGCAAGGCGATTTCTTTGCATCGCACATGATTTTTGGAGGTAAGTGATTTGTAGAATGTTGATTGATAACAAGGCAATCATCTTCAGTTCACATTAAATTTTCTGGGTTATTTTGACCTACTGTAGCTTTGCAAGGCCACTACCATTTAAAAACTTATACATAGTCAAGTTGAAAGTATAAAGTGGAATTAATTTTTGTGAGCTTAAGAGGTTTTATGTAGTGTGGCCTTTGACAAGACAACCTTTTAAATCATAAAATGTATTTCACCAGCAATAATCTACTTCATTCGGCCTATTAAACTGTACAAGTTTTTCTTGTGTAGTTGATGCATGACTGTAACTGTGTACTTCTAAGTTCTGGATCAGATTTTTATTGACTTTAGGGCAGGGGTATCAATCATTAGATCATGGCAGTGCAGCTGGGAGAATTTTTGAAAATGATTTCAACAGTCAGCTTTATGGAATTCTTTACATTAAAGAGTATGTGGCAATCTAACAGGGAATCTAACAGTTTGTGTTTTTAATATTGTGCAGTGGAAGGAGTAGATCCCACTAGGAGAGAGAAACTAATTGAACTGCTTGATATTGATCTTGGCTGGAAAATGCACAAAGTATCAGATGGGCAGCGCCGCCGTGTACAGATTTGTATGAATCTTCTTCATCCATTTAAGGTAACTACTATGTTGGATAGATGTTTCAAAAGAATCAAGGAAACTGAACAGAGATAATTAGGAGTGCATGTAATTTGTATTCACTAAGCTATTTCCTATGCTTCTTAATTTTTACATTCCTTGTTAGAAGGTTTTGTGAATCTGGCTAGAGCATGTGCTTTTAACTTTCCTAGTCTGTAGTATATCTTGAAACTCTATGAAACTTCTCTCTGTGGATTGCATTGTCTTCTTCATTGTCACTGTTGTTTAATCTTTATGCATTTTCTACATCTTGAAATGTTCTGTTAGTATTTTTGTATGTCAGTTTGAGAGCAGTGGAACAGCACATTTTAGCTCCAATGATCAATGTCCCTAAGCATTGACTGGCAGAGATGATGTTTGATTGTTATAAATTTTATTGCTTACCAATGACAAACCCTGGTAATAGGTATGGCTAAGTACTAGGATAAACATTATCTGTGAGAGTTAGACATCATGATTGTTCCAAATGTTTATTATTCTTATTTATGAAAGCATTCTCCAGATAATTACTTTAACTCAAGCTATTTAAATTGTCATTCACAAGAGAAAGTGGTCAATAAGATTGCTTGTTCATGGCAGGGATCTGTTAAATAACCTTGTCATTCCTTAGAGAGGTCCATTTATATGTATGGTGATCTCAACTTGTAAGGATGGAACACCTAGAATTTACTGGAGGATCTGTCAATGCTTTAGCAGAGATTATCCTTAGTAATTTGAGAGATTATTGAGAAACATTCATGCATAAAGCTGTGGGTTAAACTATTTCCAGTAATTTTGTGTGGGCAGATCAACCTGTCATTATCTAGTTCCTTGAAATGGAGTGTGATAGCTTCTTCACTCAGGTAGAACAACAAATAAGGCCTGTTTATATTAACTAGAAATATCTTCCAATCTCATAGAAGCAGATATGCTGTCTACGAAAATAAGCAGGCATGTGTGCAAATGCTGGGAAATTCAGGAATAACTTTGGTAAGAGAAACAACTTTTACGCCACAATGAAAGACCAACTAAATTATGTTTGTCTAGGTCAAAGCATTTCTGTCAGTAGGGAATTTTAATGTATTAAATTTTGTAGGCTCAATCATTTCGATTAGAAAAGAATTTTTATATGAAAAGCTTGCAGCTGTGGGAGGAACCAACAGTTTGGCCATCATTTTTTCATGACCTATTGTTAAACAGCAAAGTTCCCAAGGCAAAACATCAGTTGTTCTAGTCCAACTTAGAGCATTCTGATTTCACTCCATTCAATCGGTTGACCAGGGGAAATGGCAATAACAACATTGCAAAATGGGACTACCTTTGCTTTTTGAAGAACAGTCTTATTCCAGAAAATATAGAGACACATCAAGACTGGATTTTCTATTTCACATTCAAGAAGTTTGGATATTCACCTTTTGATGTCTGGTTTGATGGATTAATGAGTTTCAACCATAGATAAAAAACTTGGTGATTTTTCATGATGCAATTGCAAACCCCGAAACAAAAAATCAGAAAAAAAATCAGATTACGATTTTTGAAAAAATCACCTATTTCTTGCTTTACGATGGAAAAAATCGGCCATGGTGATTTTAACCCTCTTCACAGCCGACTTTTTTTTGATCTCATTTGTCTTTGCAGCAATTGGGGAATGAGAGGGAAGGCATTTACCATTATCAACAACCAGCCTTAGGAGGGCCAAACCATTGTTCTCTTCGCCATCAAAGTTTTTTTATTAGAGCAGGGATCAATTCCTATCTGCCTAAGGTGTTCATAATATCATATTCTAAGACTCCAGGTATTTCTTCAAATTCCACCCTCTTAACTAGTTTTTTTTCCTAGATTCATGCAGGGTTTTTAAAGGGGTTTTTTTATTATCATTTTTCATGGCTCATAGAAATAATTACAAGTCTGTTGTTTTTTACCTGCAAGCTGTTCTATTTTCGAGCAGTGTTTGATGTTCATTTCTTTTATTTCCTTTTCCCTCCCTATATTTGAAGATGGAGATGGAGGTTGAGTATTGCCTTGCCACTAAGTTGCAGGAAACGCCCCCCCCCACCTCTGTTCCTGGCGTGTTTCGTGCCTGAAATGTGTGTTGCACGGTGTGGAAACGCATTTCTGTATGGACGAGTGCATGTTTCGTCCATATGAAAACGCATTTCCGGTACGGATAGGGTCAGTACAGCCACATTTCCTTGGTCAAAACTACACAGGGTCTTGTAAATTGTGTAGGCATCCCATGACAGGATGGGTTAGCCGATTGAAGTACCACATGGCTAGAATCCCAGGGCATGATGTTGGGATTTGTACTAGATTATGTGAGCTGCCCATGATGCTATTTATGAAAAGGACAAAAACAAGGAAGAGGAAGCCGCTACCAAAATTGAATTCGCCGCCTATGGTGTGGCTAGGTCCTCAAGAACCAAAAGAATATTTGGGACAAAGGGTAGTCATAGGGACTCTATAGATTCACATTCTATGAGAACCCCACCTTTCTTTGTTCCAAGAACTGGGGATGGGGCGTTACCTTCCATTTGGTTAGTGTTTAAAAAAAGGAGAAGCGAGAAGCAAACAAGGTTGTGGGGAAGTGTCTTTTCTGGAGCGACATACCTTTGAGCATTACAAAGACCAATCCATTTTTCCAGTCCATGTGTGATGCTATCGCTATTATTGGCCAAAGGTATAAGTGCCCTACCTACGAGGAGTTGTGGGGGCCAATTCTTCAAGTGGAAAAGAATGACATCAATACTAGATTGGAGGACCTAAAGAAGTCATGAGAAACCACTAGATACATGGTGATGTCCGATGGTTGGACAAATGGTAAGGGTAGGACCCTTATTAATTTCTAGGTACATTGTCCTAGGGGTACAATGTTTATTAAATTTGTTGATGCATTGGTGTATATTAAAGATGAAAGTAGTCTAAACATGCAATGATTTCAACCATTTTTTCGACCGTTTTTGCTCGAAATCCAGTTGGAATTGCTAGAATTGTAGATATCCGTTGTTGAGAATCGAGATTGCACAATTTGGGTACAATAGGGGTATTTGAGGGTGATGAATCCATTTCTACAATAAAAAATGAAATTTGAACAATGAAAAATTATGATTTCACCAAAAATTATGTTGTCGGATTTTGGTGATGATAGCTAGAAAGTCCACAATGTCTAACGTTTAGACCTAAGTCACTTGGTTTGAGTTCGTGTTCGAATTCGACAGGAGTGAAATTCATGAAAAAATCATCGAGTAAATTTTTTTGGATAAAATTCGTCATTAAATTCGAATATATATATATATATATATAACTGAAATTTTATTTTCAATGATATAATTTTTTAATTATTATATAATATAACTTCTATAAAATGATAAAATTATTAACTATATATTATAGAATTTTATAATATCTAAATTAATGTTAATATATACGTAAGTTAACTTTACAAAATTAGATTACAATTTATGTATTATGATAGATGTAATATTATGTGATATATTATTTACTTTAAATAACCATAGCAAAAACTCAGAAAATACGCGGCAGCCTCGGCCTGGGGAGATTGGTCAATGGAATCGCGAGTCGGGACTACCCTGAAGATTGCCTGTGTTTGCATGCCCTCTACAACTGCACCCGATGTGCCCTCGTTTGCGATTCTGTGCCCTTGACAACTGCAACGTCAACCCTCTGCGCAATGCGACTCATGGATTCACATCTGCGTCCTTCAAGTTCGTTCACCGATTCGCGACGATGGCTTCACAATGAGCGCGGTGGTAGTTTTGGAGGACTAGGATTTACTGGCGGGCAGCGAAAAATCTCTGATTTTGAACGATTTAATTCGCCTGTAGCAGAAAAATGCCGAATTTCGAATTTTAAGGCGAAAAAACGTCAAATTCGGTGACTTAGGTTTAGACTACTCCTTAAAGATGCGACATTGTTGTGTGAATTGTTGGATGGGTTTATCCAAGAGATTGGTTTGCAAAATCTTGTGTAAATAATAACAATTAATGTAGCTAATTATGTGTTTGTTAGCAAGTTACTGATGAAGAGACACCCCACAGTGTTATGGACTCCATGTTCTAGGAATTGCATCGATTTGATGCTTGAGGATGTGGGAAAAATATCCCTTGTCAAGGAGGACATTGATCAAGCTAGGAGTGTCACAAAATTCATATATAACCATGCATTTGTTCTTAGCCTCATGAGGAAATTCACAAGAACAAGGAGTTGTTGCATCCTGTTATCACTCAACTTGTAGTTTCCCCAAATGATGGATCCTATACAGGATGGTAGAGGGGATAGGCAACCCAAGAGGTGAACCACGAGAGCCTCGATTCCCAAATGGATTGGTTGTCACGCCAATTGAGACACTCTTCACTTTATGTTATCTAAGCCCTAGATAGCAACGGGGGAGACCCAAATCAACTCTCGACAGGAGAGATCTAACCAAGACACCAGATCAAATCAGATGAATGAAGTACGTAAGGTGTTAGGTATGATGAACCCTAGATCTATGGATGAAGTCACAAGGTGAGTTATAGGTTGGATCAAGAGGCTTAAAGGATGTAGATTTGATCCAATGTGAAAGTACAAGTGACTTATAAGCTTAACAACAAGATCCAGGATCAAGGCACTAGCAAATGAATGAAAAATCTTCTGACTTGGGAACTGTCCAAGGTAGAAGGGTTAAGATTAGGATTGGGGCTATCTAGTACCTTTAGTTAGAATTGATTGAGAGGTATGAAAGTATCAACACACACAAGTCCCAAAACCAACATCAAACAACTTAGAAACAGGCCAATTCAAGAAGTGAGCAAGGGTAGAGAGATCAATGCCTAGGGAAATGGGCCACAAGGAGTCCCGCAAGGGTGACGCCCTTGAGAAACCACCTTGGGTTAGGCTTAAGGTGGAAAACCCATAAATATTTCGCCAAGATTTCAAGTTGTTTGAGCCAAGGAATTTTTGTAAGGAAAAGTAGCTTAGGGTTTGAACATAAAATGAAATGGCCAATGGATTGGAACCCAAAATAACTGAATTAAGAGTAGATCTTACCCGGATAATCTTGCGGATGCCTTCATATTGGTGATCTATGCCTTCCCGATCAATTCGAGGTGATTTGAGTGAGTGTCCAAGTGAAATCGATTTTCCCAGAGAACCAAGTGCGCTCTCCTTTCTTGCACAGCAAACTACGTAAGTTAGATTTGATGCATCAAAAGAAAATGACTGTAAAAACAAAAGACATACCAAATGGAAACCAAAGATCACAATGATACTATTGAAAACCCCCTGATATTAGCAACTTCAAGCAAAACGAGTTGAGGAGCCCCCTGCAAAAACATCCCAAGTGAAGTCGCCCTCCTGCAGATAAACATTGATTCCACAAAATATTTGGATTCACCACAAAATCTTAAATGCTAGGTGACAATAGACTTTCCAATCAACATCTAAGAACATCCAATCAAAGAAGATCCAAGAATCTCTGCAAATAATTTTTCTATTATCAAATTCCAAGAGCCAAAGGTCCCTTTACAATGAGGGGGGTCTCTACTTTAAATATCAATGGGAGAGACCAAAACCTTAACCACCTTTTTAATGAGTGGTTGAAATCAAGAGATACATAAGTGATAATCAACGGCCAAGATTAGCCCAAATATAAAGTACATGGATCAACTCAAAAATAGAAGGGGGCGCACTAGCTAAGTCACCCTAGGGGGGACGTCCCTCATAAAAGTGACTAAAATCATAACATAAGCTCATGGTGGGTCTAGGAGGTGAAATATTCCTTCTCTAGTGTGTACCCATGGCACAATAACATATAATAACATCATCAAAGTACAATACTGTGACCACATGGCCAAATCGTGCCCCCTCAAAGACAATAAAATCATAAAATATAATCCCGGAGAATGTGTGGGCCCCATTGAATGCTTCAATCTGCTTTGGGAGGTGTGGGAAGCATCACACACATCATCTGTAACAACCTCATGCCTTTTCATTTCCCCAGTAACCCAAATCGAATTCCTCTGTAGCCATTTTACCATTTTTTATTCCTCTGTAAATCACCTATAAAAGATAAAAATGCCTATAGCTCACTGTCTGGTCACCCAGGGCCAAATCTGACTGCACCAAAATGTCTGGGAGTATGGCAATATGGTAAAAACAAGTGGTTGGACCCCATACTCCCTCTGTAGTGCCATAGGTGAACCAAATAAAAAGTCAAACTGCTCTGCCACGCCATTTTTAATGGCAAATCTGTACTGAAGTGATAAACTGAAGAATATCTCAACTGAATGTGCCCGAAACTGCAATCCGAGTATCCCAATGGACTCAGAATGTCCAAATGCACTAGAGATGAATACTCATACACCCTGTGGATAACTGTATAATCATATATAATCATAACCATGCCCAGACAGATAAAAAATAATAATTTGTAAATGATCAAAATCATAAAAATATCACAAATCACCATCTGAAACCTGTAACTGCTGCATGGGACCACCTGGTGGGCAATGAAAGACCATATATCATCAATCTCTAACATCATTGGTCTAACTCATCTCATGTCCTGTGGTTGACTTGGTCAAACTAGGTTTGACCAGGTCAAACTGACCAAAATATGACCCAGGCTAAAACATCAAAATGCTGCAAGTGTAATTGGATAAGACATGCTTCGTTAGTCATTCAAATAACAAGGCTCTAAACATAAAGTAAAATTTCATTGGCGGTTTAAACAAAATAAATATTCAATGTAAACTTTATAAATAATAATAACTTAGAATAGAACCTCAAGGATATACTCACTTCATGGCTATGATCAATTTGCTAGTAATGGGTGAAGGTGGACAAATACAAGGCTAGGCTAAGGGATGATTGTACTAACTCAACACTGTGATACTTTGGATGTAGGAAAGGGGATACACACTCAAGCATATGTTGGATAAAGATAACACAGGGGATGGCACCGTCTCACAAATGGGATAAGCTGTTTGGGAAGTGTTTATTCAACCTTGGCAGATGTCTACAACTCACATCCAAGCTGACTCAGCTCCGTGAGGATCTTTTCTACGGCCGCCATGACTAGGTGCCCGACAAATCGTAACTCGAGACATTAGGGGACACTTAGAAGTAGTTGTCCCTTACTCCATCTCACATCCCAACCCATAGGATCCGTGAGGAATTAATCATTACATACAATTTATAAGGCCAACAGTCTTTGGATTTAGCATATATTTAACCACTTCTTTATTTGGGCCTTTCATTTCATTTCAATTTATTTCCATGGCCAGCAGTCTTTAGATTTGGCATACATTTAACCACTGCTTTTATTAGGCCTTTCATATCCCTTCTTTGGGGATTTTACATTTGATTTCACATTTCATTAATTTCATAGCCCCTCTTTCGTTGTGTTTAGAAACACAGTTTTGAATTTCATTTCAATGGGCTTTCACAATAGATATACAATAATTTCCATATACATGTAATGATGGTAGTATTATCTGCTTAAGGTTTTAGCCAACACAACTTAGGAAACTCAGAGCCGAGACACAACTAAACAGGGATGCTATCCAACAAAGAGGCTAGAGTGGGGAAGTCCTCCATATCACAGGCTAAGGTGTAACTCAAGGTACAACTAAAACTGGAAGGTGATGAATGGATGGGGAAAGTGAAAAATGATGCCAAAACTAGCAAGCCATATAATGGTGGGAATGATCACTTCCATTCTCCTAAGGAGGGTGAAACCAATGAGTATAAACAAGAACTTCATAATTTTCAGCAAGCTAGACCATATAGATATAATATAACAACCATATAGATATAATATAACAACCATGTCCATAATATATAAATACACTGCCAGATCATGACCAGTAAATGCTAAATCATGCTACCAAAATGACCAGAAAAGCAATATAAACCAATAGACATCCATATACCTGCTGGGTCATATACTTGTACCAACCATTTGAACCATCATCTGTCAACTGGAAACATGCTGCTGCACATCTGGGCACTGCATATTGCTCTGAAAATATAGGTGATCCTGGAATGAATGCTCATCTGATGCTGATCTCAAGCATCTCAATGTAACGAACTGACTGAAAAAAGGGCTGGAATCTGATCTGAAGATATGGTATCCCCAACTACTATAAATGTGATAGCACATCCTACAATCAAATGTTTTACCAACGACTTCATTTCTCTTTAGTCTTTGCTTGAATGCCATTTTGAGTTGAAGCAGATGCTTGCTTGTGCTGGGTGGCACGATTGTGCATTTAGCTCAAGATAGGTTGGGAGAGTCATCACTAAACTAGTGTACATTGATTCCTTTTGAGAAGGACTGCAAGAAGTGTGCATGGATTTGGTAAAGGTTCTCTACTTGGTTGATGGGGATAAGCTTGTAATGGGCTACATGTATGAAGCCATGGATAGGGTTGAGAAAGCTACCTGAAATTATTATGAGGTCAAGGGTACACATGGATATGAAAAATACATGAAGATCTAGGATTTTATTAATAATCAATGGATTGGGATGGCTGATCGTCCCATTTATGTAGAAACACTTTTCCTCAATCCCGGCTTTGCATATGTTTCGAGTGATTAAATCACTTAGAGCATTTTTTCTTAGAGGGGCAACTCAGTGACAAAAAATGCTAAAAATGACTCAAAAAGGTCAAAAAATCTCAAAAAGTAAATAAGTGGGCTTGTGCCCGGAGTGTGCCAAGTGAGTTGGCATCTCGTCTCATGTGGAGGGCGATAAAGCATGTGTTTTAAAAGTCAAATCGCGAGGATGGCGAATGGCTAGAGTTTAGGGATGCACCCCCTCTCTTATGCCTCACGTGTGGGTATGTGGCGGCTCCCTTTTCCTTGATGGATATCCCAAGGAGGCTATGCGCCTACCTCTTGAGAGTTGGCGCATCCTTCTTGGATGCAAATCCCCTACATATCAATCACAAGGATTCACGTGGATCTTGGATCCCTCATTCAAAGGAAGTCGCCCTCCCTCCTTGATGCACCCTTCTCTTCTTCTTTGGCTATAAAAGCAAGAGCATTCCTCACTTCTCTTCATGAAGTGTGGAACCTTTGCTCCTTTTGTAAACATTTTTTGAATATTCGTTAATAGAATAAGGATTTGGAGGTATCGTTGTGTCTTCTTTTCTTGGATGGATGATCATTGCTCCATGTGTTAAATGAGGTAATCTTGTGGATTCCTTGTTTTCATTTGTTCTTGCTTTGCAAATCTAGAGCCTTATATGATTAGTATGATCAATAGGATTGGGTAGTTTAGTTTCATTGCTCGAATAAATTGCTATTTTAAAGATCTAGGATTTTGCATATTGGTTTGCTTACGGGTATGCTCTTCTTATTTTTAATCTAGGATTTTACTATATGATTTAACAAGTTTCGTGCAAGTGTGAAGGGATCTTTAGGTACTGTTATCATGTCACATACCCCAATTTTGTAAAAAATATGTAATTGTTTTTATTATATTCCTAAGACATTATGTTAAATTTAATGCTAAGTAGGAATTGATGACTTAGCAGAGTCACTAGAAATGGAATGTAATTCAGAATATTTTATTATTAATAAATAAATTATGGAGACAATAGCATGAGAGAGCTGTTAAAAAGAGGTTACTGGTCAAACTGGTGGATGGAACTAGGTGGAAAGACAAATGACAAGTGGCAACATCCTCAAACACTTCCTAAGTTGCAGGTGGCAACTTCCCTATATTTGGGGTCATGATTCCCCAAGAAAGTGGAATCTGAGCAGGTGGCTCATTAATTGACAGTTAACCCAACAAAGACCTAGGCAATCTTTTAAATAGTACTCAATGAACTGAGCTGGGGGTTCAAAAATGGATTCTAGAGGGAGAATACATTCAGGTGAATGTTATTCAGGAATCCCATTGAGGAAGAGGGAATTACAGTAAGGAAGTTGTTTGAGAGGAATGTTGCAGTAACTTGGTTCCATTATAGCTGTTTGGGCTGAGTGAATTATTTTGCTGCACCTAGTTCCAGCCAGGGAGACCAGAGCAAGCTCGGGGGTCCTGAGAAGTGCTGTCTGGGCACTCTCCAGGAGTTGGTAGGGAGGAACAGCCTTCCATTGCTGTTGTTGTCCACAGCTTATACAAGTTCTGCTATTTTATTCCTTATGACTGTTATTTTATTCTTTATGTTTATTAAATATGAATGGATGTATGCTGTGTTTAAATTCCTATATGTCTTAGGAGTAGTTAATTAGAAAGTTAAAATCTCAGAATAGTCATAATTAGATTTGGTAGAGTTATTGTGTTTATCGGCATCCCTAGTAATAAGTAAATTTTTATTAACTAGGTATATATACTGTATTCAGTATAATAGTAACATTAAGTAGTAACTTATTATTACATTTATAACATCTATCTATCATGTATTCAATACAACTGTAAAACTTTCTGTATTAGTTTATTAATACCATTAAAAACCTAGTTTAATTATAATTCTTGAATAGACAAGCAAGGATTATATATAAATAATTGTACACTGTATATTACAAAATTTGTTAAACAATCATAGGAAACAGTATTAAAATATAATCAGATATATTACAGTATCGATAGCATTATCAATATCGTTGCAGAACATTTGTAGCCACAGTTAGATTATGTATATCAGGGTACAAACCCTAGTCCAAGTTTGACCAGTTTTAAATCTGTTACTTAACTCAAAAACTTAAACTCTAGCTAAAGATTATTCAGTTTTTACCTACCAGTCAAATCCATGTACAAAAACCCTAACAGAAATTCTTCACAAGGAATTCGTCAATAGATAAATAATCTAGTTATTGTTTTAGAAACAATAGAATTAACAGAACCATAATCGAAATAGCAGAACAGTATAAACATCGAGCCCAAAACTTCAGTTATATCCTTCACTTGACTCACAGTATCGACAGAGCCATATTCTTAATGACATAATAATCGTTTAAACAAATCGTAACTGTCAAAATTAATTTAAACCCTATCATTCCAAACTTTACAGGTATTTAAACATTGAGAATCAATACAACGATTTCACCTACGGCCGCAACCCATTTATTAATAGAAGCATTACGTAAACATCGAAATTTACAACGCACGCCACACCCAGCTCAAATATACAGAATGACTGTAACAAGTCGTATTATAAAAGCTTACATTACACAGGAAGAAAAACGTATAAGCAAAACCAATGCTCAATAGTTAAGACATTATTCTACCTACAGCCGAGCCACAAATCCACGGTATAAGTGGATTCAAAACTTAAAATTTTACTACTACTGAACATAATTCAAAATTAAAAAAAACGCATGCATTAAACAAGCCATTATACAGGTAACACTTTATATTAAGTCAAACTCAAAAACCTGGGTGTTAACCCTAAATCTTTTCAAAGTGCTGTAACGAAACTAAAACCCCAAGGCCGTAACTTCATCTTCAGAACAGGCCCACAGCTTGTTTCTTTTATACAATAATTCTTCCATAAACCCTAACTACCACAAGAAAGATGAATACATTACATATGACTGTAGCCATAACATTTCACACACATCACAGGGTTAAACCGTCCATGAACTTGGGTAACAAGCAGCTACAAGACCAAACAGAATGAAGATAGCCACAAGGATGGATCTTTCAAAGACCAAACCCTAATCATCCTAACCACCAACAAGGAGGAATGCCATGGTGAAAACGAGGCTTACCCAGTAAGAGCCAAACGCCGAGGGTTATGTCCTGTACACCTTCCGGAGTAGCCAGCACCTGCAACAACAGTGTAGTATCAGTTACAAACTTAAATTTTGTTAAACCATTTCTTTTAAACTGAAAAACGAAGGAATAACTGTAGCTTACCAGCGAACTTTAATGGAGTTCCAAACTCAGTAATTATCCCGTCAACCGCGAGCAGAGAAGGTGTAAACCCTTCCTCGTCACCGAATGAGCAACTGACAGAAGCAAAAGATTTATTTCCACGATGGAAGCCGTGACAAAAACAAGTCGAACGATACCCTCATGCCAGGACCAGACCAGTAAAGAAAGTCAAGGGATAAACCCTAGGTATTTAACACACTCATAGCTGTCAACAACCAAATTTAAAGACTCCCAAACGATAAAGAGAACAAGCAAAAGAACTGTAGCAACCTGGAAGTTGTTACCAACAGTGACACAACAAAACTCAGACCAGGGGATTTCGCAGAACGACCCGAGCCCGAAGGCGAAGGAAAAATGACAAGGTAGGGTTAGGTCAATTGTTTTATATCACCAAACACTTGGCTCTTGATTAACCACGTAGCAGTTTAATTTTTCCATTGCAGTGGGTCGACACTCCATAGTTCCACGATGACATACCAATTATTGTTAATCAATTAAAATCATAGCAGGGATGTCCAATTATGGTAATGAACCATAGTTCAATTTGCCAAATATTCCATGTTAAAACATGCTTTTGACTTTTGCATTGGAGAACAATAACACTTTGTCCTACAATCATTACAATCATGCAAATGACAATAAAGTTCAAAGATCTCGATGAGATTCTTATCTTTGTTGCTAAATAAAAATCCATAACATGTGTAAATAAAATTATTGCATGATTCTTCATAATGGATAGTTCACATGTCATCCTTTTAATAATCAAACATTAGAATGATGTCTTATATACCTTGCCTTATATTCAATGAAACCTTGCTTTATCTTTAGCATTCGAGATTAAGTCTTGGAATCTGTTTAGACATAGAGGATACGATAAATTATTATAACAATTTTAAGGAGGTTTCAAGTATGTTATTTGTTGTTTATAAAAACTATCACTAAATTGCCATTCACCCTATCTTCTTATGTGACAAGACTTAGATTATTCTTAAGCCTGTAAGATAATGAATGATGCTAGGGTTTAGCTGTTACAATTCCGCTACGAATTGCCGTTTGTCATAGTTTTGCACAGATGATTAAGACATGTCTTTCCTTCATTATGAAACTTCCACCGGTGGATCTCAAGCTATACAACTCATAAAAATTTGACGAAGGTTACCATAGACCAAGCTACTTCTAGTTACAATATAATGAGAATCTCTTAACTGTCTCAAGCTCCTAGTGAAGTAGATAAAAAGAAACAAATAGATTTTTGTTTTTCCTTAATACCAACGAGTTTAACCAGTTATGATACTTGAGGACTATTCTACAAGTGCTGATAGATTTTATTTAAGTATTATTTATGGAAACAAAAGTAGACTCCAAGCAATGCAAACTCTTAAATTAATAATAGAAGACAGGTATCGACAGGTCATCTTTGCATTTGATGAAGATAAGAAAAGTACAAAACTCAGTGATATCTTTAACTCCCAATCCTTGCAAATAAAGTGTAAATCAAAACATGTTTCTGAATTTTGAACTGGGCATAATGCAGGAAGAATTATACCTTTAAAAGCTTGATAAACCTGGTTAGCATGCCTAGACTTTTCACTGAATGATATGGTACAACTAAATTGACTTATAATGCCTTAAAGATTATTGCGGCGACCCGAACGTTACTTGTATATCTGTAAGAGAAGAAAAATCTGTTGCATTAGCTCGTAAGCTAAGTAAGCCCAGTCTGTCATAGCAATTTCCCCCTGGTGGTTGAAAAACAGAAAAACAATCAGCAATGGTAAAGAAACTCATATCCAAATCTAAGTATAACAACAGATCATTCAGACACATTTATGATCACTTTAACTAATCAAACAGATCAAGGAATGCATTTATTAGAATTACATGCTAATTTAAAAATTTTAATTTTTTCGGAAATTTTGGGTTTTGACATATCACACCATAGTAGCTGGGCTACCATGTTTGCAGAGTAGATATCTGCACATTTCTGAGCTTTGCCTTTGCATATATTCAGTGAGATCAACTATGATGAGTAGTATTATTTATTATCACTCACACATCAGAGCATCCTTGTATCGGGCATTCAATAGACCTTATGCCAAGGCTGAGCCTTAAGACCTCAGATTTGATGCCCGATCTGACCTTTTATTCCATATAGGGCAATGTTCAGTGTTCCAGATGCAGTGTTCTCAATGGGTATAGTGGCCTAGATTACAGATATTGATATATGACCCAGTATATATATGATGTGCATTTGATGTTATTATCTTGTTGTTTAGGTAATTTTGATAGCATTGACTTGGCATATAGTAATTATGATCTGGCAGTATATTAGTGGTAAAATGAAATTGGTTGTTATGGATTATATGCATGATTGTATTACTGACATTTGGAAAATCTTGTTTTATACTCATTGGTCTTTAACTTCCTAGGAATGTGGACATGATCACTATTGTCTTTTTGACTTGCTAGCTTAGGCACCATTTCCACTTGTCTCCATCCATCCATTTATCCTTCCTCATTATGGATCTTTACCCTGACTTACACCTTGACTTGTGATATGGAGGACCTCCCCGCTTTTGCCTCTGAGTTGGACCTGCATCCATGTTTATTTTGTGTCTCGGCTCTGAGTTGGCAACAAAACTTACCTTTGGTGAGTTGGATTTTATGCCGTTATCATTCTAGTCGGTTGCCCCGATGTGTGGTTTTGTGTGGAATTCCCCCTAGTTGCTTGAGTTGTTGTTGGCTAAAACCTGAAGCAAATTGTACTACCTTGGAAACTATTGTTTTATCTTTTGTAAAGCCCAATGAAAAGGGTTGTGAAATTGAATGCAATGAAATGTAAATGCACCCCGGATGGAAGCTGCGATTAGTTGTGCTTCTAAGCACATGCAAAATCCCAGAGGGGTCCTAAAGGCCTAAAAAGCAATGGATAAATGTATGCTAAATCTAAAGATTGCTGGCCAAAGTGAAATGAAATCAAAAGGTCCAAATAAAGCAGTGGTTAAATATTATGCCAAATCTAAAGACTGCTGACCTTAGTGGAAATTTACCTCATTGAGCCTACAGGTCATGATCTGAGATGGAGTAAGGGACAACTAATTCAAAGTGTCCCCTAGAACCTCAAGTTACAGTTCTAGTAGTAGACATTTTGCCATGGTTGAATAAGCACATCTCTGAACAACTCATCCATTTGTGAGACACCGCCATTCCTTGTGTATCTTTGTCCAACACATGCTTAAGTGTGTAGCACCTTTTCCCTCATCCAAAGTATCACTGTGTCAAGTCAGTCAAGTCACCCCCTTTTAGCCTAGCCTTCACCCTTTGCTAGCAAATTGGTCATGTCTACAAATGAGTATATTCTTGAGGTTCTTCTTGAAAGTAAATTATTAACTAACCTACTATTATTTATTAACTGCCAGTGAAGTGATGCTTAATGTTTCAAAGTCTTGCTATGAAAATGATTTAGAGAGCATGTCTTAACTATTTGCACTTGCAGCGGCATGGCTTCTTTGGCCAGGGTTATATTTTGATCAGTTTGACCAAGGTCAACCTTGGGATCCGTGATGAGATGGACCACTTGCATTATATGATGTTGATCTATGGTCCTTTATGCACCTTTTGATGATTCCATATGATGGGCATAGACTTCAGATGATGACTGATGCAATTCTTATTGATTATTATTATTTCCGGATCATCATATTTTTACTTGTCTGGGTATGATGGATGATGCAGATGATCTTACAGGTTATCATGAGGTGTATGAGTACTCATCTCTAGTGGATTTGGGTCATCTGAATCCAATGAGACACTTACTTTTCAGTTCCAGGTACTTCTAGAGATGATTTGAGCAGTTTTTCACCTGTTGACTAGTTTGGCCATGTTGATGTGGCCTGTCCAGCTAGAGCATTGGAGGCTAGTCGTTTCCTAGGGTGCTACAAAGGAAGGGGGTGGTCCATCCATTTGTTTTTACCATATTACCCCCCTTTCGGACATAAGGGTACAGTCAGTTTTTGTGCACAGGCACCAGACAGTGGGTTGTGGGCAGTTTGGTGGTTTTTCAGGTGGAATAAAAATGGAATAAAAAGGTCATTTAGGAATTCAATTTGGGCAATTGAGGCAAGGTTTTGGCATGAGGTTTGCTCTGAGGTCATCTATGGTGTATCCCACTCTTTCCAAATCAGTTTGCAACAGTCAGTGGGGTCCACACAATCATCAGGATGTGATTTGATGCATTCTTCTCTCAGTTGAGGGGGCCAGGATTTGATCATTTGTGTATTTGGACATGTCATTGAGTCATATGTTATATCATTGTGGCATGGGGTCATGCTAGTGAAGGGGAATAATACGTCCTAGCCCCACCATGTGCTCCTAGTCACTTGTCCTAGTAATCTTATGTGGCACACATGTGTTTCTAGTCATCCTATGTTGTGCGCCATCCCCCCCTTGGGCGTCTTAGTGAGGTCGCACTCCCTCTTTGTGAGTGATCCATGTCATATTTGTATCGGCTCATCTTAGCCATTGATTATATTGTTATATCTTTGATCTCAACCACTAGTTTTCAAAAGTGGTTTAGGGTTTTGGTCTCTCTCTCTCTCCTATAAAAAGAAGAGACCCCCTCATTGAAAAGGGACCTTTGGAGCTCTTCAAGCTTGGAATAAAAATACTATTTTGTGGATCTTGGGGTTTCAAACGCTTTTTTGCAGGGAGGTCGAATTGGTGAAGAGGAGGACGATTTTTAGGGAGGCTATTGTGGGGAAACCCGATATCTTGCCTTTGGATTGGCCTTTTGTCTCAGGGAGTATCATTATTGTATCTTAGTGACATAGTTGATGCTTTCTCTTTCATCTTTTCATCATTATAGTCATTCTTTTGCTAGATCGATTCTCATATAGATCTTTTCTTGCAGGAGGAGGGCGAACTAGCCATCTTGGAGGAAGTGCGATTTCACTTGGAGCTTTGGATCTCACTCTTGAATATACACACAGGGGAAAAATTATCAATTTGCAAAGTGGCCACAAGCTTTTGAGGTATGTTCTACAAGGTATGTATCTAGTTCCATCCATTTTCATTCATTGGTCATTAAAACCCTAAAATCAAAACCCTTGCATTTTTTTTAATTTTTCAGACCTATAGAGATCTAGCAAATACTTGGGCTTAATAATTAAAACCCACCTCTATAATCATCTTAACATTCCCGATCTAAATTTTGGTGGTAGGTTGGTCCTCCCATGGCCGTTGACATAATTGCCGGGGCGAGTCCGATATGGTGGTAGGTTGGTCCTCCCATGGCCGTTGACATAAGTGTCAGGGCCAGTCCGGCATGGTGGTAGGTTGGTCCTCCCATGGTTGTTGACATATGTGTCGGGGCCATTCCGACATGGTGGTAGGTTGGTCCTCCCATGGTCGTTGATGTAAGTGTTGTGCCATTCCGACATGGTGGTAGGTTGGTCCTCCCATGGTCGTTGATGTAAGTGATTTCCCATTCTGACATGGTGGTAGGTTGGTCCTCCGATGGTCGTTGATGTAAGTGCTGAGCCTTTCCCGAATGGTGGTAGGAAAGTCCTCTCATGTCGGTTGATGTAAGTGTTGTGTGATGTGCATCTGGGCTGTGCTCTGTGGGACAATGAGATGATCTGAAGATGATGAGGCGATAGTAGGAGACACAGATGTTTGTAGAGGCAATGTAATGACTGGTCCTGGGCTGTACCTACTTGATGGCTTGCTTGCAGAGATGATGAAGACCTACATGGAGGCTAGGCCTACATCCAACATGAAAAAGGGCTGGCTCTGTAGAACTTCCTATGATGAGTAGATTCGAGAGATGTCACCAATCGATGATCGACATGATGAGGATTGCAGCAACGATGATGAGGATCCAGTGTTGATGATGATGTTCCAACATTGATGATGATCCAACGACGAAGACTTGTGTCCAGATGTGTTGATGACTGTGTCAAAAGAATACCTTCCTAGTTAAGAGGGAGTGTTAATGTAATTGTAACTTCTGAAGATATTCACATGTATTTTATATTGTATTTATTATTGTATTTTATTTGTACCTCCAATGGAGATGGTTATTCCTCCGGTCAAAGAAGTCATTATTGTAATTGGTCATGTAAAGTCATTGAGGTTAACCCTCCATTGTAAGTCGGGGCAATAGACCCTAGAGTCAGATTTTATTAGGGTTAATAGAGTCTTCTAGAGAAGTCGGCCCAGTCAGGTACAACTGGGGCTGACCTAGTAAGTGAAAAGGTCAAGTGAAAGATAATGTATAAATAGAGAGTGGAGCTCTCTCATTTGTACACAACACTCACTCACTCAATTCGAATTAGTGAGAGAGAGAAGACAAGTTCACATAGGAGGAAAAGAGAGAGCTGCAAAAGACCATCTTTGTTTTGGGGTTTTACTTTTGTGACATTGTATTGGTGACTATTCTATCTCTGAGGAAGTTGCGGGGTTTTCTCCTTTATGGTTTCCCCGAGGAAATTCTTTGTGTCTATTGTGTTATGCTGTGCATGTTATTCTTTCAGTAATATCCTAGATAAATATTGATTAAAAGTAGAAAATCTAACACAGAGCCGCCAGCTGGTATTTTCCCTTGCCCATGGCAGTCAAAGTTGGTATTCATGATAATAGCTGAGTAGGTATATAGGTTGTATTTGGGGTATATTCATTTGTCTCTCTTGTTTATAGTGATAACTGTGACTATGCATGGTATTTGACAGTGGTGATGTTATATGCTTTGGTTGTTGTCATGGATTTGTGGTCACGAGTTGTCTGACAATTTGAATGTAAGGCCTTTTCATATGCTCACTAGTTGCTTACCTTATGCAGACTTAGCCTTACCTTTGCTATGTATGGCATCACCTTTTCACTTCCTTCCATCCATTCGTTTCTTCCATTTTTGATCTTTGACCTTTGACTTGGACTTGGATTTGTGAGATCAAGTACCTTTCCCCCATTTAGACCTCTATGTTGGTTAGACTCCATGTTTACTTTGTGTCTCAGCTCTAGAGTGTGTGTCCTGGTCCCTTCCCGTCTACTTGTACGATGCCTTGTGGATTGGATGTGTGGCTAATGTCACCGGATTGTCTCTTTTAGTCTTCTAGCCTAGTTATCCTCGAAAATGCATCAGAACGCATAAATGCTATATCTAAAGGATGCAAGGGCAACTGTGATTAGTTGTGTTTTTCAACACCAGGCCTAAATGAAATAAAAGTAAATAAGTCTTCTATAGCTAGTTAGTGGCCAAGGCATGAACACTCATCCTTTGTATGATGTAAGGCCATTTGCCCCTACAAGGCAATGGGGTGGTAACCCCATCGCACCTATGGACGGTGGCAAGCAATGGAGGTCAGACCAAGTCATTATATGGGGCCCACAAGTGAAGAAATTTGACAAAATAACAAATTCTCTTTGTGAAATTTTATCAAACACATTGAATACATAACTTGGTCTATGATTTATTTGAGTTATGATTTATGTAACTCTTGTACAATAAATCTACTGATAACTGAAATATAAACACTTATACATTCTCCCAATGACCTAGCTGAAGACAAATGCATATACATCAAGAACTCGGAAATTTAGGGCCAAGCCCAGGGCAAAACCCTCACACTTCATGAGGGAAAACCCAGAGAGATTTTATTAGAGAGCAGCAAGTAAATTACAACAGAGATATTAAATGCTAGGCAATTTGAAATACATTGAGAAATGTGCCACAAAACATAAATAAAAGTACCAACAACAAATGTAGTTGTACGGCCCTTTGTACGACCTCCTTCCACAGTAAAAACTACCTTGAAAAACGTGCCAATGGCGTCCCTTGATTTTTGTGCCAATGTTCTTCAACAAATTGCAGAGAACAACCTCGAAATCTGTGCCAAAAAATTGCTTCCCAAGTCTGCAGCATTAAATGCTACTATACGAACTGTACAGCCTACTATACGATCCGTATAGTACGGCCTTTTCTTGGTTTCTGTGCATAGGTACAGATTCTCTCTCCTTGGTATTTGTGCCCTAGCAAATCTTAGTCTCCTCCTTGCTGCAACTCGTTCTCTCTCTCTCTCACATGTGGGTTTGCTCTCCTTGAAACCCTTGATCTCTCTCTTGTCTCTCTTGTTGTGTATGTTCTTTCTCTTTCACTAGACTTGTATTTATACTTTGTTTTCTCAAAAACCCTAACTCAAAAACCTAACTAACTTTCCATCCAATGGTTAGGATGATTTTTGATCTAATGGATTATATTCAATGCTCCTTTAATAATTACATCTCATAATTAATAATACATTAATTTTTTTTTTAGACAACTTAAAGTACATTATACTGAAGTACTTTAGTAAAAAAGTCACTTTAAAATTATAACAAGCCTAGTGAAGACAACATTGTGTCCCCCCCATGGTAAACAAAAAAACATAGGAAAATGACATTCCTCATTATAAATCTCAACACTCCCTCTTAATGAGGGAGGTCTCAACACAATCACCTTGACCACTGTCAAGAGCTTCTATTAAATCTGGAAGCTGATGTCGGAATAAAACTGGATCCTGCTCATTTTCTCTGTGCTGGCTAAGTCTTCTGCTAGTGCAGCTCTCCCCATCTGAAGGTACCATCTGTGCATTTGCTTCATTTTCAGACTCTGATTCAGATAGCCATCCACCTGAACTTGGAAGCATTACCTCTCCATGCAGAAAGTAAAGTTTATCTCTTCTATTCCCAAGTAGAATTGTATCATCTGAGTTTTCTGTCTGATAGAGAAACACATTTCCTCTTTTGATGAAAACTCCATACCCATCATCCTCCAATGATGATATAGAAATTCTGCTGACTTTCATACCTGGGACAAACAATACTCTGTCTACTTCAAGAACCTCTCCAAAACTTAGTTGGAATTTCACAGTTCTAACTCCTCTGATTTCTGCTTGAGTACTTCCAATATCTGTTTCAACAAAGTGTCCTGGGGCTATTTCTTCTATCCTCTGAAAACTTCCATATTTCCCCGTCATATGGCTTGTTGATCCACTATTAACTACCCACATGTCATGGAAATCTAGAATGCTACCTACACTAGTCTGTACTGAGACTAAGGAGAATTCTTGTTCAAATTGGGAAGCAAAATCCTACACATGTCTGAGTGATTCCCTTTTCCCTTCTTTCCTAGAGATCGCAGTGTCAAGGCTTACCATGTCAGATCTCCTTGTCCTAGCCTTGTTTTGTTCACCTCACCCATCATAGCAACTTGGTTAAGTTTGGAAGTGGGCATATGTAAAGGGCTTCATGAAGAATTGTCTGACTACTTTTGCACAAGTCTTATGATTATTTAATGATTGATCACCATTGTTATGTTACTCATGTTCTAGTTTGGTTATTAGCATACATAGGAGAGCATATTTTACCCCATGTGCATGCATATTCATTCAGTTTGGCTCAATTATCAGTTTTTGCTCAGTTTTGACTTGGTCAACGAGCATGGCCTTGGAGCCAAGTATCATTACATATGTCCCAGTATTGTTTTTGATGCCTTTGGAGGCTAGTTTCATCATTCCAGTGCTTCAGAAATGCAAAATTGGTTCAATGCAGTGATTGGGTGAATTTTTAATAAAGTGAACCAATTTTTATTAGATTTTGGAAAAATTATTTGAAGGCCTTCCACCAAAATCGTTTTGGGGGTACGAGTAATGCGTATTACCAGATTGCTATCTTTTGGAATTTTTGGGACAATCAATTTTTATTCCGAGCAGCAGAAGATCATGTTTTGGGCATATTATATGGTTTATAGAGGATATTTGGAAGATAAATTAAATTAATTAAAGTGACAATGGTTTAGTAGATGGAACAAAGGGTGAATGAATGGCAAAGTTTTGACTTGGATGTTCTTCTTCATGCTCCAGAGGGTATCCAAACCCCCTTTTTTTGATGTATTATCATGTTATATCATTTTATTATATGTATTAAGGTGTTGTGAGGCAATTCACCCCCCTCATCTAGTTGATCCATGTAGTGAGTGTGAGATTAGATCTTCACCATTGATTATCATTGTATTATCTTTTAATCTCAACCGCTCATTTAAAAAGTGGTTAGGGATTTGGTCTCTCTCAAACTATTTAAGAGAGTAGACCCCTCATTGTAAAGGGACTTTTGGCTCTTGGAAATTCCAGCTAATAGAGAAAATATATTTTGGAAAAACTTGTTTATCTTGTGTGTGATGTTCTTGCATAGTGATTGCATTATCTTACTCCATGAACACTGGTGAAATCTTTGGGCTTCTTGTTAGCATTCGATTATGGTTATTTTGTGACAGGGTAGCGATTTTGGAATAAGGGAGCGTAGCATCTCTCTCTGAAAACGTTTCACTATAGGGAGTTTTCTCTTGTGCATTTTATTTGTCAAGTGAAATGCTCTTTGTTTAACTTGTTGTATTAGTTTACCCCTCTTAGATTTCATATTGACAGTCGTTGTATGTTGTGCAGGAGAGGGACGCATTGGCCACATTAGGCATTTCGATTAGGCAAAGATCTTCACCGAGGCTTCACCAAGTTGATCACAATTGAGGAAGAGTGTGACTATCTTGGCATCGGCCAAGATTCCAGGTATGATTTAAATCTTTTCTCTCTAGTTTAAATTTCTAGTCCACTAGTCAACATTTTCTTCCAAGTATAAAACCCTCGTTTCGTAGAAGTAGGATTTCTGGTGACCTTCTGCTCCTATGGTTAAAATCCCAAGTTGGAATTGGCATAAAACTCTTAGAGACCAAGTTTGGTTTACATCTGACTCCATTTGCCCATTTTTAGCACTGGTCTCCTTTGGATCAATTCTCCCTCCTTGGTTATCTGTTCATTTTTCGGTTTTGGTGATCTGGGTGTTGCTTGAATCTTTACTAATTGCCATATCTAACATCTAGCAACAATTTCTAGTGCCATCAAATTATCGATTTGCCAATTCATAGCCATTTCTTATTTCAACTGCTTAAAGCCTAGCTAGTGTGAATTTGATATTTTGTATTGGCACTTGTTTTATCTTAGATTCGGTTTAAAATCATAGTTATTGGGGTAAATTATCCTGGTTGACAATCTTGCTATTCAATAAGCCTCATCAACTTGTTCCTCGAATCCTCACCTCAGTACTCTTCTTTGTGGATCTAGGGTATTAAATCAAGATATCACCGCTTACAATATCTTCTTATTGGTTGTGTGTGTCTTGTCTATAGAGTTAGTCTTTCCAAGATAGCTAGAGTCTCCCCCTTGGTCTTGCTAATAGCTTGGCCTAAAGTGACAAGAGCCTGTCCGGTGTGACAGCTACTCCATCAGTAGTGGACGAGGTCCTTGCGGTGTCACTTGGTTTAGCTGCCTGCCCTCTACCATCCTTGATAGGATCCCTCTTAGTAGCGGCTACAATCTAGGTGATAACAGCTACTTGGCGATCGAGTTGGGCTCTCCCTAACCCAGCTCGCACTGTTTGCCTTGTCCTTGCGTTAAGTCTGGGTGTGTTGCCTGCCCAACGTCCCCTCCTTCATCCGACTTACTAGCGCATCCGCAAACACTCTCGTGATGCTCATAACCAACTCTTGCTGCGTTCTAGGTGCACTTCACGCAAGCGTCCCATGGTCGGGTGCCCGCCTTCTTGGGTGCACTTCTTCACAACCACTGCGTTCCAGCAGCTCCCTACTACGACTCTTCTTGAGCGCACTCGACACTTCTTCACCCGAAACACTTCTTAACACTTGGTGAACGTTGTCCAACTTTCAACTTTGATACCACCTGTTTCGACAAAAACAATGGTGAAGAGCCTAAGTGATTCTTTGCTCTAATACCACCTGTCACGGGCTTGGAAGTCCGACCCAAAAACCCGAGGCTCCCTCTCTTTCCCAACCGTGCGACACTGGTCAGGAGCCACTCTCGATGGTGAGACCATCCTGCGGCGAAACCTGCCAGATTATGCCTTCCGAAACATGCACACTTAAGAGTTTGTTATACTTAGCCAATTTCTTAGTTATGATGTTACCACAGTAAACACTTAGCCAAAGAACATACACGCTAAAGAACAACAACACATGTGTGCTGGAAACACCCCAACCACGTGTGCCCAAGTATATATATAATACACAATGGTACAAATTTTTTTTTATGCAACAACGAAGGATGCCACATCCTGTCATCTCTTCGAGAGCATGCCCACAATGGCAGCTGCTCAAGTCACAATGTCAACCGACGATGCATTTCTTCTGTCTAGGATCTACATATAGTAGTGCCCACAGTCCACATCAGCGCCTTGCTCATACGCTTCGATTGAAATCTGTCGCAAGTCTCCCGACAAGTTGCGCTCCACCGCAACCTTGCCAACCAGCCGGGCTCACCTCTCTTAGCAACCGCATCCTTGAGAGTGTACCCACAAGTCTACTGTGAGTCTGCCTCCACACAACCCTCACATTCTGCCCAAGTCGCACTCTCCCTCCTTGTAGCTCACAACTCTTTCAACCTGCCTAAGTGCGTCCTGCCATACACTTAGACTCCATCAAGGCGTCTCCTCAAGAGACTTGCCTAAGGAAAGGATGCCTCCCCAAGGTAATGGCGTGGGCCTCCCAAGAACCAAAGGCCTACCACATCTTTTCCAACGAAAGCAACACCCATAAACCCTCCATGCAAACCTCTGCTAAAGACAAGTGCGCCCTCCTTTGGGTGCTCCCAGAGGAGGGGTACGCCTCTTGTGTGTTGCAGACTTCAAATGCGCTCTTCGTGTTCCAACCAAACTTGGCTGATTCTTGCTTCCCATCCACACGTTATTTATACATCCTCAAGCAAGTGTGTGGGGTGCAAGTCACGTCGTGCACCCCTCTAGCCGACGCTCGTGCCCACACTTGGGTGTTCTTCCTGCCGGTGTGCCACACTTGTCGCGTGCGTGCATCCATCTCCAATGTGGCACCCACCAACCGACCTGTTCATGCCGAAGGTGCTCGTGGGGGTGGGCGTACCTTGCTGCTCATGCAAGGAGTCTACCCACCCACACTCACGCCAAGCAACCAACCAACCATCGGTCTCAATGAAGTGTGACGCACCCAACTCGTGCTTGTCTCCAATTGCACCACGAACCGACGAGCCTCACTCTAAGTGGCCCAGGGAACCCCAACAATCCTCTAACTCAGGACCATGATAGGGTGCTTGTTGATGTTTATAGCTCGGACAAGTATTTCCAGGGGTTGGTTTCTTACCTATTGGAATTGTTACTATAACTTCTCAGGTACTTAGGAATTTCACTTTAATTAAAGGATTTTTATTTTTGTAAGACATGGGCAAAAGATTTATATTATCAAAAGAGAAATTACAATTTCTAGGGTGATTGGTGTACTAGTAGGAAGGCCAGACCAGTCCCCTCTCCAAAATTCCATCATTAACATCCAGTTCAAACTGATATAATTGCAGTCCATAAAACTTAAAGTATTGAAGCTGAAAGCCTTGCCTATGTCCGTAAGACTTAAAGTACTGAAACTAAAAGACTTTACCATGCCTGTAAAAGTTTTGAGACTAAAACTACAAAGACGAGGTGCTCGACAGGTCGAGACTTTTAAACAAAATTGAAAATCCACTGTTTCTAGGATACTAAGATCCTGACTATGTTGGTAATTAGAACATCTAGGACTGACATAGAGAGAGGAGTTATTCATCATCCAAAATGTTGATAATTAGGACTAACGTTGATTTTGCTTCCTCTGCTGTCGTTAGAATTTTACCGGTGTTCTCCTTCATTGGATGCCTGCAGTAGATAAGCCCTGCATTGGAGGGAGGCACTCTCTGCTAAAAAACCTTGCCAGTCAGCTCACGAGCTAGGACATTTAGCTTGGCATCATATTCTTGTTGGTTTTACAAAATTTGCTGAACCCTTGTCTCCAAACCCCCCACTTTGTTCAAGAGGCTTGAACCGTCATTGCCCTCTGCAAACAATCCTCGGGTACTATCAGTTATGGCACAATGCATAAGAGCTTTGGTCTGCCACAGGGTCAAGGTTTTGGAGTATCAAGTTTCCCTTGTGTAGGTATTCCTAGGGTTTTCCTGTAGCAGACCGAGCTCCTCTTCTAATTTCTCGACTAGTGGAACCTCCAACTTTTTGGCAATTCTGTCCTCCATCCTGAGAATGTACTCCTTCATTGCGGTTTGACAATGCCATGAAATCCAACCTTTTGTCCTCTCTGCTCCCCGAGTACTTGGGGCATGTGAGTTTACTTAGGGCCATTAACAATTTTGCGGGTTGTTCACTTGATATGAGACATTTTGCTCAGGCAAGAGGATCTCTGCCACTGAAACCAGATACAAAATTTGAACATCGCGAAGGGCCTGGCAAGACTATAGTAGTGCTAGGTATTCTTCCATTCCCTTCTATATCTTCTCGATTTGGGTCTCTTACCTAAGCCAAGGACACCAAATCTCTCCATAATTGCTTCCCAAGCATGGGCTCTGAACTGGAATGCATCACATGAGGTGGGGTGTCGAGCTCTCACGTTGAGGGTGAAGCCATCCGAGGTAAGGTCTGTCTGTAGTACAATTGGCAACAAGGCTAATGATTGCTACGGACTAGGGTGTTTGGACCATAATGGTGTTGCGCTATGGGATGGTGTTGCGCTATGGGAGGTGTCTGCCTCGACGAGCTGGTAGTCCTCTAGACGATCATGCATAAAGGCATTAGGGGAGCGATCCACACGAGTGTGACACCCGTCGTGGGGAAATTAAAGGAATTATTAAAGTGAACGCCCTTTTATAATTAATTTGGGTTAATTTGGAGAAAAGCCTAACTTTTGGGCTTTAGTGATTTAAGTTAATCAAATGAATCACAATCATCGATCTCAAGTGAATGAGATCTAATCTCAGCCATTGAAGTTAGGGTTTTGGTTCATCCTAAAAGTATAAAAGTCAACCAAGGGGAGAGGAGAGAAGATACATAATCTTTCAAGAGAGAAACTCAGGCATTGAGTGGGAGAGAAGGTCTTTCTGATTTCCAGTCTGTTGGGCAGGAGAAAGAAGAAGCAACATTCAGGGTGAAGCAAGCAATTGAACCAACTCAAGGAGGAGCTAAAATTTTCTGTTGTAGGGAGCCGTACAAACATGCTATACAAGCGTATGAATCCATACAACCATATAGAATTCCATACAGGTCGTATAGGCAGTTGTACAGATCCTTACAATCATACAAACTATATAGTATGGATCCGTACAAGCCGTACAACAGTTTTGTAGGGGAAAAAATTATGGGTTTTGCTGAAGTGTTTTTGGGGCAATTTTGTAGATTGGAGATTCGTCTTCTGTGGGGAAGAATTTGCCAGGTATGATGTTTAATTTCTTAGGGCCATTTTCCCAGTAAGGGAGCCCTTGTAAGCTTGGAATATTCTTAATGAAAAATTGATTTTGAAGGGTAGAAAAAATTGTGCATGTGTTTTGTTTTATCTAGGCCTGAGATCAGAAAAATTAATAGTGCATCGACCTAGGTTAATGGAAGCCTATAAAGTGATGTTCAAGGCTCATTAAAAAATGGGGGTCAAATCCATCGTCTATTGTAATTCCAGATTGACAATTGAATAAAAATTCGTTGATCCACATATGTTTTCCAGTTTTCTGTGTTCTTGATCTTTGCATAGTGTATTCTTGATTTCTTTCTTGTGCCGGTTGTTAGGACTAGTTAGCAGATTGGAAGATTACTTTTTTTCTGATATGTACTAAATGTTGCAAGTTTTCAGTGAGTTGTTGAAACCCCTTAGGACTTGCAGAGTGGCAAAACAACTCCTTAGCTCCCTCCTAGTGACCAGGACAGAATTGTCATTAGTCCAAACCTAAGTTGCAGGAAACGTCACTTTCGGACCCGTTTCACCCATTGAAATGAATTGAAATGTGTGTGGTACGGACTTGAAACACGTTTCAGTTCGTACGAAATGCGTTTCATGATTTTGAAACGCGTCCGTACGAATTGAAACGTGTTTCAAGTCCGTTTCAATTCTTCCCTGTCGCGTTTCAGTTACTAAAGCTCGCGGATTTCGTGTTTACGCCCAGGAGTTAGAGTTAGGTGACGCCCGCGGATTTCATGTTTACGCCCAGGAGTTAGGTTTTAGATTCTAGAACCTTCTAATATTCATTTTCCAAGTTATAAATAAACCTACACTACTCTCCTCTTCCATCATGAGATTTGCAACTTGAGCATCGACGGCCACGGGAGGTTGTGAGCAATTTGAAGGGACAACGAATGAACTGTGGAGGCAACGATCACCCACAACGTTGAAGGAAGCAACCATTGGGAGGATTGACGAAGGCAACAGTCAAGACGGTGTTGACATTTGACAGAGTTAAGCATTGAAGAGGCAGCGACCAGTCCGTGTGGAAGAGGCAGCGATCAGTTCGTTTTTCTGTTGACATTCGAAGAGGCAACGGTTCATGTTGAAGGCAGTAGGCAATTGACATCAGTCCGGACTCCGTGTTGAAGGCAGTAGGCATCGAGCAAGGGGAGTTGAGCCTAAGGGTAAGTCGTGAGGTAAGTTTAAATTTAAAATACAAAGAAATTTTAGTAAAATATTTAATAAATTTAATGCTTTATGATAATATAAATATTTTTTTTGTGTCACTATGGTGTAGACTCGCAGAGGGATTAGCACTTGATCAGTTAGCTAGAACCTAGAAGCTATAGCAGCTACAACCTACAACCATCACTTTTAGTAGTCAGTCAGTTACATGCATCTTTTGGTGAGCAGTGAACAGTGAGCAACAAAAATTAGTGAACGGTGAGCAGCAAAAATTAGTGAACAGTGAGCAGCAGTGAACTTCCTTGCTAGTTTTCTTAATGTATTTTTGAGGGTTTATGCTTCAAATGTAGAAGTAAATTGTAATAGTTAAAACTTAATTTATTTATTGCAGATCTGAGATCTTTTATAATTTTTTTTGGCAGTAACAATGGCATCCAACCAAGCTACTCAATCAATCCCTAAGCCCAAGAGGACTGACTACTATCCTCTTTGGAGGCACGCTCAAAAAATTGCAAGATGTGCAGGTGGTGGTTCATGGGAATGGCGGTGCATTCTCTATAATATCCAGTATAAAGCTCCTATCCAAGAGTCAGAGCACATTTTTTGCATGAATCAGGAAAGGGGATTGAGAATTGCCGAAAAACAAATGACCTGGTTGAGAGGAGGAAGTATCAAAGTGAGCAGGATGAGGCTGATAGGCTTAAAAGGAGACATGGACAGCTTCATCAACCATCTCCTCATGCTCCAAACATTGAGCCAAGGATTGTGCAAGAGGCTAGGAAGAGGAAAAGCAAATCAGCTACAACAACAAGCATCAAACAATCCTACTGCTATACAATCACCTTCAATTCAAGACAACAGAATAGCTAAACTAGTGAATATTCAAGGGAGAGAAGAAGCTGAAACAAGAGTGGCTAGGGCCATCTATGCTTGTGGTATCCCTTTCAATGTGGTTCGGTCTCCTTACTGACAAGATATGGTGAGAGCAATAAACACAGCTCCTAAAGGGTTCAAGGGGCCCAACTATGAAAAAATGCGAACATATCTGCTAAAAAAGGAGAAGGCACTTGTGGAGGATATTTTAGCAGCAATTCGTGCTTCATGGAGCAACTCTGGGGTTACTATTGTCTCAGATGGATGGACAGATACCAGGCGTAGGCCATTGATAAATATCATTGCCAATTCACCAAAAGGAGCAATGCTTATAAGGGATGAAGACTGTTCAGGGGAGATGAAAGATGCTCAATTCATTGCCGATATTTTAATCAAATCTATTGAGTAGATAGGGCCTAGTAAGGTGGTGCAAGTTATCACGGATAATGCACCAGTTTGTAAAGCAACAGGTTTGATTGTTGACAGCAGGTATGATCACATTTTCTGGACACCTTGTATTGTCCACAATCTGAATTTGATCTTAAAAGAGATTGACAACAAAGTTCCATGGATAAAGGAACTCACAGGGGAAGCGAGGGAAATAATCAAATTCATCACCAACCACCACCACTCTCAAGCAATATTTCGAGAATTCTCCAAATTGGAGTTGTTGAAGGCTGAGACAAGATATGCCTCCAACTTCATCATGTTGCGCCGCCTTGTTGATGTTAAGCAGGCATTGGTTTCTATGGTGGTGAGTCAGCTTTGGGCTGAGTGGAGACATGCAGATACAGATCGGGGAGCTATGGTGTGTAGGTTGTGCCTTGATGAGGAGTGGTGGAGCAAGATAGATTTCTTGCTCAAGTTCACAGGCCCTGCATTTGAGCTTCTACGAAGTGCTGGCACAGATCAACCTTTCTTAGGAGAGGTATATGATGGCATGGATACCATGGTTGAGAAAACCATGGAAATCATTGCACAAGAGTCTTCCAATCTTTTATTTGTTGATGCTGGTTTTGCTGATTTAGTGCAGAAAATCATTGTTGATAGGTGGAACAGTTTCAACACTCCATTGCACACTTTAGCACATGCCTTGAACCCAAGATTTTATGATGAAGAGCTCATTGCTCAAAGCAATGGGAAAAGGAAGGCACCACATAAGGATAGAGAGGTGGCCAATGGAGTGAAAAAAGCCCTTATGAGAATTTTTCCAGCTGATCTACACAAGGAGGTGAAGGAAGAATTTGCTAGTTTTGCTGCAGGGTTGGATGATTATTTAGACATATCAACATTGGATGAGAGAAACACCATGAGCCCAGTTAAGTGGTGGGTTTGTCATGGAGCAAATGGTGTACATTTGCAAACCCTTGCGATTCGTATTCTTTCACAAGTGGCAAGCTCTTCATCGGTGGAAAGGAGTTGGAGCACCTATGGTTTTATTCATTCTGTCAAGCGCAACAGGTTGGGTTCACAGAAGGCTGAGGATCTTGTTTATGTGCATTCCAATCTTTGCCTTGCATCTCGTAAGGGCCCAGAATATAGCAGTGGGGCTTGTAAAGATTGGGATGTCGACCCAGAATCTGCTGACTTGGACCTCTCTCTTGCTGCACTAAATATTGAGGAACCTAGGAATGGTATTGGAAACACTTCTTCCACTCTACATTCTGCTGCTGAGTGTGCTTCTTGTTCTATTTTTGAGGAAGACTATGAAGATGAGGATGACTATTAGTCAAAGCCTTGAGGCTTGAGCTCAACTGCTCATGTTTTACTTTTATTTTCTATGTTAGTATGTTTATTGTTCACGGTTTGATGCATTGTACTTGTAGCCTCATACATAAAGGCTAATTTTGGATATATACTATATAGCCTCGTTTATCAAGGCAGTTTTTGGATATTACTACTTGCATGAATGAAATGATATAGACTTGGGTTCGTTTATCATTTATGATTTTATGATTATCACTTACAGTTGCAGCTAAATGTAATTAATAAGTTTAGGTCTATGTTTTATAATAATTGTTCTTTCCTCATAATATATATATATATAGATATCGCGTTTCCCCGTTTCCAAAATTTGGGGGGGTCGTGTTTCCAACGTTTCCCTGTTTCGTGCAACTTAGGTCCAAACCCAATTATTTAAGTTGCACCCTATTTTGTGGCGAGATTCTTCTATCTCAGAAGCTTTGCCCCTATTCTCCATCCCTCTTCGAATGAGCGTTCTATCCCACCTTTAACCCAATCAACCCTTGAAAGACACTGGTCTTCCCTAATTATTCACTCCTAGTTTCAGATTTCAATACATAAATATACTTGCCTGCAACCCTTTCTTATTTGTTCAATTACTTAACAGGTTCTAGGTACAGTTAGGGAGACCCCCCTAGAGTTGGCATGAACCAACCCTAAGCAAGAGGCACATACGTTGAGGTGACATTGGGTGTAGTGTCTACAAGTTGCATTGAGTCCGCATTGAAGAAAGTAGTGTGGGTTTGAGCATAAACAAACCCCTAACTTGAGATTTGTGAGGACTCGAAGGACTATCCCCTCTTCCCAGATTTCTTAGTAGCATCACTAGTCCAAACCCACTACTAGTAAACAAAAGAGATATTTTAGGGTTCGACGGTGGGGGGCTTCTTCCATCCAACAATAGTAGGTCAATGGGTCGCGCCCCCTCACTTCCACCAGCTAACATTTTGTCTTGAGTTTTCTTCACTCGGCCTCAGATGTTAGGAGAGATGGCCCCTATGGACCATGACACACTATTGTCATTGTTATTTGCTCTTAAGTCTTTAGATGCCTCTCCCTTGTACATCCCTCTCCCATAACAGCTATTTGTTCTTGGAGTCGAGGATTTTTTTGAGGCCTTAGCATAGATTCTTACTTTACTTTCAGTTTCGTGCTTTTTACAAGAGCCACTTTGGGTGCTCCTACTTTGCAGTGACATCATTGTATTTAGCAGTCCCATTGACCTATCTTGTGGTCATTTGTTGACATTAATAAAATTATCTTATCTTATCTATCTACAATTATTTGAATATCTTGTTGAGGCTATTGTCAAATGTATGGATACATTCTATGTAACTTTAGGGGCAAAATCCAACAATCACAAAATAGAATATTGGTTGATAGGCACATACCTTGTGCCTTTTGGATCAACCTTTCCTAGAAAGGAATCCTAGAAGGGACAACAATTTGGTATGTGTCTCCTAAGGATATGTGGGATTGGTTACTGCTAAAGTGGAGAATAAGATTTGGAAATGGTTTGATAGGAACATTCCTCAAGCTAGAAGGATTACGATTGTCTCTAGGATCCAATTCTTGCACAAGAGCTCTCCACTCCTTCCATGAGTGGGCCCCATAGTCCCATAGGTCTTGCTAATGAAAGATACCCTTTAGACTCAATTGACGTGCTTAAAAACATGATAGCTCTGCCACACAGACCCTTGATTTGTCCAACTCCAAATTGGACAAGAAGCGATGTCCCACCCAGCTTGGCTACCCCCCCACTGCCAACGTACCATCCTAACCATCGATCTCCAGGCCAACTTGAAACAAAGACAAGGAAAAGATGATGTCACATAAGCCAAATTCCCCTCGAACCCTACCTAAATTTGACGCTGGAAAAGAACTTTCCAGGGCACCAAGCCCTCCAAGCACCGCCCCAGACACTTGGCCACCAAAGTCATCCTCACTCGCCTATTCTCAATGCAAGATGGGTATTGTTAGAACTAGAGGTTTGATGGGTCCATCGGCTGCAAAGTGTTTGGTCGATGCGGCTGTCATATAAGTTGCATGTGTTTGCTTGGTTGGTTATCTATCCGGGGGTCCCATCCAAAGCTAGGTTGGCCAATTCAGGCCTTTCAAATGGTCGTTGCCCACAGTGTCATCGATTGAAAACGGTCAAACACATATTCTAGGATTGCAAGTTTGCTAGACATTGTTGGGGCTTTGTGGAGGATCAACATCCTGGCTTGTTCCAAAACAAGCTCTATTGGAGAGCAACTTTACTCGGAGATGGACGTTCTCTTGTCTGTGAGTCATTTTCTGGTTTATGGTACTGCACATGAACCTTTACACTATTTGTGAAGTATGTGTTTAATTAGCTATGTTTTTGCTTTTGATGCTGTAATGTTCTGTTTTGATAAACCGGAACAACTAAAATGCAGAGCATGCGAGCCATAACTCAAGAGCATGCAAGCATGCATGAAAAAAGTGAGTTGCATGCAACTCAACTTAATAAAAGAAAGAAAAGCAAGTTAGGGCATGCAATCTCAACATGATAAAAGAAGGAAAAAGTGAGTTACTTGGTATCCATTGTTATTATTGATCATTGAGATTCGTGTTAAGAGCTCTGAGAGCTATTTAGGGTTTAGGGCTCACTGCCCTAGCCAACAAGTGTATTTCGGCAGCAAAATCTATCTGCCCTAGTCACTTCAGGGGTAAATCATACAGGTTTATCATTGTTCTTCATTATTACAGCATATTCATCATCCGTCACAAGGATATGAGGGCATCCAAAGCAATTGAAGGATTTGTGTGGGCACACTCATTCATAAATTAGGGCAGCGATCTCCTTCCTAAAACAAGGGCGTCTTCATCAGCATATTAGGGCAGCCAAGAAGGGGGCGATTAATTGTATTGAGGGCAGCCTCTCTTCCTCATTCACTGCGTGGTCATTCACCAATATCGTGGCCACTCCTGGACTGCCATTTATCAAGCTTGGAGGGCAGCGATCCCATAATACTGTCTGCTGTTAAGAAGAGCAGCAAGGGTGTCTTCTTGAGGGTGCATTCTTCCATCAAAGGTGGCAGCGATTTCTTTATGAACTGATGCCATCTTCTTGAGGGTGCATTCATTTAATATTTGTGGCAGCAATCTCCTTGCTAATGCTGCGTGGAGCCCTAGTGAGGTCGTGGGCTGGTTTTGACAGTCATATATTCAGTCAGGGAGGAGGGCCAACCATTGCTAGGGTTTCCTTCCATTTCAGAGGCAGTGAACCCTTAAATTAACAGAGATCTTGGGGAGGGAGCCTCAAACCCCTTGTAAGAGCAGCATGGTACCAAACTGGAGGGCGTAGGTCATAAGAAGAGTTCACTGTTCATGCATGGGCGAGGTCTGAAGCATGACTTAATGCATGGGCCAGATCTGAAGTAAAAGAAGAACCGCATTCATATTCTAAAGGTTGCATCCACCGAGATTAGGTGTGATCCTTCCCACATTGGCATTAATCCTTCCAGCTGGGCGACTTTCTCATGCAAATACTCTCACATCCACAACTATAAATACAATGCTGATCGCATAATGCAAATGTAACAGCCATCTTCATTGCACGAAATCCACTGCTTGAAGGTCAGGTTCATACCTTTCCACAGATCTGATTTTATGGGACAGTTTGAGTAAATTCTATTTTGCACAATACTCTTATTTAAATTCTTTAGGGTTATCAAATTTGGAACTGTTTGAGGTTTATCAAATTATATATATATATCAGCTGTCATGCTTGGTAAATATGGTGTTCTGATTGGTGTACAAGTATTCATTGGGCTAATTAATCATCCTACAAAGTACAAACCATGCTTATGTAACTTTGATTTTGATGGTGAGGTTATGGAAGGGCTCATTACATGTCTCCACAGGATGGTGCTTGAGGCCTATTACCGTTCAAACAGTTCAAACTAGCAGGCTTAAATAGGAAACACAATGTAGACTGGATGCTAGTGATTGGTAAGCATGTGGGAGAGGTCTAGGTCCAAATGTTACCACAGCCTAGCCTCTCAACTTCTTTGGGTAACTCCTAAACCCAGGGGAAAGCCTTTAAAGATACCTGTAAACACCAAAACATGCAAATACCCTTTTACAACCTTGTAACCAGATTAGTGCCTTATATGGTGTCAAACAATGTATAAGGAAGACAACTAGATCTAATTGAGGAGTTAATTCAATAACCATTCATTGATATCATCAATCACTTTTCCGATTAAAAGGTTTCATAGATTCCAATGCAACTTCACATATACCAAGGTACCTTCACCTATCCCAAGGCAACCTCTCAAAAGATGCGCCCTGAGGAAAAGAGGAAGGAGTAGACTAGGGCGAAACCCTAGGTCAAGCTAAAAGCCAAACGCAGCCCAAGGTTAGTGAGATCGAGGGTTCTCACGTTCCCCAACGCACTTGCTTCAAACAAGATGCCCTTTCAAACTTTTGGATAAATCCACTAGGGCGAAATTAGTGGGTGGACCAGAATTTCCAAATTTCAAGTATATTTGTATATTTGGAATTTTTTAGATTTTTAGGGTTTTCAGAAATTTTCAGATTTTTAGGGTTTTTTATGCATAAAATTGCAGCAAAAATAAAGACAAGTAATTGATGAAAAGAAGAGCAATTTTATTGACAAACCAGGGGATATGATTCTTGTCTCAATCCCTAGAGAAATGAAAGATCAATGATCAACGCCCCTCTCTTGAAATGTCTTTCAACACTTGCAAGCTAGGGCATCACCTAGCAACCTTTAGGGTTCGGTAGGAGAGCCTAACTAGGGCAATTGAAGAAGTCCAAGGTCCTAACAAGCAATAGAAAACTCCTACGGAGGACGTTCTCTTCATACAAAAGTTGACAAATTGTTGATAAAAAGCCCTAACAAATCAACAAAATGCACCATAAAAGCACCATTTAACCTAGCTAGGAGCATAACTTACCAACATTCAACAAGAAGTGAGTAAGGAAAAGACCTTAGGTCACACTTGTGCATGAGCTTTGTTGCCTACTAAGTTGTACTTAGTTGGATTTCAAGTGAGCCAACAAGGTTTGAACAAGGATACTTGTTCATGATCAGAGTTCATAAGTCCTTCAGGTCTTCTAGGCCCTTTTTATTTTTCCACATGTTCATACCCCCTTGGGGGAATTGTAATAAAGTATGCTAGCATGGATTTTTTGTAAAGGACTTGGCCTTCCTGGGACCTAGACATAAAAGACAAGTATTCCAAGGTGTTTTTTCCCTTGTTAATTATGCACTACTGAACAAGTTGTGTATAATTTTCGAGTTTTTCACCTGCTTCCTCCAAAGCTGGAATGCCTATCCTGGTGCTTAGGCCTTAGGTGGTTATTAAAGTTCCCGTGTCAATGTATATTAACATGCTAGATACTAAAATTGAGTCATATGGACATGTGTTAGTCCCCCTAGTTTTTTTTTAATTTCCGAGAAATATAATTTTTTTCCGTAAAATTAGACTATTTTTTAATAGTTTAATTGGAAAATTTCAAATTGTAATAAAAGTATGGTGCGAAGGCAGATTTTGGTGTGGGGGTGCTCATTTTCACACTCAGAGCGTACCCTTTACCCCAAAACAACCAATAAGCTACCAAATCAGCAGCTACTAAAACCAAGTGAGACAAACTCAGTCAAGAATTCAGATTTCCCTACTTGGAATCTTACAGTTGCTTTGTGGAAAGATGAGGTATGCCATCAGTTGTTAGCTAAGGGTGTATTGTTGATCAACGATTCCAAAAGTTGGATCCCATTTTGTATTCTGATTTCGTTTCTGCTTTAGTTAATCTCCATAAAAGGTTATGATAGACATTGTATATACCCTTCCTCTTTTAGTTCTTTGTTGGTAAATACGTTTATATGAATATAAGAAGTATTTTTCAAGATTTGTCTTTAGGATCCTTGCAGCAATATGTGTTATCATTCATCCTATTGATTCTCTAATGCTTTTGATTTTTCTAAGTTGGAGTAGATTCTTTGTAAGAATCTTAACGGGGTGGGAACAGGGAGCTTCTCTTGGATTCTTGGGATTTTTGCACCTCAAAGAAAGAGAGACTTGGGATTACAAATATTCTCACATAATTACTGGTTTTTGTATCTTAATTGGTTGTTAGAGGATTACAAGGTGATGCTCATTTGCAAATTCTCCTAAGCCCTTGAGTCATGACATTTTCTCATATGTTTGGTGTTATAGGAAATTTCACCTTTGATGATATTGTGTGCAATGCTTCCGAGTTCACTATTGAAGGATCTCCTATGCTTAAGAGAGCATGTAATGGATTGCAAGTTGCTTGTCAACATCTCCCATGGAACTTCTAGGGGATGAGACATTTTAGATATTTAGTTTCTAGCAACATATGGTATTTCAAATCTCTTGCAGTTTCGTTGGAATCACTCTTCAGGTTTATTTTGAATTGTTTTGGAAGTAAAAGTAACTTAGGCTAAGTAAACTTCATAGCGGTGAAAAGGTAATTTTGACATTAAGGGGCCAAGACATACTCCCATAAGCTGTGGGAGTTATGTTTGCTATGTCTATATGGTGTATATACTATATACTACCTTTCTCTATAATGAAACATTATCTCGCATCTTGCATCATTCTCTCTTCATTTTTTTAAAAATATTTATCAGCAATTGGATGGTTGCTAAGCTATGAGGTTCATTAATTATAGTCTGATTATAAATTACGATTTAGAATATTTTGACCCAAAGAAACCACATAATACGAAGGTTAAGGTGAGGAAGCAAGAGGTTAATAATGTGCCCCTCATATGGATAGGTTGGCTAGGCCTTGTTAACACCAGATTTGCCTACATGAATCTTAGTGTTACTTTCCAGCTAAGAAATAGGACATGTCCAACTGGGAACCCATGTCTGCATCCCACGTATCGGACACGAACATGCTAGGAAATGTGTCCAACATGTGTTTGGCATGTGTCCTAAAACATGACATATTCAGACACATGCCCTAGACGTGTCCCACGTGTCTGACTCTAAAATTGTTTTTTCATTGTATTTTCTCACTTTCAATTGTAGGGAAAGAGCTCTCAGTCTCTCATTGTGTAGGTGAAGGTTCAAATTGAGATTTGAAGGGATTCCAAATGCTTCGAAAATATTCTAGTTTCTAAAAAAAATGGATCTTTATCTGTATTTCTTTTTTGTATTTGTAGTTTGTAATTTTTTAAATATACTGTATACATAATTTTTTCTTCTCTCTCTCTCTCTCTCTCTCTCTCTCTCTATATATATATATATATATATATATATATATATATATATATGTATGTATGTATGTATGTCCGCTATGTCTTGTATCTAGGGTTGGTGTGTTCCATGTCGGATACTCGTTTTTGCGTGTCCGTCATGTCCCATATCCTCATGTCATGTGACTTAGCTTTCCAACATATGTTCGTGGATATTATTTGTGCTAAGCTCAAAATTACAAAGTTCAACATTTGACATCGATGGTTTGTGAACATTATATGGGATGGACTCATCCATACAGATTTCATCATTCAACATTGATGCTTCGTCAGTACCTTAGCCATCTGGATACTTTGTTGCAGAGCTTTGTTCCAGCCCTACCTTGTTCCATAGTAGTGATGTATGAGTTTTGGGGAGTTTTCAGAGATCAACATTCTAGGGGGGGCAACACAATTTGTGCTATTGTAGAAGGTTTTTAGTGCAGACTTCCAGGGTTCTAGTTTTAGCAGTTTTCCCTAGGCTTCAAATTTCGATACAAATTTCAGAGGATGCACGGGGGAGGATAGTCAGATGGGCAAATTTAGATTCTTGATTTCCCTATTTAAAATTTTTAGAAACTTGAGCTTTTTTAGTAGCAGAAGACAATTTTGGTGACCTACTATTGAGTTCTTCAAATGGGCTCTTTCAGATTTTTCAAATTCACAATCTCGAAAAGTTTCATATTTCTTTTGTCCCTCTTATCATGACGAGGTTAATGCACTTAGAGTTAGCTTTATGGGGGGACCATTAGAACCAACCAAGACGTGGTGTAGGCTGTGTTGCCGCCTAATCTGCACCTAGGAAATGTGAGAATCAGAAAAGTCTTAACTCACTCGGTATAGCATTGGGGGCAAGTTCAGGTTGGGTGCAACTGTCACCACAACACTCAACCCCTCCATTTAGGTGAACTCCTAAGCAAAGCCAAGGAAAGTGGTCCCTAATAAAATAATCTAAGGATAAGTAAACTATAGGAGTTAAATGTAGTTACAACCAACTACTTAGGAAAAAAACACGTAAAGCAGATCTATTCTAGATATAGAAATAGCACGAGAACTTAGATCTACAACTTCACAATCACATAAGATTCCTTGCAAGTAAGATATTCAGAAATACCAGTGCCTAAATAGATCTATGCTACAAAGATAAGCGACGACAAGGAAGCTTAGATCTACAATATCATAAAATTTGCATGTATGAAACTTTGAAATATGAAGATTTGCTTGTATGCTTATGCTTGAAAGATGAGAAGTAAATGCTTTGTAGTTCCTTTTAGTTGATTAGATTGTAGATGATGAAAGTCCCAAATTGGATTTTTTGCCGTCCACATAAGTTATGGACAAAAAATATAAGAAGTCTAATCTAGGAATGTAAAGCGATTTGTGACTAGTCTAGAAATATAAAAGCTATTAGTAATTAATCCTAAGCTAGATGAAGTCAAAAGACTGAACAAAGAAAGACACCCTTGCCCCATGGGTAAGCCTGAGAACCATTGATGCCTAGCTAGTAAAACTGTGGTTTTGTTGATTCAGGGGTCTCAAGATCCAAGGTACACCTTGGCTGCAGTGAGGATGTAGAGCTTGGTTCTTTATCTTGGTAGAGTTTGAAAATTCTATTTAAGGTTCCTTTTATCTAAGTTGTTTTGAGTGCCCCTATATATGTGCCCTGTTTGATTGTCTTCTTTGCTATTCTACTAATTTAGCCTTTGATGACAACCATCTCCTTAGTAAATTGAAATTCATCTTGTTGCATTTTCATCCATGTTGCATTTGAAAAGGGGCTTTGCATACGGGAAACTGCACCAACCCCCAAAGTTTGGCCTGCTGTAGGAGATGTATTGACCATCTTCATAGCATTTATTGCGGTAATAAACTTCTGGGATCAACTTAGCCTTTAACAAGACAGTTGGGAAAGAGGTTTTGACTTTGAGGAAACTTGGTTTTGAGAAGAACTCTACCTTGACTATGGTGTAGGCTTGATCTAGTACAATATTCCTCCAAATGAGCTCATGCTGTATAATACTATAATATGTAACTGCATTTTAATGATTATCTTCCAAAAGAATTAAAATTCGCTGAATGTGAAAGAGAGCTGATTAAATTTGCTAGATTCAATGAATTTAATTAGTCCGATTCGAATTTCAAATTGAATTATGATTTTTTGGCAAGGTTTTAATATTAATTGAAATTAAAAAATAGTCAAGTGGGAAAACCTAGGTCAACTATTTGGCGAATATTGAGATGTTTTTATGAAATTTGAAGTAAAAAAAATGTATTTGAATTTTATTTTGAAATATGAAATTATAAAAAAACAGCCTACTTTTCGAACATAAAGATGAATCTTATGTTACTTTTTTGTATTGGCAATCTTTTCCTAAATTTTATCTTTGCCAAATTCCAACTTGAATTTGGACCAGGTGGCTTCGGCTGTATCTTTTTTTTTCAATGAAAGTATATCAATTCAAGTAATTGTTTTTGGCTAAAAGACTAAAGTAACAATGTCAAAGACAATTGACCAAAAATGTGGGTAAAAGAAGTTTCTTGTAGGAATGTGGCTTATTCGAAAGCTAGCATATCACTTTATGAGCGGATCATTTAGTCGATCTTCAATTATGAATTCTATAATATTTTTAGCCATGCCTAATGCCTTTTGATTTGTCACTAGTGTCAAAATGATTAATGTTGCTATGACAGGTATTGTTGCTGGATGAGGTCACAGTTGATTTGGATGTTGTGGCGAGATTGGACTTGCTTGATTTTCTTAGGGAAGAGTGTGAACAGGTCAATCCTTATTTTCTACTTTTGCTTTTGTTTGCAGCACAAATTTCTGAATCTTTTGAAGTTATTTGACATGCATTGCTGATTATTTGGCAGAGAGGTGCAACCATTGTTTATGCAACACATATTTTTGATGGTCTAGAGTCATGGGTTACCCATGTTGCATATATTGAAGATGGCAAATTGAAGCGCTTTGAAAAACTGTCAGAACTGAATGAAATGAGAAATGCTATTAATTTGCTTCAAGTTGTCGAGTCATGGCTTCGGGCTGAAAACAAAGACAAGGACAACAAAATCCCAGTACCAGCTACCCAGTTAAAGATGGCTTCTCAACTATCAGAAGTCTCACCATTTACTTCAAGGAGGCATATGGCCTATTATCGTTGATTATGTGTTTAAGTTTAAGGATGACATAAGCACATTTAAGATTTAGTAGAGCTTAGTTGTACTGGTAAGAAATTTCAGGTTTACAATTGGAATATTCAAATGAGGAATTAGAAAAATAAATGTACATATGCATGTCATATGTACATAGGAATATCATGGGAAGAATCTATAGTTCTAAACTTCTCTATTATGATATTGTTCCTAGCTTTGCTTCTCTATTGGGTGACCGTTTTAATGACTGCATCAAGCAATTTATAACTAGGTACACTGTTATAAGCAGTGATAGTCTACTTAGTATATACGTGATCCTCAACATCCTATTTACCCCAATCATGAATTTATAAAGTGCAACAGTTAATTGCCCCATGTTTTTCTCAGTTCTTTCAATCATAAAATTAAATATTTTGAACCACCCTTGGTTCAATATGCATGCTACCTTTATAATTCTAATTTACACAAGTTCTATCAGTGGATGGGTAGGTGGAAGAAACATGGAGCTCAAGGTGGGAGGTCTTATAATGTGACATGCACTCTACCTTTATAATTCTAATTTACATAAGTTTTATTAGTAGATTGGGAGTTGGAAGAAACGTGGACATTGGAGATCAAAGTGGAAGGTCTTGTAATGGGATTCGTTAGTATTTGTATAAGCTGTATGTGGTGCATCATATGTAGGATTATTAGGTGGTTGATGTCTATATGTATAGTGTTGTGGTTGAGCCTACCCTATTTTTTCCATGATTTGTAGGTTTACTGGAGTTATTGACTATGATCAATTAGCCAAGATTTTTACAGGCTATTTTAAATGGAATTATACTTACTGTTGTAGGATCTTCATTCATGATCATTGTAGTTTCTCTTTTGGAAGCTTTAGCGTAACCTTCTATGGGTGATGGGTTTGTTTTGCTAAATACGTTGTGGCCAATACTCCTAGAAATCTATTTGAGAGCATGCAATACAATTGATCACTACCTTGTAAGGGCATTAAGACCATACGCGGTACTCTTTCCAAGGTGTCATGACTCATCTACTTGCCTTGAAGAGAACTTACTTCCTCGTGTAGTGATATCAAAAAATCATAATGCCCACTTGTTGACAAGGTAAACTAAAGTTCTCTCCTACTCAACCATCCACTTAGTTAAGCTCAAAGACAATGGAAGCATACTAGTGCATGCACATGGTTGGTGTGCTTCCTGTCCATAGAAGTAAATAATGACAAGGTTCAGACATATTCAAAATGTAAACTACTTGTAACATTGGAGATGCTTACCCAATAATACTTTGGGAGCAATGGAAGGAGGGATATCCTAATAACAAAAACTATAGGGATTAGGCTTTCATATGAGATCTAATCGTCAATGATCAGATTTCCCATATGAAACCCCTAACTAGAAGTTTGAGGACCTTTAACACATTACCCTCAATAATACCTCCACATTAGCGAGTGCCTCACACCAAGAAAGACTTCCTTTTCCTTCCATTTCATTATAATATTTATGGGGCCAAGCAGAAGTGTTCAAAGTGGGTGCTTGTGAAGGTTATAAAGATTTCACCCCCTTGGCTAACTGTGCTAATAACTAATATGATATAGTACTTAATGAATGTATGTCGTTATACTTGTGAGATAGTTTGTGTATCATTGGACTTATCATCACTACTTTCAAGTTCAAATGGTTTACATTGTGTAGGGTCGTTGGACCTTGTATGCCTAAAAATCAATCCAAAGATCTACATGCATTAAGATTTTTTTTTCATTTAAATTACTTGATATGGGCTCATACTAGTGTGTGTGTGGTATCTATACTATTAAATGATGTCTGTGCATGGTCGTTGGACCTTGAAGGTCTAAAAACCAATCCAAGGATCCATATGCATTAATATATATTTTTTCATTTCAATTAGTTGATATGGGCTCATACTAGTGTGTGAGTTTGTGTGTGTGTGTGTAGTATATGTTCTGTTAAATAATCTCTATTTGCACAAATGCTTGATACATAGTAGTTGTGGCCCTAGTATGCTTTGAGGCTATAGTACTTCTACATGCATCTTTTTTTAATTGAAACAATTAATTTATATTGAGTCAAAATGCACTAGCCATTCTCCTGTGTCGTGAATAGTGCAAAATTGAGGCAAACTTCTATAGTCATTAAGAGACTTTAGTACTTCATTGTTTGGGCTAAACAATTCTATCCATTTTTTATGCAGCAAAAATCTACTTCTATACAGTCTAATGCGCAACCAAAATCTACTTCAATATAGTCTAATGCATTGGTTTGATAGTAAAGAACAATGCCAAAGCATTAATTATACATTTCAAATAGTGTTTAACACCCGTTATGGGCACCAACTATAAATTCCATTTGAATTGAAGAGCCTGAGTATTTTGTTGTGTCTATTGGAGGTCCAAGAGCTTGGCAAGGTGGAGGGATCAAGAGTTTTGGTCGGAAAATTGACAAGCAATGGCAAAGTGACTATCAACCCTTCCAATGCATTTGTTGCATTGTCCATGTCTCCCTCTTTTTCTCTGAGCTTGGAAATTGAAGATTGGACCTATAACACCCATGACTTTAAATGATGTTGGTAATCCCTAGTCATTTGAAGCTCGATTGAAGGGCCTTTTTCTTTCATCATGTGTGAGTGAGAAGCTTTGTCATCCAACACCATTTGCATTGCTTGTGTTGCTATTGACTAGGAAACCTCTGCTATGTTCTCATTGCGGCGCGATACTCGACAAAGCTCCTATAGCTCTGCTTCAACCCAACATTGGAAACAATTAGGAGTCCACTATTGCTAATGAAGAGAAGTTGCACAACTCAACACACCAATATTAGGAAAGTTAAAGGTCACAAGAGCAAGGGGAGGGGCTTCTATGCAGAAGGAGATTAGGTAAGTCACTCGGACTTGGATGGTGAGGGTGTAGAATGAGGGATGTTGTCCAGGTTTGGCATAGGAACTATACCTAACAAACATGTTAAACCTTGACTCGAGACATAATTTTATATGTTGTTGTGTCAAACCTTGTATTTTCTTGGTCATGATTATAACCTGGGTTTATGACGGAATGAAATGAAACATAGAAATATTTTGAAAACAAGGAGATACAATAATACTCAATTGCTATTTATGAATGAAATATGTAGGAATTGTAAGAAAATAGAGTGAAATGAACTCGCTAGAATGTTGGCAGCTTATCTCTGAGAAGAGATGTGACGACTATGCGCATTCGCAAGAAGTGAGTTACAATGAGGCCAAAAGTACCTTTTAACATAAAACATCAATGAGAAAACCTTAAACATCCAAAACCTTAACTCTAGAAGATTAAACACCAAAAGGTTTGTGGCCTCGTTGTGGTTAGTTGATATGTCAACTTCCCAGGGGTGTAACTTTTGCATTCGATTTCATTTTAGGGTGCTTGGTATCCCTTCGAAAAGGCCTAGCCGAAAAGTACACATTCCAAATGACCCAATGCATAGCCACAGGCTATCTTCTGGGTGTTTCTGTGCCAAAAAAATGTCATTTAGGGCCTCAAAACGACCCAGAAGTTCAGGACTCAAAAAATCATAAAAAACTAACAAGATGGAAAACTGTGTTTAAGACACTTGATTAGGTGGATGGGCACCAATGTCCATCTGGATCAATCTTCCCCCCTTAGGAAGCAATGGTCTCCATTGCGTTGAGTGCCTCCATAAAATGGGGAAATTGTTGTTGAACTTGATGCTTTGTGAGCCACTTGCCTTGGTGCAAGAGCTGCCCTACTTTGACAACACAATAGAGTTGGAGCTTTTGTTGGCGAGTGATCTTAGCCTATGTGTCCATGATCCTATCAATGGTGGTCTGTTCCATGTAGTCAGGGTTGAGCTCTATAGGTGTCAGCTGCTCTGCCACCTTTGATGTGTCCAATAGTGGTGGAAAATATGGCCAAGGAGGTCCACATTGAATATTGGGTATAAGCCAAAGAAGGGGAAAATACTTAATTCAAAAGCATTGTCGCTCACAACCTTGGTGATGGTATAAATTCCATAGTGAAGTGATCAAAACTTTTGATGGGGTCCTGTAAGGCACTCCTTCTACAAATGCAACCAAACCTTGTCTCCCACCTGCAACTTGTGTGGAACCATGTGTTGACCATGGCGCTACTTATACTTAGCATTGTTTTTCTGTAAAATATCATTTACCCATTGGCGGATGTGCTAAATATTTTCAATGAATTTGGTGGCTTTCTCGGCCTTCGATGGAGCATGGGAGGATTCTTCTTGTGTGGGTGCAAAGGGTAGTGCTACATCAATGGGGCCCAACAGTTAAAATCCCAAGCCCACATGAAAACGGCTGTGCCTGGTCAAGCTATGGAGGGCTCTATTGTAGTTGTGTTGAACATAAAGAAATCTCTCATCCCATGTGCGTGGATGCTTGGATTTGTACATGCACAGGATGTGCACAATCATTCTGTTGACAACCTTTGTCTGTCCATCAGTTTGGGGGTGGAATGCGATGGATTTGGTGAGCTTGGTGTCCAGTAGTGACTAGAGGCTTGACCAAAATGTACTTAAGAACCTGCTGTCCCAATCTGAGATGATGATCTGTGCGATTTCAAAATGTACCCACACATGCTCGAAGAAGATCTTAGCAGTGGATTTGGTTGTGATACTCTTCTTGTAGGCTATTAGAATGGCCATATTAGAGAATTGATTAAAAACCATGAAAACACAGTCATTACCATGCTTGGTTGAAGGAAGACTTGACATAGTCCATCGAGATGGATTCCCAAGGCCTATTGAGAGTAGGCAGAGGGGTGTACAATCGTTTTTTAATGGTTGGCTTGGTGATAGAGCATGCAGTGTAGGATCTGAGATATTTACTGACATTTTGGCAAAGCTTCGACCAATAGAAATACTGTTGTAGTATTGTTATTGTCTTCTCCACACCAAAGTGTCCTGCCACTCGATTGTAGTGGGCTTCCCAAATCAATTTTGCACACTTGCTTGAAGGAACACAAAGATGACCTAGATGACATAACCGTCCATCCTATAGATGAAAGTGGATAACGAACTTTCCCACTCCCAACATTTGGTAGCTTGTAGTGAAGTTAGGATCACTATCATAGAGTTAGGACCACCTGGACGTATCATGTCTGCAAGAGTAAAAAAATGTGGTTAGTGCTGCAATTGGAGGTCAACTGAGGCAGTCAACGATGTGATTGGTTTTCCCTTTCTTATGTTTAATTTTGAGGTGACACTGTTGCAAGTATGTGGACCACTTTTGATGGCAGTCATTTTGTAATTTGCCTTGTGTTTGCATGAACTGTAGAGGCTTGTGATCTGTATGGATGAATGTCTCCCTGCCTAGATTGTATTGCTTCCATTGGCGATAGGCTTGTACAATGGAATACATCTCTTTGTCATAGGTAGGGTACTTATGGATGGCATCTAAGAGTCTCTCATTATGATAGGCCACTGGATGACCGTATTGAGTGAGAATGACACCCACAACATAGTCTGAAGCATATGTCTCAATCTCAAAAGGTTGTTGCAGATTTGGTAAGGAAAACACTAGGGCTGAGCATAAATGATGTTTCAAATCGTGGAATGCTTTTTGTTGTGATTTGGTCCACCCAAATTTGGATTTGCAACCACCCTTGGTCACTTGGTTGAGGGGCCATGCAATATGAGAGCATCCCAACATGAACATGCGATAAAAGTTGGTAAGGCCTAACAAGCTCTGAAGTTCAGTTAGTGTTGTCAGGGATGGGAAGTCACAGATGATTCGAATCTTGGTTGGATCCACATGTACCATTTTCCTCTACAACGTATCTGAGGTATTGGACTGTGTTCATGCCAAAGGAGCATTTCTCTAAGTTAGCATATAGCTTTTGTCGTTGTAGAGTGTGGAGGATCTACCTAATGTGCTGCAAGTGTTTTGCCCAGCTCTTTCCAAAGATGAGGATGTCGTCAATATATACAACCACAAAGGAATTGGTGAAATGATGCAAGATGTTGTCCATCAGCGTCATGAAAGTTGTTGGGGCATTTGTTAAGCCAAAGGGCATGACCAGCTACTCGAAAAGACCTTCTTTAGACTTGAAAGAAGTATACATCAGTTGATTTTATTGGGACCTGGTGGTAGTTGAACTTCAGATCAGTCTTGCTAAAGTACTTGGATCCCTTGAGTTGATTGAGAAGGTCGTTAATTCGAGGAATTGGGCACCAATTCCTAACTGTGATTTTGTTTAGAACTCTGTAATCAATATAGAGTTTCCAGGTCCTATCTTTTTTCTACATGAGCACAAATGGGCTTTTGCTGGGTGAGGAGTTGGGTCGAATATGCCCCTTTTGGAGCAGGTCTTGAATCCAACACTTGAGTTCCTCATTTTCCATGAGAGAGCATCAATATACTGACCCATTAGGTAAGTGTGCATTAGGGCTCAAATTGATTGAATGCTTGACCTAACAGTGCAGAGGCACCCTGGTAGGTGAGGTAAAGATGTCTCAATATTTTTCTATGATTTTTTCCACTTGCTTCTGCTATGTAGAGAGGCCTTGTGCGAAGGCCATAGATGTGGCTGTGACCTTCCGTTCACTATGAGAATGAATCATAAAGATGACAAATTTACCAGTCTGGGAGATAACCTTCTTGCATTGCTTAGTTGCGATCAAAGAGATTGCGGTAGGTAGAGATACCTTGGGTATCTTGTACAATTGTCTATCCAAAGTAATGATGACGCTACGAGGTCTAGACTCATACATAGCATGGTGTTTCCACATATATGGTTGATCTCAAAGAACATCACAAACTTCAAGTGGGGAAACATCACACAATAGCTCATCCTTGAAGGGCTTGATGCCATAAAGTAGGAGGCATTGTTGGATTACGTGGAGATCTCCTCCATGGCTGAGCCAATCGATGTTGTATGGATGCGGGTGTGGTGTTGTCAAAAACTCCAACCGCTTGGAGACCTCTACTGAGATTGGGTTCTTTTGACTTCCGCTATCAACAATGAAATGCTGCGGAGCGCCCTTCACTCACATTTGCGAGTGAAAAATGTGTTCACCTTCTTCCGGATCCTCTGGTTCGTTGGGATGGACCTTGGTAGTAGTGACTGTGGCATTGGGTTTTGCATCAATGATACGCTTCCTCTTGTCTGGTTCTGAATCAGAGTCAGAGCCTAGATCTGAATTTGAGGCTTTCAACTCAGCCATCAATGACTTCTTTGAGCGACATTCATCAGTGTTGTGCTAGGGGATTTTATGGAATTTGCACCACTTCCTAGTGTCTTTTTTCGTCTTCCCATTACCCTTCTTTGCTTGTGGCTTAGACTGGTTGTCCTAAGTTTTTCCATCCTTGCTTTGTCCTTTATTCTGTGGAATAGGGCTACCTTTTCCCTACTTCTGTTTTGATGCATTCGTAGATCCAAACTCTCGCTTATTCCTTTGCTTCATTTTTTTCTCGATTTTGATAGCATAATGATAAGCGGCTCCCAGTGACGAGATGTACAAAGCCACTATTTTTGTTTGGATGTACCTATGTAGAACCCCGTGGTATTTTAGAACCAAATGATGCTTGGAGTCTTTGATACCCAGCTTGGTGTGCAAGGTATCAAAAGTATTTGTGAACTCCAACACTGTTTGGTTCCTCTCCTAACACAGTGTGGTCCATCTCTTGTTATGGTCATCATAGTTTTCAACATGGTAATATTGTTCCTTAATGACATCCATAAAAGAGGCCCAAGTGGGATTGGCCCCAACCATTTCAGACTCCTCTGTGGAGTTTTGTTCACAGTAAGTTTCCCACCAAATTTTGACATGGGGGACAACCTTAAGGAGCACAAATGTGATCTTTTCGCTATTGAAAATTTTTTGAACAGAGAAATACCCTTCTAGCAGATTTAACCATTTTTCCAAAGCATCCCCATCTATTTGACCTTCAAATGCAGGAATACCAAAATTAACTTGTACCTTGAAGGGGGTGGTGCCTCCGAAGTGGACGCTCGACAAAGATGCATCTGCTATTGTCGGCATCCATTGAAGGATTTGGGAAAAGTTATCTATCATCGGGTCTCTTTGTCGCGTGAGGGTTTCCTCGAGCAACAACTTAATAGGATCTCCTGCTCCCCCGTCTCTCTTTTTTTTGTCATGGGAGGTCGTTGATATCGCCGAAGACGGTCTTTCAGAGGCTCAAGTAGTTCGAGTCCCAACTTCTTATACCCCGAACTCGTTAGGGACATGCATAGAGAAAAAAATAAAGAGAAGACCACTCCGATACCACTGATCTGAGTTTACGAGGGAACAAAATGAAACACAAAAATATTTCGAAAACATAGAGATACAATAATACTCAATTTCTATTAATAAATGAAATATTTAGGAACTGTAACAAAATACAGAGTGAAATGAACTCCTTAGAATGGTGGCAACTTATCTCTGAGAAGAGATGTGACGACTATGCGCATTCACAAGAAGTGAGTTACAATGAGGCCAAAAGGGCCTTTTAACAAAAAGCATTGATGAGAAAACCCTAAACACTCAAAACCCTAACCCTAGAAGATGAAACGCCAAAAGGTTTGTGGGCCCCGTTGTGGTTAGTTGATATGTCAACTTCCCCGGGGTGTAACTTTTGCATCTGATCTTTGTTTGAAGTGCTTGATATCCTGAAGGAAAGGTCTAGCCAAGAAGTACACATTCTAAACATCCCATTACATAGAAAAGGCCTATGTTTTAGATGCTGTCGTGTCAAAAAAACATTGTTTAGAGCCTCAAAACAACACCAAAAGTTCAGGACCTAAAAAACAGTAAAAACACTGCCAAGATGGAAAACTGTGTTTTGAGCTAGTGGATTAGGTGGATGGTCGCCGATGTCCATCTGGATAAGATTGTGAAGGGTGGACACCCTTTCTCATGCTCACTTGGGGATTACAAAGGCACCACTCTTCTTGGGAGAGGCAAGGAGAGCACATGATCCTACATGGGCAAAGGGGGTGGTGGGATGGAGGGGCCTTGGATGCCCCTTCCCATCATAAATATGAATTGAATAATGATGGTTGAGGGGACCAGGTGGAATTATCCCCCTTGCTTTGAGGTGTTATTTCAAGGAACCTTCACCTAATGTTACTACTCCCTTCACCATCACCTTTTCATTTGAGTTATTTGTACAATAAACATGGTAAACATGGACCTGCTCACACTGCTTTACCAATGTTTTGGATCCAAGTACGAGTTTGGCCAATGTTGGTGAGGAATTTCCCACATTTGATCTTGTAGTGTTGATAACAAAAGAGGAGTTGTTTATGACAAACACAGTTTCTCTTGTGATCTTGGTGATAAATTTTAATCCTTGGAATACACCAAAGCTTAGACATTGTATTCAATGGATTCACTAGTTTCCTGTTCAAATTAAGTTTCTATGCGTTCTCTAGGAGAAAATATAACTTCCGCCTCACCTACTGCGCTAAGATTCCCTTTCGATGCAACATTCTAAAAAGAATTTATTTTGATCTTTCCGCCATCTAGGTGTTTAACTCCACGTTTCTCCATTTGAAGATTCTAGTTATCATCATTCACTGGCCTTCTGACTATTCATATTTTAGGGGGAGGATTGTATCTAAAAGATTATGAAGCCATTATTTATTGGAGACATTAAATAGAGGCAATTCATTCTTTCCTTGTCCTCTTACTCTAATTGCTTCCTCTAGAAATCAATAGGCCATATAGGTGATCAGTGTAAAGGGGTTCACTCTTTAGCTTTGAAGGTAGTACTATTGTGAGCCAAGCAAATTTTCTAGGAGATTAACTTTGGAAAGGCCATTCACACCTGGGTTGATAGCTTCTTCACCAAGTTTATGGGAGGGTGATATTCTTTCTGGATTCTCCTGTAGCTTGGTATGGGGTTTGAATAGTAAACAAGCATCTCAAAAGTAAGTATTGGGTTGTTTCTTATTTGTTTTTGCATAAGGGAAAGCGAGAAGACACAATGATTCCCCTCTTCTTAAGATGATTTACTAGAAGTAGTTTGTTTTGAACTAGAAGCTAGTAGAATATTTTTATCTCTGGAAGAGCATGTCCCTGTGAAATGTGTTGGAAGATTTTGGATATGGGAGGATGGTCTTGTTGGTCGAGCAACCATTGATAACCTTACTTGACTATGCAATCACCTACATGATTCCCTAATGCTATTTCATCTTTTTTGATGGTGCTAGTGGGGGAAAATACTTTGAGGTGCCAAAAGAATGTCTCCAATTATTTGGTGAAGATTGGCAGGGTGCAGGTGCTTCCAACTCCTCCAGTTTCACTCTTTCAACTACTACCATGTAGGGAGGTCGTATAAACCTTTGATACGATGGTTGTCTAGCTAGTGTTGTAGATTAAGTTCATTTTATTTTTGTGACAAGGGGGAGTTTGCCATGATTCTTTGATCCCAAATGCTAATATTTTTCCCATTTTCAGGTCTCCATGAAAAGAGTGTGATAAGATAATAGGACTACACACAATCCTAGCATTGGAACATATGGAGGAAGTAGATATTGATTTGTGCCTCATAAATGGATGAGAGAAGAGAAAAATAATTATGCTTTGGTTGTAATACAAAATGGTTAAAAGGGCATAAATGTCAAGATACAAAAATGTTCACAGTGGAAAATAATGATGAGGAAATCATAGTTATCCAGACAAATGGGTGAGGAAGAACTTGTGAACTTAAAAGAGAAGGAGAAATATCTAGAAATTTTGCACAACATAGATCTAGACATGTGTGAAATATCTATTCATGCATTGGCAGGTTTGTCAGTGCCTTAAACATTGAAGATTGCATGACACTATAAGAAGCAAAAGGTCATAGTGCTTATTGATTCAAGTAGCACCCATAACTTCATTGATAAAAGATTATTAGAACAATTCAAATTTTTGTATATCTAGCGACAAATTTTCAAGTTTTGGTTCCTAATGGGAGAAGTATTGATTGTGGAGGAAAATTCCATAACATTGAACTTAGTATGGGAGAATATAACTGATCAATCCCAATGTATGCCATTCCTATTAGACGGGCAGATGTTGTTATGGGGATTCAATGGTTGAGAACTTTGGGTACAATTTCTACAAACTATAATGAATTATTTATGAGATTTAGATTGGAAGGAGTTCAATTTGCACCTTCTTTGTTCATTGATTGTCATAGAATGGAAAAACTCCTAAAAAGGGGTAATAGTGGAGTTATTGTCAGATTTTATACTATGGAAGTAAAACAAAAAGATGAAAATATTCTAGAGGAATTAACATGTACCATGGAAAAGCACCATAGGGTCTTCCATGCAATTCCTAAGGGGCTCCCTCCATCTAGAGACCATGACAATCAAATTGAACTCATACTTGGAAGTACTCCTAATAAATGCCGTATAGATATCTACATCAACAAAAGGGAGATTGAGAAAATGGTACAAGACACGTTGGATGCAGGTATTATTGAACTAGGTAGTTCCTTTTTAGCACCGATAGTGATGGTAAGAAAAAAATATAATGCTTAGTGTATGTGTCTTGATTATAAAGATCTAAACAAAATCACCATCAAGGATAAATTCCCTACTGCAAATATTGATGAGCTATTAAATGAGCTTCATGGTGTTTTTTTTATTCATAAAGTTAGATATTAAATCAGGATACCACCAAATTAGATTAATAGAAGAAGACACTCCCAAAACAACTTTAGAACACATGAAGGTCACTATGAGTTCTTGGTCATGCTTTTTGGATTGATTAATTCTCCTACTTTTCAAAGCCTTATGAGCAAATATTGACCTCATCTTAGAAAGTTTGTGTTTTTTTTTTTGATGATATACTTATATATAACAAATGATACGAAGAACAAATTAAACATGTGGAGCTGTGAAAATCATCACAGCAGATCTAAGAGATGATGTATACCTCACAAGAGAATGATTATGATTAAGCAAGAAAATAGAAGAAGAGTGGTCAATACAGTATAATGAGCAACATAATAATATGGCACAGTAGAACTCGGATAGAAGCAATAATACTTCACACACACTAACTAATTAATCACAATATGGAAAAATAAGTAGTACAAGCATGAGGATTCGAATGCCTAAGGTGGCAATTCGAATTAGCCTTCATGGAGTGACCAAAGGATCACTGGAGTGTCATCGGAGCACAACTAGGTGTCCTCATGATCATCAGTGGAGTCATCAATGCACAAGTAACTGTCAACTGTCAGTCAAATTGAGTCTAACTGAGTGTAGTAGGTGTAACTGAATGTAACTAGCACATGGAGACACTAACTGGATGAAGGAGGCTCAGTGGAGGATGCAGTAGGAGCTTACTAGAGTCAGAACAGACAGTTTAGTCTCACTGGAGGTCCATCGGAGTGATAAAGGTCAGTAAAGAGTCAGTTAATCCTTAAATCAAGGAAGTAACTGAAGATAACTGAATATAACTGAATATAACTGGACTGGTAGGTGAAGAAGGCGCCTTTGTCATGCAAGTGGATCAAAGGAGGGGGGCATTAGTCACTGGGAGGGCTGAAACTGCAAGGAAAGAAGCTCTCGGGGCTAGCTCACTGAGGGCTAGGTGCTGGTGCTGATGACTGGAATGCATGCAAACCCCTAATATTTGCATGCATGACTGAAAATGCAAACAATGGAAATGCTGCTAGGGACTAGGATGGAGTATAGGAATATCCTAACACCCCCCCTTAATCCATCATGGGCCCTGGTAACTAGGACCACAATACAATCAAATGAATGATAATAATAAAGAACAGTGCATTAACCGAGAAAATGGGGAAAACCTCATGGGAAAAATATCCCCCTCAAAATAAACTGTGGGTCACACACAATAAGAAATGCTCCAAACTCAAGCAGGTGTGATGCTTGGTCATATGTCTGGAGGTATCTTCTTCTTGGGAAGAAGTGGATCATGCTCAAAAAGCATGTGTTTGTACTTGCTCTTCAGTTCGAATGTGATGAGAACAAATCCGACAGTATGAGAATGATCCTTGAACCTATGATTTGAATCAGCTGAGGTAGGATCAAATTTTTGAATGTGCATATAGTCTTTTGTCTCCTCCTTTGAACCACCATGGGTGAGGTTATGCCAAAAAGAACTATTACATGTTTGCTTGAAATCAAAATCAGATTTAAGACTTAAAAAACAGTTTCTTGAGATCTCCTTTGAACCAGTAGGGGTGAGATCAAAACTTTCATGTGCATGAGAAATTTTCCCAAGCAGTAATTGCTTAGAACCTAATTTAGATACAAGACTTGAATCATGGTTTCTTGAGATCTCCTTTGAACCATGAGAGGTGAGATCAAAACCAGTAATTGCATGAGAATTTATCCCAAGCGAATGGCAATGGCCATAATCTTCAATAACCTTCTGAAAGCATGAATTAATGATCATATAGTAGTATAAAAGAGATGATTGCTTGAGAGGAGCGAATGCATTACCTCCAATAACTGATTTTACCTCCGAAATAATCATGTGATCATGATGCAAACCAACAGACTCTGGTGCAAGAGAGGATTTAGTACCTTCTGCAATATCTAGAGTGTGAGCTGGCATAGTTAGAGAAGAAAGTTTGAGCATGAGTGGAGAATTTGCAAGTTCTTTGTCAACAACTTCAATATGAGATGATACCGGTTCATGATTTCAGAGACCATCAAGGGGAGCGAATGGATCACTTTGCTTGCTTTCGAATGGGTTTGGACCAATCCCTTCATTTTTTCTGCCAAAGTTTTCATCCAGGTGAACCCATAACTCTTTTGGAGTCCATAACTCTCTTGGAGTTTCAACACCATCACGGTATTCGAAATGAAATCTTAGGTATTTAGGCAAAGAAAGCATCATTGATCCAAAGGCCATGTCATCTTTATTCAACCAGTCAATATTCTCTTAAGAGGATTCGAACTCTCTTTCAAAATAACAATCAAAGAGATCATGGCTCTTCAAATATGCTATAATTCTTGATTTCCATTCATCATAGTTGAATGGAGAAAGAGGAGTAATTCCTAATGAATACATAGAAGCTATAGAGGACCTGCAAAAACAATATAGAATAACTGCAACTGCTGCAAAAATGCAGAAACTGCTGCACTTGAAATCTTGGTAATAACCTGTAAAAAACTCTCAAGAATGGAGATAAACAATACTCTCAACATGCTCTGATACCATGTGAAAATCCTCACAGCAGATCTAAGAGATGATGTATACCTCACAAGAGAATGATTATGATTAAGCAAGAAAATAGAAGAAGAGTGGTCAATACAGTATAATGAGCAACATAATAATATGGTACAGTAGAACTCGAATAGAAGCAATAATAATTCACACACACTAACTAATTAATCACGATATGGAAAAATAAGTAGTACAAGCATGAGGATTCGAATGCCTAAGCTGGCACTTTGAATTAGCCTTCATGGAGTGATCAAAGGATCACTGGAGTGTCATCGGAGCACAACTAGGTGTCCTCATGATCATCGGTGGAGTCATCAATTCACAAGTAACTGTCAACTGTTATTCAAACTGAGTCTAACTGAGTGTAGTAGGTGTAACTGAATGTAACTAGCACATGGAGACACTAACTGGATAAAGGAGGCTCAGTGGAGGATGCAGTAGGAGCTTACTAGAGTCAGAACAGGCAGTTTAGTCTCACTGGAGGTCCATCGGAGTGATAAGGTCAGTAAAGAGTCAGTTAATCCTTAAATCAAGGAAGTAACTGAAGATAACTGAATATAACTGAATATAACTGGATTGGTAGGTGAAGAAGGCGCCTTTGTCATGCAGTGGATCAAAGGAGGGGGCATTAATCACTGGGAGGGCTGAAACTGCAAGGAAAGAAGCTCTTGGGGCTAGCTCATTGAGGGCTAGGTGCTGGTGCTGATGACTGGAATGCATGCAAACCCTAATTGCATGCAAACCCTAATATTTGCATGCATGACTGAAAATGCAAACAATGGAAATGCTGCTAGGACTAGGATGGAGTATAGGAATATCCTAACAGGAGCAAGTCCTACCAATTCTTGAGAACACTCAATTGTATGTAAAAAAAGGTCTAAATGTGATTTTTGGAAACAAGTAAAGTATTTGGGTCATATTGTTTCACAAGAAGGGGTCAAGGTGGACCCTCAAAAGATTCAAGCTATCACCAAATGGCCCATTCCTAGGAACATTAGGAATCTTAAATGGATTTTGGGTATTTACATGATATTACAGGAATTTTGTTAAGAATTATGCATGCATTGCAAGCTTTCTCACATCTCTCTGGATGAAAAAAATTCATTTGTGTGGAAGGAAGAGGCTACATTGTCATCCTCACTCTTAAACGATGTTACATATTCTACACCAGTATTGGAAATACTTGATTTTGGTAAAACATTCATAGTCGAATGTGATGCATCAAGACAAGTAACTGAAGCTGTATTGATGCAAGAAGGGAAATCATTGACTTTTGAAAGTAAACAATGTAAGGGAAAATACTTGGTGAAATCTACATATGAAAAATAAATGGCAACAAGTTTACGTGTAGTAAATAAATAGTGACAAATTTTCAGTGGGAGGAATTTTAAAGTCAAATCAAACCATGATAGACCATAGTACTTTTTGGAGCAAAGGTTTTCATTGGAAAACAACAAAATTGGGTGGGAAAACTGCAAGGGTTTGATTTTGAAATAACCTACAAAAATGGGAAAGACAGTGTGGCAGAAATAGCCCATGGTACTTTTTGGAGCAAATATTTTCATTGGAAAAACAACAAGAATGTGTGGCAAAAATGCAAGGATTTGATTTTGAAATAATCTACAAAAAAGGAAAAGACAATGTGGCAAAAAATATCCTTTCCAAAATAGAAGAAGTCTCCATCTTATATTCCATTACATCTTCCATTCTAGTGTGGTTGGAAGAAGCTCTCCATGAATGACATGAAGACAATAATACTTAAACATAAAATACAATGTCTAAAAGAAGAGAAGATCTCTATGGAAAATCATAAGTGGAAGAGAGATATCCTTTGGTACAAGGGTAGAATATTTTTAGTCCCTCAATCTAAGTTGAAACAAAAAATATTAATAGAGTCACATAACTATCCAATGGAAAGACATTCATGGTTCCTTAAATCATATCAAAGGATCAAGAACTATTTCCTTTTGGGAAGTAATGAAGAGAAATATTCAAAATTTTGTAGGATAATGTTTGGGTGTGCCAAATAAATAAAGGAGAGAAAATCAAGTCTCTAAGGTTATTTCAAACTTTAAACATACCTAATCAAAGATGGGAAGGGATATCAATGGACTTCATTACAGGCTTACCAAAATAACAAGGTAAGAATGCCATTTTTGTGCTCATGGATAGACTCACAAAGTATGCACATTTTTGTGGAATTCAAAGTACATGCACTTGGAGGAAGTAAATTAGCCCTTGGAGCTTGGGATCATGTGATATATACCTTGGATATTGGATGCTTGACTTGAGGATCCTAAAGTTGAGGAGCATATTTCATGGAGGTTGGTGATGGATCTAGACACATATGTTGAAGTGGAGCTTTGGAGCCTTGTGACCACATTGACAACATGAGAGTGGCATTGGGAACATGAGAGGGTATGTGGAACACAGTTAGAGGAGTGCCTTTGATCCGAAAATGGGAATTAGACAAATGATTCTGTTTTTCTCCCTTTTTAGATGCTTTATAGATCTCTCAATTTCTTATCATGAACCTGAAAAATTTCATAATAATTAACACTCAACATTTATAACTGAAATTAAACAACAATCAAATGAATAAACATGAGACAATATGCACAATAGATTGATACTAAAGTTCACCAATTATGTCTACGTCTCCTGGTTTTCTCAATCAACAAACTGTTTCATTAATTCTCCTTTCAAAGGGATTCTCCTTTTACCAAAGGGGTTGAAATATTCTCCCAATAAGGGGTCGGTTCTCTCATTTACAAGGGGAAAAAGCTTATCGCATAAGTGGCTCATTCTCCCAATAAGGGGCTTTGCTTATTCTCCTGAAAAGAGATTACAAATCCTTCTCTTTTTTGAAAGAGAAAAATGGACTTTTATAGTTTTACATTGTTGAGAACTACCTCAACATTCTAAGAGTGACTCTCTAAATCCAATAAATTAGGATCTGGGCACAATTCAAGGGATAGGTTGAGGAAAAATCTAAACTATTTCAATGAAGATCTCAACATTCCCCTTAGACTAGGAAACTGCAATGCCACGTAATTCTCACACTTGCATTAGTTTCCTATTACATTAGAAATAAAAAATACAAAAGCATATAAGCTCAAAATATGTATTAATCATTTTATTTTATTTTATTTTTTAGCTTTTTTTTGCCCAAAATTTCAATGAGTCATATTTTTTGCATACTAAGTCCATTTGACCTTGTTCAAATTGCATCTAAAATATCTTTGTGAGCTCTTTGTTGCGCGGACAATTTCAGTAGAAATTAGGGCCAACTTGAATTTTTCGAATGTGAGGATCCTCCTGAATCAACCTTGCATGAGAACACTTGGATAGTGGACCATCATGGAAAAGGGAATGTTGGACTAACATGTTGGAGAGTGCACCATCTTGGAGGAGGGGAATTGAGTCCAAGGAGAATCTACTGAAGGCATTTGATCTTGGGGGTTGGATAAATCATTGTGTGACACTTGCATATTCTTGTATTATAGAGCACTCCATGTGGGGTTTCCTTGTTCATTATCTATATGGACACATGTCCTTATTTTATCTTAGCCTCCCTCGGCTATTGTATACATGAGGGAGGAGAGATATTGTGATGTAATCATCATTGTACCCTATTATTTTTGTGGTCTTGGATAATTCATATAGGTATAAGATGCCAGAGTTCATGAGGAAATCCTAGGAGAAGACAAGGAGAGAGAGACATCTTGGATGTTCAGGTAGAGATTGCTATTGTGTGATACTAGAGTTTGCTCTTGTGATGCTAGGGTTTATGGCATGCATGTAAACCCTATAAAATAACATCACAATGGAGACGATGATGGTTTTTATGGCTCTTAATAGTCCTATTGATGATTGTCCTCACTAGTGCACCACTTTCTGAGTGAGAGAGATATGACTTTCCGATTGATCCAAATAGAGATCTCCTGATGTCTATTTATACTTAACATGTTTTCCCAGTGACCTTATGAGGCCAACTTGTCTATCTAGATACATCCACAATATAATATATATTTTATGGCCGACCCCACACATTGTGGTCTAATAACCCATCGACAAGTACACACACTTGTGACACTTGTCAATCCACATGACGACACTTCCTTATAGAGGAATAACACATCTTTTATAAAGGTACAATAAATATATATAAAATACATAGATGAAATACATTCCGAAGTTACATATACATCAACATATAGGTGCAAATCTTGTAGCTGGAACCATATAAACTCCAAAAGTAATATTGCAACTATGTAGAAGTTATTCTTATAATATTTCATTATATTGGTATTGTACATCCTACGAGAGAAAGTATTAATGTATTTGATCATGTAAACCCTTGAAAGAATCAATGTAAACCCTGAGGTCAAGATACACAAAAAAATATCTATGCTAATAGTTGTAGATTGTTATGGATCTCGTAGGATTTAATGCTCAGCCAACTGATTACTCTTTTTGAAATTAGATTTGTCTTCTCATTTACAGCTTAGTGGTATTCATTTTCTGGCTTTTGCATTAGACTTTATAAGGATGATTTCTGATACCAAAAGGCATCATACTTCACAAAACGATAGATTTCCAGAGTGGTGAATCCTTCTTATGGAATTGTATGCTATTGATTACATTTCTATAAACATTCAAAAAAATATAGCCTAGTATTTACAAACCTCTTAAACAAAATCAATCAACTAGCCTACTTTGTAAAGGACATAAATAAGGATAGCACTTACAAGGATTGATGCATTTAGACTGGCACCACCAATCAAAGTTCTATTTTGAAAATTCTTACGATAAGCATGTTTAATTTCCAAGTTTATGTTCACAATCACTTTTCCATGAAATATATTTCTTGTTCACTGGAAGTGATGTGCCCCTTCTAGAGAATATGCAAGTATCATTGAACAAACTCCAAGCTATGATTCCACAAGGAATAATTGGGATACCATTACCAGTTATTGCTTCAGGTTTGCAAGTATCTGTTTCATTCGCACTCCTGGATTTCATTCGCTGTTGATCACTTCTGCTCTTAACGTACTTGCAAATGTTTGCAAATAAGGTAAAAGGAAACTATGCTATATGTTCAAATATGAAACTCAAATACCATCAATAAAGTGGAGTACAATTTGTTATCTATTGGACATTTTGATTACACCCAGGAATTAAGCTCTCAACACAAACTTGCAACCAGAAAAAACATTACAAATGCAAACTGAGTAGTCTGTTAATAATCAAACCTATAGTCTGAGACCATGAAATCACTCCTGGAAATATTAAGTCTTTGTTGGATTTTGTTTTCTTGTATATTAACTAGGGCTTCACTCGGAGGGGTACTGATCAACTTGTTATATTCAAAACCTATTGATTGATACAGAGAGCCATAATATTTTCTTTTGTTGTTACTCATGAATTCATTGTTCTGCAACCATGAGTATAGTGAAAATGGGGAAAATGGCATCTCCTGTTATACAAGCAAGTGTTACGGAGAAAAATTCCTATGGCTTGGGGTAGACCACAATAGACAACTGACTACCAGAAAAATAACTCAATTCCCAATGCAATGCTAAGATAATGGAGAACAAACCAACCTTCAACTGGATGTTCGAAGTAGATCCCTATTGAGATTTTAACTTCTACACTTGAACCTGCAGATTAGTCTCAACAACAAGTACAAGAAAGTGCATATAATACGTGAAAGACATTAGCATAATCAATAGCATGATCCATGATAATATAAGCAAATATAACCCAATGTAATTTAACAATGTTCACAACATCAATTGGACGAGAAAATGAGTATTTACATTAATGAATAACAAGAAGTACAATATACGACCTCTTGCCGGCAACCAATCTGAACCAAGAACTAGGTCTCTCCACTTGTGCCTCCACCACTTCAATACCCCATGCAATGGAAAACTCAAACTATGAAAGGATTTTGGTAGGTGAACATAAGGAGTTCACAACAACAAGGATCAATGAGTGTAGACTCAAGTCATGGAAAAAATCTACTAGAGTTATCTTGCTCTCTCTTTCTCCTCCCTTCCATATGCCATAAGAGATCAATATATATCCTTCTAAAGGTAAATGAAAGGACACATCGAGGTGTTTCGGGGAATATGGAGGGCCAAAGGTCACCCTAAGACCGCTTTTTGGGAGTAAAAAGTAATTTTCTAATGATTTTTACCATTTTACTTGGTACCCGCGGCTATAGTGGAACAGCTTGGGTGTACGCTGGCTATAATGGGACATCAAGTGTACAGGAAGAAAAATAGGGAAAAATTGTGTTTTCTGGAGGACATAAAGTGAATCTGAGTCAATAAAATGGATCCTGAAGGCCAAATAATGCTGATGCTCACAAGGTGGAAAATTACATTGTAACACATGATTTTTAAAAAACCATTTCTAAAAATACAACATTAATTAAAAACAAGCTGATCTATTAGTCATACATGATAACAAAATATACATGTATTAAAGAAAATAGACAATATAGCAAGCATGAAGGAGTTTGAATATCTTCAAAATGAAAATTCATAAAGTGTCTGTAATCAGGTTCATAGCCAAGCTTCTGTCACAAAACAACAACCAAGGTTACTACCAACTCCCATAAGCACTCGCTAAAATTGCCCAGAAAATTTACAAAGCTTCCTGGGCATGTTTGAAGTAGCAGAACAGAACGGCTAATTTCTTGTCGCGATCTTCGTCAAGTTCGTTTGATAGCTGGCTTTATTGCATCTTCAACGGCTCTGTGAAAAATTCTTCATTATCGCCATCTTCTTGATTCATGAGTCATCTTATTCTAGACAATGATCCCTTCGCAGCTCCATCATTAGTGGCATCTGTCGCATTTGCCCTGCAATCCTGACGGTCTTTTCTGGCTTGATTCCTGGACTAACCTTCTTTGTAGGAACTCACCACCTCTTCGTTGTTTATCTTCAACCATCGATGTGGAGGCATCTCTTTAAACTTGTGGCCGTTATCCTCTGCTGCATCATTAAGTCCCTCAACTTACTCCTAGAATAATTCATGAGACCTCCCTTTCTTATTGATTTCTTCACTTGGCATATGGTAATTAAATGACACAACAGTCAAGGCGGTTGTAATGGAAAGTAAATAATTATTTCTCAACAAACTCAATCCTTCAAAGAGGATTCTTTCTTAATCATGACATAATATCCCCATGAGATGACGTTCATGCAATCGTAAAGATAAGCTGAATCGGATCTCTCTTTTGTATGTGACTGAAAACACTTCTTCAATGTAGAACGCATTTTAAGAGATAAGAATGACTCTTTAATAGCCAAAACGTGTTCTTTCTCTTGCTTGCTCGCTCGTAAGTATAGCAATTATGGTAGCGATCTTAACTAGGGTGGTTGTCTTTTCTTTGATGACGTCGTGGAAGCAAAGATTAGATCCAACCATTTCATCTATACTCATTGAATACAAAGGAATGTTAATACATAACCGCATATGTAACAACCATTTAGAATTTCATGTAATGCAAAATCTTGTTTTTATCAGTCCCTGCCTTGTAGGGTAACTTTTGTAATCAATTCAAGGTCAAACTCAATTAGTTACCCTTTGACCTGGAAACGTTTTCATTTTAGCCAAAGTTTTTAGGTAATGGTTATTATTTTCTTAATTAAATAATGCACTAAAATTATTGATTTGAACTATTATTGGCAGTAGGCTTTGAAGTGTTATTGTGGAACCAGCGGCGGAGCTATGATAACACATAATTTTCCATTAATACATTAATATTTTAACATTATATTGAACACTCCAATGACAAAGATTTGACAAATTCACATGGATGCACCGCCTTGCATGGCTGCACTGCGCTTTCACTGTTTCGCTGTCAGTGACATCGGCCACTGCCACCGCCTTCAGACTTCGTTCATCAGTAGGGGCAGGGGCTATTTCGCTGTCACAGACATCGGCCACCGCCTTCATACTTCGTTCGTCAGTAGGGGTTCATTCTGTAGCCTCCATTTGCTTGGGTAACCAAGTGTTTCCTTTTGTTAAGTGAACGATCCTAAGGTGCATCAGCAAGAAAGAGGATATCACGCTTTGAATTGCCTCTCTGAGTATCGTGGTTGCTCGAGTGCTTGGAAGATTGGTACGCAGACCATAGCCCCTTGCTACCCATGATGCGATTGCTGGATGGGGTATGCCTGGTCATCTATTACTTTAGGAGAGGGCATGGATGGTCATAAGCTACTGCCTCTACTGGTGCTCCTGCTCATGTCTTTTCTACTATAGGTGTTGCTGAAACAGAATCAACTGCTCAATATACAGACAGTGTATGATCCCTATTGAGGTATATCACAATCGCCAAACTTTTTGAATTTCTCATGAGAGTCACAGTATTTGCAAATATTCTTTGACCTTTCCATAATTTGAATTTGAAGACCTTTTCATTATTTGAATTTGAATGACTATTATCCTGGATTCTATGGTTTCATATTAAAATCATAGAAAATTTTAAAATAGTAAACAAAAAAATTGTTTCATCCTTTCTCATTACAAAAAATTAAGCACAGCGAACAGGTTCATCTTCATGAAGTTGGCCACAAATGCAGAGTTATATTGGAACCTGAGCAATTTTAATGTGAATCATACCTAAATGACTTGAGCATCCACCGCATAAAAGCATTTCTCTCTGTTTTCAAGCTGCCAACGCCAATGCAATTTCTGGATTGTTTCCATAGTATGGCTTACTTTACTCTATGACTTACTTAGCTATTGAACTGACCCGAATGAACTTTCCAAGGGAAGTTGTAGACAAGGCTGGTAAAGTTTGCAAGGGAAGCTCCAGGCAACGCTTCTGCGCTATGCATTCTGCAAAACTGAAGGTGTTCCAACCACTTGAAATGGAGATGAAAACAGATATATCAAAGAAACACAGGCGAGGCATTGTATTAATTTTTGGCTACTCTTCAACGACTTGAACTATTACGAAGTAGTGAGTGATGTGAGAGAAACCAAACTCAATGCTCGGCCACCGCCTCCACTTGGGCCACCGCCACCGCCATTATTTTTCAGCCAAGTGGTCTAAAGCATACAGTGCTGAGTGAACCACAAATGATGCGGTGAGAACTGGAAAACATACAACAAACAACATCATATCCTGCACTAGTTTATCTTATTGATCCTCTTCACAGCTTCCCTTTTCATTCTATAGCTCATTTTAGAGGAATCATCAATAACAAGGAGAATCCATCGTCAAAAAAAGTTGTGACTTGTCCATTGTTTTGTAACTGTGCTAACTGTGAAAGAAGAACCTCAATGAGCAAGCAATGAGGCACTGAAGAATGGCTCACTCCCTACAACATGTCTGATGAATGTATTCAATTTCAATTTCTGCAAATAACTTGCCCAAAAGACAAAAAAACCTCTCCCTCCTAGCGTCCGGCGAGCGCTCCGGTCCTCCTCATTTGCACTTTCTGATGAATTAAACTTCCATTTTGGAGAAGATGATACATTCCGGGGTCAATAAAGTGGCATTTCTCTGTAAAGAACAAGCAACATAAGTGAAGAATCATATCAGTGTGACTCGCCCACCAAACACAAACACTTGAGAACAGAAGAACCAAATAATGGAATCACAGGAATCAAACCAAGACACATTAAGACGAGGAACCCAAGACAGAACAGAAAAGGCATCAAAATCCACTTCTTTGTTCCCTTTGTTTCACTGGTACTTGATGCTTCGATGGATGCCAGGTTTCCACTAGTTTATACAAGATTTTATGCCAGGAGGCAATGCCGCTTGTAAATGTTACTTGTAAATGCACACTCAATCTAGGTTTCAGTCCAGGTTTAAATACACCCGATCTGCAATGACAGCTCTGAGCAGTGCAGCAAGTAATCTCCATGGAAAAGGGAAGGAAGACGCCTAGAATTCGACGGTGAAATACCCTCCCCTTTGCTTTGCAAAGACTACAAATTTACAATCAGAAAGAAGCCACGACTCTGAAATACTTTGTGATCTCTTTCAAGCATTATGCAAAGAACGTTGAGTTGTTAGGTGCTTTTTCAACTTCCCATGTGAACGCAACTATGATCAAGAGTTTCTCCTTGGCTATGGTGTGATACGCATGTGGCAAGGCATCTTAGCTGCCTATGCAACGTAGCTGCCATGCATAGACGAGGAAGCTACCTGGCTATACTCGAGATGCATTGCAATTAATGCGTTCATGCGTGGGGGATCTACGATGACCGTTGTGACTCGTGCTACAATTAAGTACACCATCAAAACTATGAAGCATCTAGACTATGAATTTACATGAATTTAAAGATTTTGATTAGTGAAATATGTTCAAATGAATAAAAACCATTTTCAATTCAATAGGATTGATTCATGATCTTACTGATCTTACCTGAATCCATCTGTTAGTGATTCAAACCGTGCATAACTAGTTGGGAAGAGCATAACCTGCATAGCCCTTCCACGTGCTATGCATGCAGTTATAGGATTGCAATTTGTGGAGGGCAGAATTACTAGCCTTCGAGCAGGTCTTTCATAAACTTTGTATGATTTTAAACTTTGCTCGTGGAGTTTTATTTTATTTTTAAATTGAACTACTATGTGCTGAAATGTTCTCATAGTGGCAACAAAAGTTAATATCTCTACGAGCAACGAATCTACCTTTTTGTGCTAGTTCCCCTTTTAGCGATCTGATTAGATCTTGAGCTGATTGGGTTGGGCTTCCTTTTCTTTACACATTAGTTGGGCTTCCTTTTCTTTACAAATTAGTTGTAACTTTCAGGGCGGTGTTCTCACAAATATTTTGATAAAAACCCTAATGTGGCAATTCTTTGATTTCTATTCCTGCAACTATCAGGCTCCCTTTAAATATGTGCTAGGAAATCAACAATTTTAATCAACCACCTAATTATTGTTTCATTCTATATGATTGAGCATCTTTGTATATTTCAAGACTTAATCAAATCTTAACCTCATCGTGGCTTTTACAAAACCAACCCGGTGAAAAGTGCAACCAATTTGCAATCATAAAAGGTTAAACTTTATAATGATGCGACTCTTTATGACAAAAGGATTCATAAATTTCCATGCATAATAAAACAAATATGGTTGACTGCATGGCAATGATTTCACATAGGCAAATATATTATCTTCATTTCAAATTAATGTTGAGTAATCAATCTAATTTGAAGCAAGTTTACGATAATACTAAATAAAGCTCTAATTTGAAGCAAGTTTACGATAATACTAAATAAAGCTTAAGGCAGGGACATCACCACCTGTGGCACTTGTTAAAGAACGAACTCATTTCATGCTCAAAATCGATTTTATTAATTCACCAATTTATGAAAATAAATATTAAGTTCAAGTGCACGATTATTTTATTAATTCACCAATTTATGAAAATAGATATTAAGTTCAAGTGCACGATTATTTTTTCAAGTTCAAACAATATTTTTAGGATGAGCCTAAACCAACAAGGGAAAGTCGAACCTCAAAGCATGAGTATGACATCACAAGGAGAGAGAGAGACACACTCTCACAGACGACAAGGAAGAATAAATGGAAGGTGCACTTAGTTGCAGGTTATGGGATCTCTGGGGTTTAATTTTATGTTGCAATATATCTGGCATCGGTGTTCTTTCTGCCGAAGACGTTCCTTGGCACTGTAGCAAGATTCCTCGTCTATAGGACAAATGGAATCTTGCCACGTGTATTATCGCGGTTTTGCCGTCGATTTTGATAAGCCAACGTCGGATCGCTGCTTGCTGAAGAAGCTTCTGTTCTTGTGTGCGGTTGCGTGTACCTACAGGAATTTACTATTCATTTCACTGTTCTTTCGAAGGTTGATACCAAACCCTAAGGCTGATACCAAACCCTAAGGCTCAACATTATTCAGGGCTCAACAGAAAGCGGATATCTCTATTTCTATTTCTATAGGAAGGATCTGAAGCTGCACTGGGGTTTCACCTTTTTCTATTCTCTGCACAAGTTTTATTACAGCTTCGGGCTCTTTCTCCCCTACGACTCAACAGTATTCAGGGCTCAACAGAAAGTGGATATCTCTGTTTCAATAAGAAGGATCTGAAGCTGCATTGGGGTTTTACCTTTTTCTATTCTCTGCACAAGTTTTATTACAGCTTCGGGCTCTTTCTCCCGTACAAGAACCAAATTCTTTTTCTTCACCTTTAGAAGGCTTTCAATGAATCTTCTAATCTCATCATTTATATTGCTGGTGGATTCAGCACCAACCCCTAAACTTTGAAGTAGCATCCTAGCAAGCCTGGCGCAGATGGCTAGCAGAGGCTGCCAAAAACGTCGTAGCAACATCTAGAGGAATCGTTTGGCCGTGCTCGCGGCCACAAGCTTCTGCTATGGCATGATTCAAGATGCTCGCCGCCTCTGGGGTTAGCGTCTGCTGCACTGTGTGTAGCCCTACTTGCTTTATTGCCGATAAATTAAAAAATTACAGGTAGGGCTGAATGATTCTGAAGCAATGGCCGGTTATACAATGACCATGGGAAAAACTTGGCATGGAAAAAACATGAGAGTCACCGACCAGAAGTCTTGAGAAGGCTCAAGTTAATATGGGGTTGGTGTTTCATAAGCTTGTAGTGATTGAAAATGTAATTTTTCTAGTGCTGTAAACTAGTAGAATGCAATATTGATCGTTAATTAATGGAATTTATGAAACCAATCTGAGTTTCAGTTTTGGATCTAGATTTATTTGCGTGTTTATGTTTTAATAGTTCTTAAGTGTAATTTTACGATTATTTTTGCAATTATATTTTCCAAAATGATGTCTAATAAAATTAAACTTTAGTTTTATTTAAAGGCGGATTATCCAAAGGATGAGGAATTGAATAAAGTACAAAAAGTCAATAAATCCATTTTGGGTAAAGACTCCTTGATACGTGGAAATCACACACATGAAACCTCATTTTAACATACTTCTAAAAAATGGGATTACGAATCAATTGATATAACCTTTTAAGTTATGGAAATATAGAAATTAGAAAAGGTTCAAATTAAAAATGAAATTATTAAAATTGTATTTTTAAATTGAACCTTTTTTTACTCATTACACCAAGTCAAATGGATATATAATGTTTAAGTTGAATTCAAGAAAGTTAATTTCCATTACAAAGTACCAATATGGTAAAGGATTTATTACTAGATAATAATTTCCATTGAATTGGCTTGTTGAGCAAATGAGATTTCAATGTTCGACGGTTCGTCACAAATTTTAATATATATTTTTATTAGATGTGGAATGAGTTGGATGAGAACAAGATTTAATAAGAATATTTAAATTTTCTTAAGATCATCGGAATATGAAAAAGGAAAATTTTTCATGAAAACCAAGTCAAAGAAAAGGTAGCGCAAAAATCCAAGGATCTAAAAGGAGATCATGAAACAACTAACTAAACCAAGCAAGATAAACTAAAAGAAAACCCAAAAGCTAAGTATTTACAAAAATTCTAATAGGGAACCCTTGATTTTTGTGAGAATCAAGGGGGATTTGTTGGGGTGCCAACAGAGCCTTGATTAAATACTACTACCCTAGCTTGGTGATCGGATGTTGACAACATCACTCACGAGAACTGTTGGGAATGAACAAGCAGGCGTGTGATGAGACCTCTTGTCTCTTGATATTTCAACAAAGATCCATCACCCTGACTTGGTGACCAGATATGGTGATGTCACTCACGATAGAGATGATGATCATGATTAGGTCGAATCCTCTTTAGAGACCTCCTATTCTTCAACCAAGATCTTCAAATGATTTAATTTTATTTACAAGAATCAATTGATGTATGGGATAGAACTATATGAGACTCCGCAAATTGTATGAATGACCTAATGATAGATAGTGTTTCCAATTCATATATATTTTTGAGAAAACATCTTGATTAGTGAAGTTATTGACTATTGAGGTCATTTAAAAGATAGATGTCTAAGGGTAATGACCAGGGATTTAGCTAACTGCTTGAGCAAGTGCACAAAATATATTTCAACGCAAGAAGTAACTTGATCACAATGAGGAGATTTGATATAGCCAGACACTGTTAAATTTTTTTCTCCTTTTATTAAACATCAGATTAAAGAAGCATACCCCTATCAGATAGCATACCAACACAATATACACTAGTACATGTGGACATTTTTCCCACTGAAAATCATTGCTATTGCAACACTTTTGCGTTGCTATAGCGACGCACATGACCTCTTCTTTTCATGGCAAAAATTTCGTCGCTGTAGCAACACATGCCAAAGTTCATCTCTATAGCGACAGAAATGACATGAACCTTGCTTTACTTAAAAACCCAAATTTCGTCGCTATAGCAACACATTTGTCGTCGCTATAGAGATGAACAGACCCAGGGAGTTCTGACGGAGAGGCGTCGCTATAGTGACGTAGTGCCATATTTTAAAAAAATAATTGAAACATACCTTGTCGCTATAGAGACGAAAATCCATCGCGATAGCGACGAAAATACCCAGGGAGTTCTGACGGAGGGTCGTCGCTATAGCGACGTAGTCGCATATTTAAAAAAAAAATTCAAACATACCCCGTCACTATAGCGATGGACCGACCTATCAAGTTTCGATGAATTTTCTATACTAGCAACGAAAATGTCCGTCGCTAGTATAGCAAGTTCGTCGGAACTTGATAGGTCGGTCCATTGTTATAGCGACGGACATGTCTATTTTTTTTTAAATAATAATTAAAAACTAAGGTCAAACAACCCGAACTCAAAATTAAAATGTATGTATAAATCTAGCACTCCATTAAGGAATGTTAGATGCATCATGAGAAGCTGGTACATGTGTGAAATGCCTTCCTATCTCCAATGGCACTCACATTAGAGGTTACCAACCTTAAGAAATACATAAATAATTATGTTAGAACCTTGCAAAAGTGTCAAACTGCTAGGGTGTTCCACCTCAATGAAGATTTATCATGATAAAACCTTAGAAACCATAGCAAAAAACCCCTTTTTATTTATCATCACACCTAGGAATAAATCATTAACACTTAAAACTTAGGGAGACCCTAAGTTGATGTGTTCCTACTCCATAAAATGCACTAAGTGTTAAATAATTTCATCAAAGTTAGGCAACATCACACCATCAAAAGTTTGACTATTTGGCGCATGCTATTTCATCTACTAGACCATCATTAGAATATCTCATCTCATACACAACAACATCAAATCAACCGTAGGTTAGCATCTTCTCTAAGCCAAAACCAAATGCACCCCCTGTCCGTCCAAAATCTAGCAATGTGATCCTGTAAAATTGTTCTTTGTGACAAAAAATTGCTAGTGTTGTGATGAAAATCACAAATGCAAGTCTCATGCAACATGAGGGGTAACACATTACAACTATCTTTAGGATCTGATCTCAACCATTTCAAATTGTTATTATAGCTTACCCTTGCTCTTTATTGTTTACCAAAAACTCAAGAGTGGGTCCTTTGTGTGTTGATCATCTTGTTGAACTTTAGCACTCCTAATGCTCACTCCTCTTTGTACTTTTTCATAGTCCCATTGATAATTATGGCCACTATTGGACACACACACACATGCAGATATCCCCAGTTTTTGACATAAGTTCATACTAATCAATACTCAACATAAACACTACTAGAGAGCATGGTACTAATTTGATGCATTGTAATTGTTATTAACTAAGTTTGTCTGAACAGTGAACGTGCAGGTGGTGGCCATGCTCCATATATTATAAACGTTTGTGGCTTGATGAATGTTCTTCCATCCTCAACTAATCCCACAAATCCATTCATGCACAAAACCGTTGATGAACACCTGGACATGCTGGTAGTTTTCATAATCAAGCTTTAAGGGAATAACATTTATGATAATCTCTTTTATATACTTATTATCGCTATTGTAAACTAGTGATAGGGGAACTATGCAAATAGATATTCATTTGACTAAATAATCAATTTCTACGTTTCCTATAGATGGTATGCCATCACTTGGACAAAGACAATGAAGAAGATGTAAAGTTTGATGAGTCACGCATAAGAGAAGGATCAATAGCTGGTGAGGACATTTTACATGATATGGGAGCTATTAGTATGAATATTTCTTCCGATTCTCAAGCTATGGGTCGTATAGGAGAGGTATAAGAATCTTTATAGACTAGTTTCTTTTGTTCTATTTCCATTGAGATTTAAATTTGGAATTTTATTTTAATATCCAAGATGCCACTATCTTAAGGTGTACTACTTAGATTACATTAAAGAAAAACAATATGTTTAAGGAGAATAGTGGACAACAATTCATCTCTGCCTTATTGGGGTTATGGTTGCAATAAGTTCAGAGTAAGCCAAAGCTGATATATCTCTTGCATATCTAACTAGTATCCTTTAGCAGTTACTTGAGCACATACCTCATTTGATTACATCTTTTTAAAAGAGGAAGGAGCAACTAAGACCTTCAAATACAATCTGACAATGCAATTTCCAAATTGAAATCATAAATGCAATCTGAATGCAATATAATAAGCCATCATAAGTCAAGAGAAGAAGAAGATGCTAGTTACCATGAAGGTTTGTTCTCCAATGGTCGGAGTCTTGAAGCAAGTAAGCAAAGTTCTATTTAGTAATGCCCCAACAATGCCGAAAAACTAACATTCCAAAAAAATGTGCTCAATAGCCTTTAATTGGAACAATTAGGGCATTTATCATAATTGAATCTGCTCTTTGCTAACTGATATTTAGAAGGTAGCCCTTGATACAAAATCAAGCACACAAAAACTCGTTTATACAAGAGCCGGTAAGACGATAAGTTGAACACCTTGGTAATCCATTTAAAATCTACATCTAATGAAGACCACTGTACATTAAGGGTGGGAGACAAAGGTAGCTTCTTGTATAGGAGATCATGTAATTCCTAATATTGTACTAAAAAATAGGCTTATCATAGGGCCATCTCAAGCGTCTGCATATTCTGTCATGTACAACATCATTTAATTTGGGAAGATCTGTTGGAATAATATTTTGCATCTCTTTAATACAAAGTCAATTTGGGGCCAACAAGGAATTTCCATGTGCAAGAGTTTTCATATCTAGCCATGATTTGTATTTTTGTATCTCATAGATCACTCTAGCAAAATCTATGCTCCTTGCTCAGCCTTCATGGTTGAAAACATGGGATTTTAGATATACATTTAGTCTCATTATTAATTTATTACAGGATGCCTTTTGACATGACACATGTGTTGGTTTTGGAGCCAGATCTTCTAGTCTCGTAGATGATATTGTTGCAACCGTGCACCTCAGAGGACTGTACACTCATTCCCCAACCTTGGGGCTGTTTTCGCCAATAGTTATTCGGGCCCATGGTTTTGTGTAACCCGTGGTATTTTCCCATTGTATTTCTCTTATAAAAGAAAGACATTATAACACGTCTAGGGTTGATGTATTAGGTATTATGCATTGTAAATATCTCTGAGATCGGAAGAGAGACTGTGAGATAGTGAAGAGGAAGTGTAGCGACTGTGCTGCAGGTTGTATTCGTTCACTTTGCTGGATGATATAATAATAAGGACTGGTAACTTCAGTGTGGACGTAGCCCATCTTGGGTGAACCACGATATATCTATGCCTCTCTTGTAATGTGTATGTGTGATTATATTTTCATTTATGTTTATTGTTATTGCTCTGCGATCCTGTTTTTCTAACAATTGGTATCAGAGCCAAAGGTCTATTTGGCAATTAAACCCGCAGGAAACTAGGGTTTCTAGTTCAAGTGGGAGCAATGGCAGAAGAAGGAAAGTTTAAGGTCGAGAAGTTTAACGGCCAAAACTACTAGTTATGGAAGATGCAAATGGAGGACTATCTGTACCAGAAGGATCTATTCCTACCATTGGGAGGAAGAGCAAAGCAGCCAGCGGCCATGAAGGACGAAGAATGGGAGGTTCTTGACAAAAAGGAACTGGGGAAAATACGGTTGTCCCTGGCTTTGTCGGTGGCTTTCAATATCTCAAAAGAAACTACAATGGAGGGTTTGATGAGAGCATTGGGTAAGTTGTATGAAAAACCCTCGACCTCCAACAAGGTATTTCTAATGAAGCGTTTATTTAATATGAAGATGTCTGAAGGTGGATCTGTTGCTGATCATTTAAATGAATTTAATACACACTACTACATTTTTGGCCTTTAGGGGGGGTTGTTTTCCACCCCCAAAAGTGACCTACGGGGGGGTTTTGGATTTGGGGGCGGTTTTGGCAAAACCGCCCCTAAAGGCACCGATGTTAAAAGTTTTTCCCTTTAAGGGCGGTTTTTTACGAGATTGGAACTGCCCCAAAAAGTGACTTTTGGGGGTGGTTTGTGACCCCCCTCGTAGAGGTCTACGGAGGCGGTTTGAAACCCCCCTCGTAGACCCCTTCATAGAGACCTACGGGGGCGGTTTTGAACCCCCTTCATAGAGACCTATGAGGGCGGTTGTGAACCCCCCTCATAAGCCCCCTCGTACAAACCTACAGGGGCGGTTTGGAACCCCCCTCGTAGAGGACTATGGGGGAGGTTTCAAACCCCCCTCGTAGAGGCCTATAGGGGCGGTTGTGAACCCCCCATGTATAGTCCTATAGGGGTGGTTTGGAACCCTCCTTGTAGAGGCCTATAGGGTTTGTTTAGAAACCCCCCTCGTAGAAGCTTATAGGGGCGGTTTTGAACCCCCCTCGTAGAGGTCTATAGAGATAGTTTGAAACCCCTATAGGGGCAGTTCTAAACCCCCCTCGTAGACACCTATGGGGATGGTTCAGAACCGCCCCTAAATGTCCTTATTACAAACCTTTGGGGGTGGTTACAAACCCCCCTTGTATGTACCTACGAGGGAAGTTACAAACCCCCATCATAGGTAGCTACGAGGGTGGTTTCAAACCCCCCTCATTGTAACATACAAGGGAAATTTTGAACCCCCCTCGTAATGACATATGAAGGCGATTTAGAACCCACCTCGTAGAAACATACAAAGGCGGTTTGAAACCCCCTTTATGGCCATAATAAATCATAATAAAATATATTTTATTAAAAATATCAATATTGCAATATCAATAGGGCACGGAGGAATCGAACCACCAACCTCCTGCTTGTAAGGCAGGCGCTCTTCCATTGAGCTAGCACCCTTTCAGAATTGGGGAGAGGAGCAATATGAACATCTAGATTGCATCATTTGTAATTCAAAGAAAAGACAATAATATCCAAAGACAACCATGCTTAAAATCCAATTTATTTTTCAAAACACACTGATAAGCACAAAAATCTACCATAATAAGGCAACAGAATATCCAAAACAATTATACAATCTATTAAGGTGGTTTGCAAAAGGGTCTAAATGCCATATTTTATTTTATTTTTATACTTGCGTTGGTTGATCTCCTAACAATGGAACTAGATCTTTCAGACTTTTTGAATGCACGGTAGAAGACAAACTCTAATTTTCCTTTGAATAAATGTAGGAGATTACTACTTTGCAACATTTAGGTGTTTGCTGCTACAAATAAATGACAACCTCTACAAGGACACTGCAACACAGGATTTTGGGAGGGAATGACAAAGAAAATTGACTCCAACTTACTTGTAGACATTCTTCATATATTCTAAGAAAATCACTGAGAAATTTGAAGTTAATCACCAGACAATGTACACCAAACTTCAAACTGAAATATTTTAAATAATGCATCATAAATTATGAGCAAAAAATTGTATTGTTAATTTTGCAAAGCTTCTTTTATACAATATATTTCCTTTCATTTCATGTGTATTTACTATTTTCTAGATTAAATTAATTTTGTTGTATTTCCTTGCAGATAGTTAAAATTTATGTCTCCCAAAACTCTATTTATATTTGGATTATGTTTGCAGGGTGGATCTTTGCGTTCTGATCATTGGAGAGCAGAGGTGGATTTGGTTCTGATTACTGTGGCAATGAATGCTTCAACTAATTCGTCCATCTACGGTTTTGTGACGAGGAAAATGTCTCTTATTTTGAAGATGCAACATCTTTCACTACAGCAGATTTTCAGTTGGCAGCATATAAAGCTCTTTTGGCATCATTACTTTCGCCATGTTGTCACCAACCCCCTTACCTATCTCAAGGACTTGCACTATTTCGTAAAGGTCTCTCTCTCTATATATATGACATATACTTTCACACATGATTGTAAAATGCATGTTGATGGGGCGAGTCTTTGAATCAACAAGAAATTGAAGTATTCTCTTGATTTTAATGGGATATAGTAAAATATACTAAATTATAAATTTTTCCCTTTCAGTTTTTTCACGTTAATACTAATTTTTACTAAAATTTGGCACTTCTGTGTGACTGACATGCAGGGAGGCAAGAATCTGGAATGGAACTTGCTGAATTTTGTGCCCATGCACTTTTAGCCCTTGAACCACTCATTCATCCACGTAGCCTTCCATATGTTGGCACACCAGCAATGGCCACAACTATGGCAACAGGAAAGAGAATCCAAGGAAATTTGGCTTCGCATATACAAAAATCTAATGTCTTCTTTCCAAATCTAGATCGCAGTCCATCTGCCCCTGGAGCTTCTGGTAGCATGTCTTTTGGATCGTCAATAAGAACTTTTCAGCATGGCTTTCAACTTGGATAAGATGATCTTTGTCAAAATGATGAAATATATTTGGGTTGGCATGGAAATGGCAAGGACTCAAATACAGATCAGCAACACCTTTATGATAATACTGAAATGCCCATTGAGAGTCTTGTAGAGACACTTATAGAGAATGGAGGATTACAATGCTCTGCTCTTGATGAAATGACAAACATGACTTCTATACAGTATCCAGTTAATGATGAAATGCAGTCCATTCCTGTTGTAGGTATTAATAGTCCCTTCAGTTGTTCAAACATAGGAACTCTTCCAGTGGGGAAGGAAATCAAGCATTAGTTTGTGGAGAAGGAAATCATTTTCATAAGGCCCAGGACACTGTTTATGGGGATTCCTGAGATAAGGATGGTATGACTGAGTTATATTATCACACAATGTTTATTATTATTTCTAATGACGAGGTAGAAACAGACAGAGAGAGTTGTGCTCCTTCACAATCACATTCACGTGCAAAAGGTGGATTTCAGAAGCCACTATCTTGTGAAACTGAAAATACAATACAAACTGATGAAAAATATCATAATTCTCTCTCAAATCATAAGTGTTATAGAAATAGCACATAGGATTTTTCTTTGGTTACAAGATCTAGCAAGAGCTCTACTACAGATACTACTATGGGGTCTAGTAACTTTGGTATAAAAGAGCCTCCATTTACTTGAATAGTTTGACAACAGAGGCAGTATAGTCCCACAACCTCATGACCTGATTTCTAATGTTCCTTTCAGCACTCTACAGCCCATAGTATCAGAGTATAATTCATTGTATTTACCTACTGTTGGTGATGAAAAACATGTTTCTATCCAGAAAATACAAGAAAGCTTCAAAGAATTTAACATAAGCTAGATTTTAAACAAAACTGGTGATGCAACAAATGATGGAACTGGTTTAGAGTCTCGTGGCATTGTGGGAAAAAAATATGATGCTGAAAATATAGTTAGAATATCTAGGGTGCATAAGCCATCAACTATCTGCAGTTCTAGTGATGATTTTCTCTTAAAGGAGATTGGCATTCTCTAGTAAGGATGATCCACTTGAAGCTGCATTTGATGGTGCAAGAAATGTGCAAACATTATTACCGAAGCCTCTAGATCCTCCAAAGCGTCAATTGATGCACCTTCAGATCCCATTGGAGAACAATAAAGGAAGATTTGATAGGTTGCAAAGTGAGATGAGAGAGTATAAACCTCCTAGACTAGATGATTGGTACAAATGAATTCTATAACTAAACTATTTCTCTATTGTTGGGATTAGTCTTTCTGGAAATGAAACTGAGAATTTGCAAGCAAGTATCTTGATGCAAGTTCGTAGTTCTTTTCTCTCACATGACCATTACATGGATATTTTCTGGCCTTTGGTTTTGGAGGAATTCAAAGCGCAATTGAGACATTCATTTGAAGAGATATCTTCACCAAAAGACATGTGCTTTGGCAGTCTGTGCTTGCTGTCTTTAGAGAAATTTGATGAGTTCCACCTTGGGCGATTTATGCCAGATACTGGAGAAGATGCTACAGGCAGGGATTGCTCTAAAAATGACTTGCTCTTTCTTTCATGGGAACCTTTCCAGCTAGTTTCTCAAAATGCTCATATGATTCGAATGGTTTTGTAGAACTGAGCTTTGTATTGTTGTGCTGAACTTTGTGTCACTATGCATAGTTTCTCTACAATTCTAAATGTATATTGGTTTGCAGGTGGAACTCAGGGAGAGAGATGTTAAAAGCAGGTCAACTATTATGTTATTAAGGTTATACCTCCAATTTGGTATTCTACATCTGGCCAAGGTTAGAAGACATCTCATTGTACATAGTAAATGGCGTGTGACCAGTTTTAGGAGCATTAAACCTCAGCTTAGAGAATTCTAGGCACAATGTTATTTTATTGCCCACCATCCTCAATCCACACATAGCTACAATAGAATTTGCAGATGTTTGTACTCACACCCAAGGTGAAGATATGAACTTGTTTCCAAATCCATTGAGGGAGTACCTAAAGGAAGCCTTCAATGAGAGTCAACTCAAAGCAATTAATGTTGTTCTTAAAAGAAATGATTCACAAAATAATAGTGGACTATCCATTATTCAACCCCCCCCAAGTTGATTTTAATACTTTCAGACATTTTATTTTTTGAATGCTTTTTCAATTGCAAAAGACAGTTAATGACTTGATGAGGTTGTTTCTGAGTAAGTGACTCAATGTGTAGGAACTGGGAAAACAAGAACTATTCTGGCCATTGTGAGTGTATTGCTTGCCATGAGTAAAATATCAAATAAATCTAGTGGCGGAATTACAAGGGACAATGTCTATACACAACAGGTAGCTACTTCAAGTCTGTCTAGACTCTAGAGGGAAATTGAAAATGAATCATTCTGTTGCAACACAAACACAATGGAAAGATGTTGATCATGCCAGGGAATTGATGAAATACAATAACAAGTCTGCATATAAGCCTTTTGAAGCAAAAACATCAAGGGTGCTTGTTTGTGCTCAGTCTATTGCAGCAGCTGATGAGTTGGTCTCAAGGATATGCAAACATGGTCTCCATGGCATCACTGGTCAAAACTATAAGCCTTGCATAGTTGGAGTAGGAAATGAAAAAACAATTCATCCCGATTTGTTTCCCGTCTTCATTGATACATTAGTTGAACATCATTTGGGGGTGAAAAAATAGAATGAAGTTGATTGTAGGGATGAGAGTGCACATAATGTGACTACAAAACTAATATATGATCTTCAGAAGCTGGTGGAGAGCATTCGATTTCATGAAGCCTAACGTTCTAATCGTCAAGATGAAGGGACCAACAAAATTTCCAGTGAAGATGATGCATGATTGAAATTTTTGTACAGCAAGAATAGGGCAATTTTTATAGAACTTGCTATTGCTGAAGCTGAAGAGCAGAAATCTTTTGAGGATAACAGGGCTCTAAAGAAGGATTTACGAAGGGATATAATAAGGGAAGCAGAGATAGTTGTGACTACATTGAGTGGTTGTGGAGGTGATATCTACTCTGCTTGCATTGAATTGGTTTCTCAAAATAAAAATGTCAAGTCAGTTGGTGATGCCCTGTTTGATGTAGTGGTGATAGATGAAGCTGTTCAAGTTATGTTTTGCATAGCATCTATCCATGGTAGATTTTTTAGTTTGTTGGTAATCTGAGTTTCCTTTACCAATTATGGCGGCAATGTTACAAATTTAGAGTACAAACTACAAATAAAAATTAATGAAGTTCAATGCAGACACTACCTTTTAGTTTTTCTAGCTGTAATACATCTCTTGAATGGATTTAATGTTCAGGTTTTAGAACTAGCAGCTGTAACAGATCTCTTGAATGGATTTAATGTTCAGGTTTTAGAACTAGCAGCTGTAACAGATCTCTTGAATGGATTTAATGTTCAGGTTTTAGAACTAGCAACTCTTATCCCTATGCAACTTCTGAAACAGGCAATCAACAAATTCACATTACCCTTTTTTAATATCTTATGTGGCTGCAAGAAGTTTATGGATGTGTTGTTGTGTCTCTCTCAAACATTTCATGTGGATGTTACATATATATTAGATCTGTTTATGACTGGTAATATTTTCTATTTCGTTGATTTGTCACATCTTTTTCATCTATTTCATTTGCTACCTAGACTCCATATCCAAGGAACAACCCTGGAAATACTTGTATCCATTTTAGACAAAAAGGTGACAAAAAATAATTCTATATGCTTCTAGACCTACACTGCAAGACAATTCATAACTAGATAAGATAATTTTATCAATGTCCAACAAATGACCACAAAAGTAAGTCAATGGGACTGTTAGGTACCAAGATGTTAATACAAAATGGGAGCACTAAGGAGGCTCCTATAAGATGAAATGCAGAAAGAAAAGTAATACCAAAACCTAGATATCGAACTCCAAAGATGGAGAGCCAACATTACAGTCTGGTATGGCAATATCAAATGCATGTATCTACATTTAATTAATGGTGACATGCTTGACTTAACAAAAAATTTCAACACTTCATCCATCTAAAACATTTCATTAATTTGAAAAATGGTAGAAAAACTTTGGTGATATTTTACAAAATATCTTGTTCACAACAATATAAACAGTGTCAACAACAAGAAACTGATAAGACAAACTTCTAATATTTTTGTATAAAAAAATTGAACATCATTTCTCCCAAAGCCAAAAACAACTAGTATGAAAACTCAGCCCCTGATTTCTAGTCTTGCTTTCTCTTTTTGACTGACCTCATTAGCATTCATGTTACTTTGAGTCTCGCTACCAGTTTTGCAAATGACCAAAGGGAAATAACTGTTCATCTTTCCTTCAACAAATTTCTGAGTAGCTTGCATTATTGCTTTCCCAATATTTGGGTCAATGCTAAAGGATCTTCAAAAGTGTACAAATTAGTACCACGGTTTCTCATCCTTGTTGTCCCACATCTGCTCTGTTATGTGTTGGTAAATGGTTGAGTGCTTTGGGCTAAATCCTCTCGATCAACTTGGCAAAAGAATAGGCTGACCATTATGTTTTATAATTTCTTGGATTATTCCTTTCCATTCCCTTAAAGATGGTTAGGGTAAGACTTGTTTCTAATATTTTGAGAAACCCTCCATGGTCATTTTATTTAGTAAAGTTGTTATTAACTAATAAATTCCTTTCTCCATTGCATGCATTCGCTTGGAGTTCATTGATTTCTTCCTATTTGCCTAGTGCGAGCCTCTTAATGCTCCCTTGCACAGTCTTGCACACCATCCTTTGGGGAAATCAGTTCTTTTATGCTGATTTACAAAGAACCTTTCCTTTTATCCAGATATTCAGTAGGTTTTCTAGCATGCATTAGCCATTGTTCCCTTCAGATATTATTTTCTTGTATGTATTAGCCATTTTTTCTTGTTGCCATTACTAATGGTTCCTCTTGCATATTTTCTAAAAAGGTTCTTATTTCAAGCTTTACTATTTGTTTGTAGGATATGAGATTCTCATTGGTTGGTTTTCATTTACAAGTTTTTTGGCTTCATTGTTCGGGTACACAGGGTACTACCAAAGGATCGAACACCAAGAGCAACCACTTCACACAAACAGATCACAGATCAACACACCGATGTTTTGACCTGTGATCTATTTGGGTGAAGTGGTTTCTCTTGGTGTTCGGTCCTTTGGTAGTACCCTGTGTACCCGAACATGGTATCAGAGCTTTTATGAAGTGCCGCTTCCGGTTATGATCTAGATCTTGAACTGCTGTTGCCGAAACTCGAAAGGGTTTCTAGTTCTGGTATTTCTGTGCATTTTTGGGCTATGGGAGGTGTTCCATTGCGTCCGGAGCGTCATTTCCATTGGAAAATAGTTTTTGTTTGATCGAAAACGGTTCCTGGTTGCTCCAGAAACGCGTATTTCATCAGATCTGAAGGTATAATGTTACAGTGACGCATTTTTTATTTTCTGTTTTTAAAAGGAAAAAAATCTCATATCTTATCATTTTTTACTATTAGATTTTTTTTGGGTTTGGATTGTTGCTTTCCCGTCTGCGTATGCTCTTTGCTGTGCACCTTGAGCGATCTCGACAAATCAGAAACAGAAAGGGAAAGGGTTTTTCTCGGCTGCATATGCTTTTTGCCGTGCACCTTGTGCGATCTCGGCAAATCAGAAACAGAGAGAAAACGTAGAATTTTCGGGAAAGCTAACGAGATCTAACTCCACAAGTGTGGAAAAGTTTTTTTTGTTTCGATTTGTGGTGTGTTTTGCAGGAAAAAGGGCAAGCACGCAAACCGAGCAAGAAGAGTAAAAAAAAAGCCCCATTCCTCATTCCCATATTTTACATACCTTTTAATCTAGCTCACTTGGTTCAAAGTTGCTTTATTCCTTAATAGGTCTTGAGTTCAAGTCTTAGGAAGTTACTTTTAAAAGGAAAAGTGCATGCAATTTCTATTTTCAAGTTACTTTATTGTAAAAGTGTATCTCACTTAAATAATAAAAAAATAAAAATACAAGTGAGTCACTTAAGTTTTATTTATTTATTGTTGCACTATTTAAAAGTAATATCATTGTAAAAGTGAAATCACTTATTTTACAAAAGTGGTTCACTTAAAGCAACTTTCTTGTAAAGTGATTGTCAAAAGGTTCATCTTGGGAAGAGGGGGGTTCTTTTTTTGTTGGATATTCTCTAGCTGCCACGTCACTATTTGAGACATCTTCAACAATTTCTTTGTTCAAGCATAACTTCATCATATAGAGTCAGTTTTCAATGCCGTTTTTTTTTAAACTGCCTATTTTTTCGAGCTCTTCACATCCATACTATTGGTTTCTACTTTTACAGCCATTAATTTACAAATATGGCTGTCCCTTGTGATATTCTACTTAACAGTTCCAACTATTTCTCATGGAAATCTCGTATGGAGGATGTTCTACGAAGTAGGAGACTTTTCAGAATTACCTCAGGGAAAGAAAAAGAACCCACTGATGATGATAAGAAAATAAAATGGGCAAATAGATGTGATGAAGCTCGTGGATTGATTGGGATGTCATTCTCTACTGATTTGCGATTCTACATATCTGGAATTGATGAACCTATGCTGCATGGGACAAGTTGGAATCTGTGTTTGGTAAACACAATGAAATTCGAGGTCACCAACTCGAAAATGAGTTGATTTCTTTAAATCCAAGTGACTTTTCATGCATTCAAGATTATTTATCTAAGTACAAAACTCTTAAACTCTTATGTGTAGAATGTAAGATTGAGAGGGAAGACAAACAATGCATTTATCATATTCTTTCCAAATTTGGACCTGCATATTCTATTTTTGTATCTACATTTTACTCCATGAAAGCATCCTTGAATGCAGCTAGCTATCAAGAGCCTAGTCTTGAATCCTTTTGTGATTCCTTGATTAGAGAACAAGATAAACTCATTCATCTTGGAATAATCAACAATGCAGATACATCAGGGAAAGCCTTATTGTCCCAACAGAAAGAAAATTCCAAGCCTCCCAAGAAACAAAATTTTCGCAATAATAAGTCAAACAAGGGTCCCAAACCCTCTCAGTCAACTCCTTCTTTAAAAAATGACAAAGGATCCAAGCCAAAAGGAAAGAAGACTGAGCGTCATTGCAACTATTGCGGGAAAGATAATTATGATGAATCTAAGTGTTTCAAGAAGATGGCAGCCTTGGAAGCAGCAATGAAGAAGCACCACATCAGCCTAGATTCGCCTTCAGAATCTGCCTCTCATGGACATGCACTTTGTGCTTCTGGTTATTCTTATAATGCATCTTCTTCTTCTACTTCAAATGAATGGCTCATTGATACTGGAGCATCTTATCATATGGCTAAGGATCAAGCCATCTTTTCTACTATGGATGAATGTAACACCAAACAAATATTTGTTGGTGATGATAGATCTCTAAGTGTTGTAGGAGCTGGAGCAGTTCCAGTAGATAATGGTCATTTTAGTGATGTACTATGTGTTCCAAGAATTTCCTGCAATTTGTTATCAGTCTATCAGATCACTCATTCTGGTGAAGGTAAAACTGTGACCTTTACACCTCACCAAGTTGTAATCAAGGATTTTAAAGATCCTTAATAGGTCCTAGCTACCGGAATTGTTGATGATATTACCAGGTTGTACAAGTTTAACAACTTTGGGTCATCACCTTTACCTTCAGCTTTTGTTGCTCATAGTGATAACTTGAGCAAACTTTGGCATGAGCGATTTGGTCACTTAAATTATCGCTCATTGCAACAACTATGTAAAGAAAATATGGTGATAGGTCTTCCGATGGTATCATGCAGGGATGGTGTTTGTTCCGGTTGTGTACTCGGAAAACATCATCGAGACAGTTTTGACAAATGTGCTTCTTGGCACGCCTCGGTTCCCTTGGAGCTTGTGCATAGTGACTTGTGTGGTCCTCTTCCATCTGCTTCCTTTTCTGGTTTCAAATATTTCTTAACTTTCATTGATGATTACACCAGACGCACTTGGGTTTATTTCCTAAAACTTAAGAGCGAAGTATTTAACATGTTCTTGGCCTACAAGGCCCTTGTTGAAAAACAATTTGGTCATCAAATTATTAAGTTAAGATCTGACAATGGAGGAGAATATGTTAACAAATAGTTCACTACTTTCTGCACTGAACAAGGCATCCAACAATAGCACACTGTTCCATATACACCACAACAAAATGGTGTAGTTGAGCGAAAGAAACGCACTTTAAAAGAAATGGCTAATTGTATGATCCAATCTAAGGGTCTAAGTCTTCAATTTTGGGCTGAAGCCATAAATTGTGCAAATTACATAGTTAATCGCACCCCCACAAAAGCATTACAAGGTATAACACCGGAAGAAGCATGGAGTAAAACTAAACCTGATGTAAGTCACTTTTGTGTGTTTGGTAGTGAAGCATGGGCTCACATTCCGGATGAAAAACGGAAAGCATTGCAACCTAAAAGTGAAAAGTGCATATTTGTTGGGTATTCTAAAGATGTAAAAGGTTATAGACTTCTTCAACCACATTCTCATGATATAATCATTAGAAGAGATGTTAAATTTGATGAAAATATCTTGGCCTGCGAGCCTAACTTGGCGATTGTGCCATCTGTGGCTTGCAAGCCTGATTCGGCGTTTGTGCCTTCTTCTTCTTCTTCCAAATTTCTTGACAGGTTTCCAACTCCAGTTTCTGATGATGACAGTGAGGATGAAAATCCACCTCCGCCTGCTCATGTTCCTCCAGTTGCACCAGCACAAGTGCTTCCTCAATGGGTCCGTTCAACATGTGAAGCAGCTGGTGATCTTACCGATGATCCTAGAGATCAACGTCAAACATGTTCTCAGTTTCAGCGAGCCTCTTCTCTTTTGGCTCAAGTTTCCGAGAATCATGATCCATAAACTTTTGCAGAAGCTTCAGGGAATCCAGATTGGGATGCAGCCATGGATGAAGAATATCGTTCCTTAATGGCAAACGATACTTGGGATCTTGTACCTCTTCCAAAAGGAAGAAAACTTGTCAAATGTAAATGGGTCTACAGAACTAAGTATGCATCAGATGTAAGTGTTGAAAGACTTAAGGCAGGGTTAGTTTCCAAAGGTTTTTCCCAAGTTGAAGGGATTGACTACAATGAAACCTTTGTTCCCGTCGCAAAAATGAACTCCATCCGCCTTGTTCTTTCCCTTGCAGCCTTACACAACTGGGAAGTCCATCAAATGGATGTCAAGTCTGCCTTCTTACATGGTGATTTACAGAAGGAAATTTACATGGAACAACCTCCTGTCTATGTTCAAAATAACTCTAGCCTTGTCTGCCTCCTTAAGAAATCCTTATATGGCCTTAAGCAAGATCCTAGAGCTTGGTATGCCAAAATGGATAACTTTCTCCTTGACACTGGTTTTTCTAGATACCATTCTGACCCCAATGTCTATACCAAGAAAGTAGGAAACCATCTCATCATACTTATTCTATATGTTGATGACCTTATTCTTACTGGTAGTGACCCTAAACTTATAACCCATGTGAAATCCAGTCTTAAACAAAATTTTGAAATGTCAGACTTAGGACATTTGCATTATTTTCTTGGTCTCGAAGTCCTGCAAACCCAAGAAGGAATCTTTCTTTCTTAGTCTAAGTATGCTTGTGACCTTCTTTGTCGCTTTCACATGGAATATTGTACACCAGCCCCTTCTCCCTTCCAGTCTGGAGTCAAACTTTCTGCCACTTGTACTTCACCTGAAGTCAATGGCACCTTGTATCGTTAGCTTATTGGTAGTCTCTTATACTTGACTCATTCCCGTCCTGACCTTTCCTTTGCCGTTGGTCGTGTTGCCTGTTATATGCAGACAGCTCATGAAAGTCACTGGAAAGCAGCTAAAAGAATACTTCAATATATTTGAGGTACAGTTCAGTTTGGGATTCATTACAGCACAGGGGGGAAACCTTTGTTGGTTGGTTTCATTGATTCAGATTGGGCCGGTGATCCTGATGATCGAAATTCTACTGCAAGTTATGTTTTCAGTCTGGGATCTGGACCTATTACTTGGGCTTGTAAGAAACAACAAGCTCTTGCTTTTTCTTCAGCAGAGGCAGAATATTGAGCAGCAGTTAATGCCAGTCAAGAAGCTTTATGGCTTGGACAGATCCTTTCAGAGTTTGGATTTGAGCAGCAGTAGCCTACTCCACTTTGGTGCGACAATCAAAGTGCCATCAAGCTTGCCAAAGGTCCAGTTCTACATCAACGCAGTAAACACATTGAGCTACATATGCACTTCATCAGAAATCTTGTTCATGATCATGTTCTTGAAGTGCTCTTTTGCCCTACAGATGATCAAGTTGCAGACATCTTCACCAAGTCTCTTACAGAAGCGAATTTTTCTAAACTTCGATCTATGTTAGGAGTTCAGGAACTTATCATTAAGGGGGGATAGGCTCTAATGCCTCCTTCCTTCTCTTAATAGTGTCACTTTTGTAAATCTTTCAATCCTATCCCAAGTTGTTCTTAAGGGGGGATGTTAGGATATTTAGACACTTAGGAGTTAGTTAAGATCAACTTGTGTAATATATCCGTTAGGGATAGTGTGTTTCTTTAGTATGCATTAGTATGCATTTGTAAATACTTAATCCGACGGTCATGATATGTTTTCGACATAGAGTGATCCGATGGCTCAACTTCTCTTAGATCAAACATAACCTTGATCCGTGGCTTAACACCCGATTGGTCCATGATCTCTATTTAAAGAGCATGGAGGGTCATTGTTTAGTTGATCGATTATGAGAAGCTCATTTGTAACTTTATTTCTTTGCATAATAAATTGTCCCGTAGAAGCTATTTGGCCGGGGCCGTGGAGTGTTTCCCTCAAGAGGGTTTAAACCACGTCAAAACATCAGTGTGTTGATCTGTGATCTGTTTGTGTGAAGTGGTTGCTCTTGGTGTTTGGTCCTTTGGTAGTACCTTGTGTACTCGAACATTCATTGCATGCCTCGCTAAACCAAGAGTTCTCTGGAAAATTGTTGGAGGCTCTTCTTTCTTTCTTCAAACTTTTATGTTTGCAACGTGCTAAACTAGATTGGATAGTTTCCATCAATTCCTTACACAATTCATTGATGTTCATTTTTGCACTAAAAATACTTGGTTGAATGGTTTTTTTGTACAATATAGCACCACAATTCCTCATCCTTTGTGTCCACATCAATTTTATAATGTGGTTTAAGGTAATGCAATGGTCAATGGTAGAGTGCTTTGGTTAGAATCTCGCTTTTTCTTTGGTTAATTTTTCTATCGCCTTCGCTGATTGTTGATTTTTCTTTCGATAATCCAACTTTATTAGGGTTGTAAAGATTGGGTTGATCATAATGGTTTTGTAATTTCTTTCATTGTTCTTTCCCCTTCTTTGAAGGTGGGTAGTGTTACCGGGATAAAAACCAATGATGGCTTATGGGGACTAAGAGGGGTAGAAATCCTAAGGTTTAGGGGTTTGACTTTATAAATCCCTCAACTAAATCCTCAAAATATGGAACAATCTCCATAATGGGTGCCGCAACTCCACATTGGCAGACAGTTAGCTCAAAAAGTGGCATAAAAGGAAACTCCCAAAGGTGGACGCTTCCCCAAACATGGGATCAATGGCCTTTGCAAGTGGGGCACCAACAACAGTCACTATGAGAGGGTCACCTCAATAATCCATATATAATATGAATACCTTCAAGGCTTCAAATAATAGAAAACCTCCATAGTGGTGGAATGCCCTAACCATCAAGGGTAAATCATATGAATCCCCTTCAAGGTAAATCTCTCTTCAACAAAAAACAAAAAAACTCCTAAAAAATGCACTTCAGCAAAGAAAGGTTCCACATAGGGCATTAGCAGATGTGAAGGCAAATTTTGAAAGGCATATAACACTCCTCAATAAGGCATAGAAATGTTGGACACTGTCAAACCCTATTCTCGAAACTGCTTTGATTTACCCAATATGGCACAGATAAGTTTGAAGAAACCTCCATAGTGGGACGCTCACATCAAAGAATGGCTTGAAGTTATGTTTGGAGTCTTGGACTTTTGTTCATGCTGCTGCAAATACATTTATGGAGCCTACATGCTGTAGGCTAAAGGTTCTGTGTACCCAAATGACTTAGGATAAACCTCAAATTGCAGCGACCACCTGATGTCCAAATGCTTCAGGTGACTAGATTTAGTTTTAGACCTTACGGCAGGTGTGTATCTTCAAAAACACCAGACCGATTTGCTATTGCTCACTGATATCACAGGCTATAATACGTTGGCTCTTGCTGACCAGTTTTTCACCTGCCAATCCTCTGCTTTTCAAATTGTGTGATGGCAACCTGATGATGGGTACAACCTGGCTGTCTTCAGGGCACCAAGTTATTCCTTAAAGAGTGCTTCAAATGCCATCAAATAGATCTAAAAATTCTTAATAAACTTCTCCAGGGAAACCATCAAAATTTGCTGGGAATTTAATGTCATGAGCAGGCTACATTCACTGATTTGATATGCACATTACAGTGTTCTAGCAGTTTATTCTATTAATCTTTTTGCAAATATTTTTTCAACAAATAGAAGTCTCCTTAGTCTGTTTTATTCCTGTAACTTCTATTTATACCAGGTCTGTGCTTCAATTTATTACCTTTCGGCTTTCTCCTTTACTGTGGCTCTGATTTTGACCAAATTGAACATACTATCTTTCCACAACATGCCCACTGAGTTCTAGAAATCCCAATCTGCGAGGGTCTTGGATCCTATAACAGGTTGTAAACTTGTGAATGCAAATTTGTTTGAAAATCTGGTGATTGGATTGCCCAGAATTTCTTTGAAAAAGGCCCATAGGCACTATTTGCAGTCGACTTCAACTACCTGCTCAGATGACTCCTTCAATCCATAAAAAATGGTTGATTTATTCCACATAAATAATCAGGAAACAAACTGAATATTTTTCATGCATTTAGGGCATTCCTCCAGTTCTGAGAGATTGTATTATTATCTTGTTGTTGTTTGAGTTGTGTAAATATGGAAGAATTGGGAGCAACAACCATGCATGAACATAAAGTGCATCACAAGCTCTAGATCACTCCAAGAGTAGATTATCAACAAGTGCAATCCACCTCCAACCAACTAGTATGATTCAACAGAATGAGAGTATATGTTGCGAACATATGTTAGAATGAGAGTGTTCCATGTCAAACCAGGCATCAATCCTCCACAAGTTGGGATATATCTGTTGAATCTTGATGTTTTGTTGCTTGGACAGGAACTTCCGCATAGGTTAGGTGTTAAACATGCGTGGAATCATCCAAGTTAATCTATTTTGTAATTCACTTTAGTAATAAAATGAAAGTCTTTTAATTAGCTGTTGAATCTAATAAAGTGCATTTTAATGCATTAGTGATTTAGGATAATTTCAACCATAGATCTCACCATGAGATTAGGTCTTCAGTTAAAGTATAAAGACAGGTCAAAGTAGAGAGTAAAGACACATTCATTCTTCATGAAGACAATCTTGTCTGAAAACGAAGAAAGAGGCCGCGAGAGATGAAAAACAGGGTAACATAGAGAAGATTGACTTGCAGGTTCCACAGGTTGAAGAACAGGGCAGAAGCAACATTTCTGTACTGCTGCACAGAATTCTATACATCCATACAAACATGTCTCCACAGATCTCTACAGTTGTACAAACAGGTTGTACTACTGCACAGACAGATCTGTCAGCAGTTTCTTCTCAGATCTGTTTGTCGTTTTTCCTCATTGGCAGGCAGAAAATTCTCTGATTCACATTGTTGCATATATTTTCTAGACTGTATTACCATGCTCCAATATCAAGGAATTGTTAACTGAATGTGGTCACATAGTTGTAAAGGTGCATAGATAGTCAACTAGTCGAGGATTTGATTTGATATGGTGGGATAATGATCCATCCAAATGTGGGCTCTTCTAATAACATCTCTGCATAAGTGAGTGAGATGATATTTAAAGAACATGCCAACCATTTGACAAATTTAACTTATCTTGATCAACATATGCACATTATTTGCCTCAATCCAACTTCAGTTCCACCAGCTTGAAACTCAAACAACAACAAATATGTCCACACACTCAAACAATCGAGGGGCTGTAGATGATATCGAAGTAAATCAGAGTCATGAGAATGCTTACTAAGATGGCCTACGAAAAATTGAATGCTTAGATAGAAAAACTCTTTGTAGAAAATGTTTCTTCACCAATTTTAGAGGTAGGAAGAGAATGCATATCCAAAAGATAGAGATTTTGTTGAACACATCTATGTCCCTGAGTGAATTTCTCATCACAATTATAACAAAGCCCTTTTTCTCTCTGTGCATGCATCTCTGTTTCAGACAAATGCTTGATAGGAGTTGGTCGAGGAGTTGGCGGAATGGGAGGTCGTTGAGAACCCATATTTTGGAAGGGAACAGAAGTGGGTTTGGAGCGCTGTTGGGCTGCAATCTTGTCTTATGCCAACTTAGCTAACCCTAGGACTTCCATCATTGTGTTGGGATAGAACATTTTAACCTCTGACCGGATTTCATCCTTAAGACCACTGATAAAACAACTCCTGTAGAATTCATCAGATAAGCCTTCTGTGTGATTGGCTAGTTTTTCAAATTATGTCTGATACTCTCTCACAGTTCCACTTTGACGGAGTTTAGTGCGTGCTCTGATGAATTCATCAAAAGCACTAGGACCAAATCATTGCAAAAGGAGTTGGCAAAAATATGTCCATTTTGGCTCGTCATGAGCCTTGATGTACCAACAGTACCATTGAAGGGCTTCCTGTTCCAAATGAAATGATGCAAGTGGAACTTTTTGAACATCAAAAGTATTATGTAGACTGAAATACAGTTCTGCATGATAGATCCATCCAGTCGGATCAGTACCATTGAAGCGAGGAAATTCAAGCTTCGGACCACGGAAAGAGCTGGAAGAAGAGAACCCATTGGTTGTAGAAGATTCATGTTGTCGGTTATTGTTCATCGTTGAATGCTGAAGATGGAGGTTGAGAAATTTTTTATCTAGATCTTGGAGTTTGGTTTGGATGGCTGCAAGTGCTTCCTCCATGGTTTTTGCTCCTGCGCGAGTGACAACCATAACCAGGAGGTTTTTTTTTTTTTTTTTTGCGAATGGATAGAAAAACACAAGCAAAAGCTTATTTAGTAAAGGGAAATTTGAATTTGGGAAAAACTTGGATGGGTAATTGGGGTTTGAATAGGTTTTGGACACTTTCTGATGGACAGGGAAGCAAAAAATGAGGATTTTAGAAGTGGGGTGAAAGAATGAGAAAATTTGTCAAAGAGAGATAAAGAAGCAGAAACAAGGAATGAACACAGTGGCAAAATTTGGAGGCGAGTGGGTGAAAATTGAAGAAGTTATGGCAAACCCTAAAAATAGACAAATGTGAGATTTCTGGCTTTGGGAATTAGAATTTGGGATCGGGTCCTCAGGAATGAAAGATGGAGAATGGGATTGCAAGGGTGTTAGGGAAGTTTCAAGGGAAACAGAGTGAAAACAAGGGAGATATGGCGAAAAAACAATTCTTTTTCCAGAATGGATTTGCTACGGCACAAAAGGGATTAGAAACAGATGGTTCTGCAACAACGCGGCAGTGATCGGCAACAGATGGATATGAAACGACACCAAATGAATCTGAAACGGATTTCATAATAGATCTAAAATGGCTGGATCTGGAATGACATTCAGAATGGATCTGAAACGGTGCGGAAGTGATCGGAAAAAGATCAACTGAAAATAGATATGGACCCCAGGTATGTTCAGCTTCCTAACAGTTCAAGGTTTTCACTCGGCCACTAATGTTGTCTGACGGCTTGCATATTAGGGCAGTACCCCTCACTCCATGGCTCAGGTAAAACTGATAACCGCTTTGCCACAAATGATAGCTCTTGGTTTACCTCACTGGTGGGAACTAGTCAATCAGGTAGGGGTCGTTGCCCGTTTCGCTGGCAGGTCCTCTCAATGGGCCAGCTACTTTGGGGTTCCTGTGGTACTCCTCACAATGAGTTTTAGGGCTTATGCCCAAGTACTTCCCACAGTTAAGCGAATAGGGATTATTACCTGATCCGAGGCTGCAATAGATGCGAAAAAAAAATTTGGCCGAAATTTCACCCAGCGAGCCCAAGAAAGTGCTCTGATACCAGATGTGAAGAACCTGCAATAATTAATTAATGAAAACACATGAAATAGCAGAAATAACAGAACTCAGGATCACTTTTATATTGATCGCAGGCGACTTTGAGGGGGCAACCTCCTTTGAGCAAGCTCAATACAAATAACTTCACGGTACCTTCATTGGTCTCAACACAAACTTATATACTAAGTCTAGGCTCCAATACCATGGGTCAATACCATGTGTCAATACAAACCATCGGCTAATACAAAATATGGTTCAACAGTTACTACAGGATGACTTACAAAGCATATGCGTCCAACAACAATAATACAAACTATGGATCAACAAATACTACAGGATGACTTACAAAGCATATGTGTCCAACAACAATATACTAACAAATTAAATAGAGGGGTTGACATGAGTTCCTAACAAAACTGCTGCAGCTACTGCACTTGAAATATTGATAATAACCTGGAAAAAACTCTCAGGAATGGAGATAGACAATACTCTCAACATGCTCTGATACCATGTGAAAATCTTCACAACAGATCTAAGAGCTGATGTATACCTCACAAGAAAGATTAAGCAGGAAAATAAAAGAAGAGTGGACAATGTAGTGTAAAAGAGCAGCATAATTATGATACAGTAGAGCTCAGATAGAAGCAGAATAACATCACACACTAATTCATTAATCACAATATGGACAAATAAATAATACAATGGTGAGAGGATTCGAATGCCAAGGTGGCAATTTGAATTAGAAAAATGCATGCATGACTGAAAATGTAAAAATGGATAATGCTGGTAGGACTAGGATGTAGTATAGCAATATCCCAACAATTATCATATTGACATTGCCAACATCTGGTTACCAAGCTGGGGCAATGACTCTCGGTTTCTCAGCTGAGAGAAAGGGGGTCTCATTGTGAACCAACCCGTTCATTTTTTGACAATACTTGTGAATCACACTTCCATCATTTAGTCACCAAGCTAAGGTAGTGGTCCTTAATCAACCTATTTTGTAAATAATTTAATTTGAACAAAAAAAATAAAAATAAAAAATATGGATAGAAAATGTAAATAAATGTCTGATTTTTATGATGGGATGGATTGTTCGGATGTCTTCTTCAAAAATATGATGGTCATATCATTATATTGATGGTATCTGGTTACTTTTAACTTTTGGAGATCCCTCCTTGATCGGATGATCTTTCTGTATATAAGGGTCATTTATCTTTGTGAAGTTTCAAGTTAATGGTCGAGGTAATTTATTTTGACTATGTTAGCATTTTAAGTCCGATTATACTATAAAGGCTAACCAGTTGATGACATCATGTGATGTGGGATTTGATATTTACAGACACTTCATTTCCCACCCCTCCTGTCGTTTTCAGGTATATTCTCAGAGATACCTGCTTCGCCCAGGCATGTCGCCATTTGTTTCCTACCAACAACCCCCCAGGTTCCTAACCATTTCCAAATGCAAGTTTCTTTTCGACAAAAGGGTACATCACAAGTCAATTAGGTTGCTAGTTATAAACTTGAAAGTATTACACTTCAAAGGGTATATTTAAGGAGCACTTTCAGAATCTTTGATTACAAAGGTGCTCCCAATAATGCATTCTTTTAAGTAGAGATGTTTTGATGCAAGTTTAAATGGCGAGATTTTGTCTGGTCAGTTTCTTGATGAATTTGTTTATTGGTTGATCAAGATCTATGTTGATACAATCATTAAGCTTTATTGAAATCTTGTAGCTGCTAAAATTCTTGTTTCAAATTTGGTTTGGATCAAATATTTAATCTTATCAAATTTCACATAAATATTATGAAGTTAATTTGAAGTTATAATTGGTCCAACCATTATCTGTTTTATTTAATAGCTCCTAATTTATAATGAAAATTGTTGGATTAATTTCACTTTTGAGGGTATGGATAACCTAACTTTTATTTTTGATGATTAGCGATGTAATTGACTAATTCTTGATAAGATATAAGCGATGTTACATCTTTTGATTATTACTATAAACCCCTCATATTCTTACACTCCAAAATTATACCTTGTTTTGACTTCCTTGTCAACTTTGGATTATCAATTGACATGTTGGTGCTCCATACATGTTGATTATTCTGGCACTTACTTACTTTCTCAACCTCATTACCCACCCTTGCATAGTGTTCACTAAGGTCAATGATAAATACGTATTCGTGAATGGAATTCACTATAAATTGTATTCACCTTTGAGCTATGTGAACATTGTTATTAAGCTTTGGGGATGTCTAATTGAATTAATTGAGTAATTAACCATATATTTGAGAACCTTCGAGATTGGTAGCTTATTTCCAGCTATGGTGTAAGGCATCACCAGGTGTCTTTTCAACTACAGGCATGTAGTTATTCATGATCAAAACAAATCATAGATATTAAGGATCTCAAAATTCGAAAAACTTTAGTATTCAAACATTAGTTATGATCATTTGATCTCAGGGTTGTCCCGATACATGTCAATTATGGAAGCGGATGTCGTTTTCGTGATTTTTTAGGAAAACACCTGGAAGGAGGGTATGAGAGAGGTCGTTTTTTCTTACTCTGCAGTTTTCTTGTTTCTTTACCTCTGTCACAAACCCTCCTCTTCTGCAATGGCCCCTGTGTCTCAGTTTGACATATGTGAAATCGACGTTTTAGAAGCCCATGAGGAGTGTAAGAAAATGTTTGACTTTATTGGATGCATTTCCTTTTTAGAACACATATATGGTTTTAATATAGAGGCTATGAAGGTTTTTTCCATGTTCTTCAAAGGGGAGATAGCAAGGGTTGGGTATGTTGACTTATTCCTTTTAGAGGAATTCGTAGCTAGCGCAACACACCTTCCTATTGAGGGTGAACAATGGTTTAAAGGAGGACCTATTTCAAATCGGGCTCGGAAACAATTCTTAATCAACCCTACCAAAGACATTGTTCCTTCTCTTGGTGTTCCAGTCTGCCTCCTAAAAAATTCTTGGAGAGAGATGCTCGTATTTATGAACAAGTATATTACATGCAATGGGCGTTTCTCAACTACATATTTATATCATTTTAGAATCTTGTTTGATATTACAAGGAAGCCATTAAATACCCTATTACCTATTGAATATTTTGAAGCAGTACAAAGGAGAGTGGGAGATGTTGATAGGATCATGTTCCACTTTTGTCTGGTTAAGATTATAATTCAACATAAACTATCTGAAGTAGGAGATGACTCACAATCCTTTCTTACCCGTAATCAGTTCATGGAGGATCAAATATGGCCCGAGCTTAAACCTAAAACTCATAATACGTGAAGAGATTCTGCCACATAAATTCCTAATGAAAAAATAGAAGTTGGGGATGTCCAAATTAAACCCTTTGATAAACAACCCTCTCGAGCTAAGGGTTTTGACATTCATTCAAACACACAAAAGTCTAGAGCTTCTAATGTAGATAATGACTTGGATTTTCATTTTTCCATTGAGACTATAAAAGAGTCTAATCATGAAGGTTGATCTTACTCTATTTCCTTTGATTCCAAACTTCATTACTCATATTTCCAAAAGAAAGGTAAACAATTGTTAGGAGTTATTTCTGAAAATCCAAAAACTGAGATCAAGAAATTTAAGGTTGAGAGTGATGGTCAGACTAGAAAAGTAGAAATTGATGTAATGACTCTAAGGATGACAAAGAGCATCGTCACATCTCTCTTTTCAAGGAGATATTTAAAATATTATAAACCATCTGTTACTGAACTTAGTGAATCCGAAACTGAATCATTGGATATTTAGGAAAACGTATACATGACTGAGAAAATTCATCCTACCTTTTCATATGATTCTAATTCTGCCACCCGAGCTAGAAATGCTCATGATGATTGTCATTCCATCCAATATAATCCAAAAGTGAATCAAGATCCTAAGGAGGTCTACAATCTGGCTCAAAATAAGAACAATGAACCCTTGGATCAATCTATAAAAGAGATTCACGATCAAAGGATTTAATGGCTTGAAGTTGAGCTTAAAGAGTTAGAATTAATCAGTGGCATTATGAAGGACGAGATCTCAAGTCTAAAAAATGAATTGATCACCTGGGTTGATAAGTGGAAATCCATGACAATAAAAAATCATGAATACAAGGTTTTTAGGAACAAACTGTTCAGAAAAAATAGGAAGTTACTTAAACAGGGCAAACTTAGCAAAGCCAAGATACTCAAGATCAAAGCCAAATTAATGGAAGCAAGAAGGGCTACCCCTGTCCAAGTGTCATTTGACCCTGCACATCGGGCTTGATTATCGGGACTCATTAATATGCAAGTTTACTCTATTTTTTATTATCTTATGTATAGGGTTAAGTGCGCATCGTTCACTACAGGTAAAATATTGTGTTTTGTGGCCTTGGTTTTTTGTTCAAATTGTTTTTATGAGGATACCTATAGAGTTTGAGATTATGTAGGCATCCATATATTATATTATTTATTTTCTTTTGTAATTACTAAAACTCGAAGGACACTCATTTTAGTGGTAAAAGCACTAATTTTATTGCTTATTGTGACAGGTGTTCTATTTAGCTTTTCCATCATGATAAAGATCTTTGTGTTTCCTAGATCAGCTCAGATGAGTCCTAGATTCATGTTTTCAGTTATGAAGACTCACTGCTACATTTACGAGCATCTTTTACAGCTATTATTTGGATCATAATGGAGTAAGTCCAAATATCGATCATCTTCAGTAGAATTTTCTACCTTTGGAGACAAGTGGCACACCTTGTTATGTCATTTACTTTCATATTATGAAAAACTAGCATTATCATCATTTAGTCTTAATGAGCTTTAATATGTCAATCTATCTTGGGAGATGTTGGTTGTAGTTGTTTTAAAGAGTCGATCCTATATTCTAGGTTTGGCTATTGTAATTTGGGCCCTATAAAGTCTAGTTCATAGAGTTTGGAAAAGGGGGTTTCAAGTTTTGACATGGAGAAACACTGATAGGAGCTTTATACTGTTACTCTATTATGGCTATGAGTCTGGTGAAGACAACATCTTATTATAGTATTAGTATCAATATTTTGAAATATATATATATATATATATATATATATATATATATATAACTCATGTTATTTTATCTATGCAATTGTTTAAATCCTCTACATACTTTTTGTGTGATAATGCTTGAATCAAATTTATTACTTCTCAGATGCATGTTATTTTGAAACAATGTTTATAATAATTGTATTATCATATGGTAATAATTGTGTACTATTATTTTATGATTTATGTGATTAAGTATTAATGTTTTTTCAATTTAATTATTAATTGTATGTTAACATTCTGTGAGAATAGCATATGATCTTCAAACCATGTTTCAAGATATCATTTGTATCTAATTTGAATTGCTCCTGGACAAGATAGGTTGTAAGTAATTAGATTTATTTTTTAACATATATGTAAATTAGCAGCTACTAATTTATGTTTTGTAGTTAGTTTATTAATAGTTCTTCCTAATTACAGTCTTAGTTTGTAAATTTAATCTAAACAACAGGAAGTAATTGGAGATAACAAAAAAAAATGAAGACTCTCTTTTGAGAGAGACTTGCAAAGGTAACAGGGCCTTCAAACTTGTGAAAAACAACTATCCCAAACACACAAAAGGTTGCTTTAATATTTTGGTGTGGGTTGTTTTTCCTTAAGTTGGCCATTGGACAGAAAATATGGCCAACATGGTGTCAAGCTAGTCTCTGCAAGACATATTTTGTGTTGATCCACCTAGTAGAGTTGAATGGAGAGTTGAGTTCTCCATTGTAAGAATTGTTTATGCTAAAGTTATAGGAATTGAACAAGTTTTCACCATGTAGTAGTATAAAAGTGTTGTAATCCCTTTTTCTATTTTGAGATAGTTATTCTTGTGGTCCTATTGAGTTCATTTATGCTCCAACTATGTGATTAGATGTCGAGAGGTCGAATTAGCCTTGCGAAGGCTATATGAAATCAAATTGAATTTGTTTTGAAGATTGCTCTAGTTGCGGGGAAGGAGGATTGGTACATCTATTAGAGTTGAAGGAAACAATATTGAAGGTTTTTGGGTGTTGTCTGTTGAGACATTTTCTCTCCATATGTAGTATGCTCGTTGTTGTGAGTAGGACTCCTTGATTCTGGTTTTAGCAGAAGGAATCCTATGAAGTAGTTGAAGTTGTAGTCTTGTTTTGTTGTGGTCGTTTGTCTTCATTTCAATAGAGAGAGATAGTTGGTGAGCTTGTTGGATGCTAGAAAAGAAGTCCTTGAAGTTACTGAAATTAAACAAACAAGAGGTTTATCCCACGTGTTGTTTCTAGAAATCCCCATAAACATGTTGAGTGGCACAAGTCTATGTTGAGTAAAGTTGTAGATGAAGTTTGAGAAGGTCGTATCCTATGGTGACATGTGAAGATGAGAACAAGCTCAATTCATTTGGCAATTATGATTGACGAAAAGGACCTAGATATTAGGGTTATGTGATATTGAAGAGGTTGTAGTGTTGTGTTGACAAGCAGAAGTGTGTTGAAGCTTATCCAAAGTTAAAAAGTTTATCCAGAGTTAAAAAATTTATCCCAGAAGGGAACTCTCTTGATATAGGGCCCATAGAGATTGATAAATAGGAAAGGTAGACCAAATTTCTTTGAAAAAAGATGTGTTCCAATACCTGATTGAACAGACCAAAAGTTTTTGCAGATGAAACAATTAGTCTTCCAACCTAAAATAAGTCCACGAGATCTTCTTGTAGCATCTACATTGATGAAATCCCAACTTGGTAAAAACAAAATTAGATCTATGATAATTTGATCATCACAGGCCATAGTCTCCTGTAAGAGTAAAATTGATGGTTAATGTACATATAAGAGTCTCTTGAGCGTGAGATTTTTTTAGGAAATCCCTAACCCTTTGTAGTTAAAAGATAGTATCAACATTAGGTAACTATCTTCCTGGGATAACTTGCTCTAAGAGTCCCTTTAAGAGTTCTTTGCTATCCTTCTCGAACATCTCATGATTCTTGTGACCTATTAGAATCCATAACATATCTTTTCCCCCTCAGCCTAGGCGAGATAACCAATGCGTTTGGAGAGATACCCATCGAGGATGGGGATACAAACTTTGAAATGCCTCTTGGTCTGAAAAAAGTACCTAGAAGCACTAAAAAGTGAAGGGGTAAGAGTAGGATCTTCTAGGCTAGTAGGAGAGGTGAGTTTATCTACAATTGTTGTGGGAGTGAGAATACCTAATGGCAAACACAAATAGGGGGAGATGCTTGTGGGATGACCAGATGTCGAGGGGTGTAAAAAGGTATTCACAGTAGAAGGAGGAGTCCTCAAGGGTTGAAAATGTGGGAAATGAGGGATAAGGTTATAAAATGGCTCATTGGATATTTTTATCCCTTCCACAGAAAAAATACCTTTCCTATGTATCATAGGTTTCATCTCAAATAAAGACATCTCAACAGAACTACAATATTGTTCCTACGTCAACCAAGAATATCCACCCTTTTGAGAAATAGCATTGAATCCACTGACCTTAAAATTTTTAACACCCAAAGAGAGATCGAAAAGAAATCTAGGGGGTGTATCATCTATATCCTTCTCAAGTGAGATGAGATTCGGGAGATGAAAAGACTTCTGAGTAGGACTGTGAAACTCCTCACCCTCATAAATCCCATGAAAAGAGAATACAGAGTCAGATTTTGTAGCACTAGGACCTTCTCCAGTTATCTTCAGAGTATCTTCATAAGGATTGTAATCAAGAGAGAGGTTCATAGAATCATTCATACCTTGTGAATTCAATTGAGCTGATTCAGGACACATGTACAAGGGCTCTGTTGAATGAGAAGAAGGACCAGAAGATAACACAATTCTGTTCGAAGTCACAAGTGGTGCAGGGTCAAGACAATGAGGTCTATCACCTTCCATCTGATGGTATTAACCTTTTTTCCCATACCATTAAATTCATGTATACATGTTGTTCAGTGTTGTCCAGAATTCCGTCAGATATACAACGGGTCTTAGAGAAGTGGATTTGTTCTTTTTCCTCCAAATGGGTTTTCGAGCAAGAATCGAACAATCACGAAGCAAATGTCCATATTTATGGCATATGTTGCATCAAAAGGGGAGCCCCATATAGTCGAAGATCTGTGTATGAGAGAGATTTCCAATAGAAATTACAATAATATCATGGAATCCTTCCTGGAGATCTAACTCAACCAAAATGAAAGCCATGCTCATAGTGCTAGTGTGAATATAGAACATGTCTGCAGAGAGAAAGGTACCAATATAGGCTTCAATACATTGAAAAATGTTCAGGTTCCATAGTTCTGGCGGGAGGTCGGGAAGCTTAACCCAAATAAGATGTGTGGGGATCTTTGTTCTAAATGCATAAAAAAATGGAGTCCATTTACAAAGCGGGAGAATTGTCGAACCCCAAAACCAAATACCTTCAAGGATCTTCTGAAACTCAACAAAATCATAAAGGAAAACAACTAGCCAGCCTTTGGCCATCGAGAGACTGTGAGGGGAGAAACTGAGAATTGGTTTCCAATTCTTGTCGACCCAGCTCCTAAAATTCGAAGCATGATCCTGTGCCTTGTCCCAGTGAGTCAGAAACATGAGCCTCTACCTTGTCCCCGAAAGAGGGTATGAACCGAGGAGAAGATGTAAGAGATACCGAAGGGGTGCTGAAAACCAAGGAAGAGTGTATGTTGTTTACGCAGGGGATGGTTAACTCCTCTATAAGATTAACATGAGAGGGGGCCACATGCGAGGGAAAAGAGGACTCATTATAGAGGTCCTTGGGGAGTAACAAGATTAAACAACTGACCCACCAAGTCATGATGGCATGTCTTGTCGACATGAGATAATAAGTTAGGTTTGGGTCCCATCCCATAACGAGATGTAGATAGAGGTGTTGGATCCACTTTTGGGGGACCCATAGAAACCACTAGAAAACTATTTGAATATCTCTGAAACCTGATAGACAAGTATAGTAAGAACTGACAAGTGCCTGAGACAGGCCAGTGAAATAGAGAAAAATAAAAAGAAAGGCACTCACAGATCTCTAGAGAAAAATAACACTCATACCAAGGTTAGTTGTAATCACCACCAACTACTTCGAAGAGCATAAAAATGTCTTCAGTGAAGTAGACAAAACCAAAGAGCCTCGCCATGAAACCCTCGCGGTTTCAATGTTACGCCATATATATCAACACAACTGTGGCATACCGTATATATACACATCTATATCTTAACATATATAGATCATTTAATACACCACTCCTTAGGTAATTATTCTTGCATTTAATATTCACTTGATATCCTCATAAATGATAATATCAATGCACTTTCCTCTATATTGACACAATTTCTTAAATTATTTTTTTATTTGACAATTCTCCTAAAAAAGAAATGAAATTAGGAAAATTTTACACATCAACCAATCATAAAATATGAATTTAGTTTTCAAATATTTTCAAAATATTTGATTTAATAAATTAGTTTTAAAAAACTTAATAAAACATTATAAAATTCCTAAAAACTAATAAAAGGTCAAATTAGTTTAAACTAGAATTCTATTATTATATATATGAGGATGCAAGTATAATAAAAAAGTATTAAACTATAATGTTTGAATATGGAGTTGTATAAGGAGCAACCAAAAAGCCTCCGTTCTCCGGAATCTGGCAAAAGAACAATTTCTCTGGAATCTGGCAAAAGAATAATTGTTCAAATGGCAATTTCTATTGCTCAAATTACAATTTCGACGATTTGGGTAGTTCCAGAATCCATGCCTAAATCGCGTATTTTAGATTGTTGAAATTGCATATTTATAAATCTTGGCATTTTCAGACAAGATTTTGGTTTTAAAACCCCGGAAAAATGGGGCTTGCCAAAAAATTTGATATCATTGAATAAATATTTACGACGAAAACGTTCTTTTTCCAAAGTCAGGTTTGAAAAACACTGTGTAGTTTTCGTCATACCTCTCTCCAACCGATATCTACCACGCATCACCCTCTTTCTTACCAATAAATATTTTACACGTGTATCGTGTTGTTAGGAAGTTGTTGAAGTTATGACTCGCCCGTCTGCGTTTGTTCCCACCCTCTAGCTTGTAAGTTTGCGTGTTGAGGATTTTTTCTTTTGCCACGGTTGCGTGTTCAAGAATTTTACTTAGTCTGCATCCATTCCCCCTGCCTTGCTTTTTCCAAATCGTCATCTCTCTCTCAAATAAAATCCGGCCACGTAATTCAAAAATTTTAGTTTTTAAAATAAAATTGATGGCATCACGCCTGTTATCAACGCTCTGTTCTGTTATGTAGTGTCGTGTTTTGTGACGTTTCCTCCAGCTCCAGCTCGTTGTTCTAAGCATTTTGGCCCATATTTCCTTGCGTGCTTACTACAACTAGGTTCGTAATGGCATATTTTTAATAAATTCCTCTGCCTCATCAGTAAACCCACACGACCAAGAAGATCAACCATACATGCATAATGCTCCACTACTGGTCTGATGCCATGGTCGTTGATCACTGAATAAAAGTGCTACCAGCCTTCATCCATTAGGAAGGAATTGTTGCAGGCAGTCAAAGCACCATCAAAAGTTGCATGATTAGGATTTATACCAACTTGCTTCATTTTTTTAAAGAGTTCGAGGGCCTTCTTGCCACTTCCATGTTGGGCAAATCATAGAAACTGTTGTCCTGGATACTACATCCTGTTAAGTTATTTGGCCAAATAATTGGTATGCAATGCTTATATTTCCACATTTCAAGTACATAGTAAACAATGAACCACAAAGACATCTGAACTATACTCTGACTTGACAATGTGGTCATGGATTTGCTTTCCCTGCTCCAGAGCAACAATGTTGGCACATGCACTAAGAAGGATGGAAAAGGTGGAAGGGTTTGGCTTTATGCCTTGCTGTTTCATTTTGGAAAAGAGCTTCAATGCCTCCTCACTGTAACCATCCATTCTGAGCAAATCCTGCAATCATACCAGACCATGACACCACATCCTTTTCAGGCATTCCATGAAATAGGCTATGAGCATCCATAAGCCTCCCATGCTAGAGATATCCTGCCATCATTATGTTCCAAGATATCAAATCTCGTGAAGGCATCTTCTCGAAAAATCTCCATGCATCGTCGATGCTGAATTTGGAATACATTGCAATAAGAACATTACTTACAAAGACATCTGACTCAAATTCCATTTTGATGATGGTTGTGTGGATTTTCCTGCCATGCCTTGAAAACCCCAGTCTGGAACATTCATTGAGAATGCTGGTGAAGGTTGACGGGTTCAGCTTCATGCCTTCCAGTACCATTCAAGTAAATAGATTCAATGCTTTCTATTCAAGCCCATTCTGAGTATACCCAAAAATCATTGTAGTCCAAGAAACCACACTTCGTTCAGGCATTTGGTTAAAAAATTGGATGGCCTCCTCTGTTTTCCCATTGTTACAATCTCCAGCAATCATGGTAGTCCATGAGACAACATTCCTTTCTGGCATATCATCAAACAAACGGCCTGCGTCGTTTATTCTCCCATTCTAGGCATATCCTGTAACCATTGCATTCCATGAAACAATATTTCGTTCAGGCATTTAATGAAACAGTTTGCATGCATCTTTTATTCTCCCATTTCTAGCATATCTAGCAATCATCACAGTGACCAAGGATAATTTTAGGGGCAAAATTTAGCCCATGGGCTATTTTTCCATGTTTTTTTTCCAAAAAACGATTCGCCAAATTGCATTTTTTGAAGCCCCATTTCGCCCAATTTTGATGGGGTAAAGTTTTTTCACTTTAAAAATCGCCAAATTATTATATAAACTATATAAAATCCTTGGAAATTGAAATAATTTTAGAAAAATATCGCCAAATATTTTATAGTTGACATTTTAAGAATTGGTAAGATTTGCCAAGGTTTATACACTTTTAAATAAATATGGGTCCTTAAAATTATCCTTGTCACAGTCTAGGAAACCATATCTCAGTCAGGCATTTTATCAAAAAGAATGCGAGCATCATTTATTTTCCAATTCTAAGCATAGGCTGCACTCATAGCATTCCAGAAAGCCACATTTCACTGATACATTTTGTTGAACACTTGATGTGCATCATCTACTCTTTCATTTTGCAAATATCCTGTGAACATAGCGGTCCATGACGGTACATCTCACTTGGTCATATTGTCAAACAACTATTGTGCAGGGATAATTTTAAGGACCCATACTTATTTAAAAGTATATAAAACTTGGCGAATCTTACCAATTCTCAAAATGTCAACTATAAAATATTTGGCGATATTTTTCTAAAATTATTTCAATTTATGAGGATTTTATATAGTTTATATAATAATTTGGCGATTTTTAGAGTGAAAAACGTTTACCCCATCAAAATTGGGCGAAATGGGGCTTCAAAAAATGCAAATTGGCGAATCTTTTTTTGGAAAAATAGCCCATGGGCTAAATTTCACCCCTAAAATTATCCTGGTTGTTGTGTGTTTTCAATCCTTCAATTCCTAGCATACCTTGTAATGAGAATATTTGATGAAATAATGTTCTGGATTTTATGACAGTATCACATATTTTTTGGTTGTTGGATTTGATCTTTCTCTACTGCGATGGTTGATGTGTGGAGATGACTGATTTGGACAAAGAACAACGTCCGAGAAAGGAAAGAACTTGCTTGATTCCATGGTCTACACACAATCTATGATAAGGATACCATGTTTGGTAACTTGTTGTGGTGTTTAGGGGTCCTACTAATAGGCGGGTGGCTGGGGCGGTGTTGGCTGCTTTCTTGGGCAGACCCGGGTTTTAATGAAGCGCAGCAACAAAACCCCTTGGCGCACTGGCCCTCTCGGCAACGAGCTGCGCGGCAGCTCGAGGTCTCACCCGAAGTGGCTATGGGGGGGTTAAGGAATCAAGTTTCCTTAACCGGGGTGACGCGGAGATAGCTTGTCCTTGAATGGTTCCTGCGAAATCGGCGGTCGGACCTTCCCGCAGACCGCTCGGCGCAGCTGCGCGGGTTCCTTCCTCGGCAGGTCTACTGCGCAGTTTCTCCTTTCCAACGCAGCAGGCAACTATCTCTTGGGTTCACGCGCGAAACACTTCCTCGCCCTTCGCGTCTAGCGCAGTAACGCAGTCTGCTCTCGCCGCAGCGACTGAGCGTTACTACCTCTTTAGTACTTAAGATACTTATAGTTATCAAGGGACCTTTCCTACCCGCTCAAACAGTCACAAAGATAAGACAGAAGTCTTGCATACACAAGTAATGAACTCGGAATAGTTATCATTCACACAAACATTATAACAAGAAGATATAAGTGAAGCTCATCTCCTCGAGGAAAACCACGTCCTCAGGAGTCTTAGATTAACCAGAAAATGATAGAGTTATACAATATGCTGCGCACACAGCTGCAGCCTAGAACTTACAGGAAACTCCACGCACACAGCTGGGAGCCCTTTTCTCAAGCTTGTCTCCTCTCTATGGAGATTACAAAGGCACAGACGTCGACACAGACTGTCTGGCAACTCAGGGATTAGCTCCTCGGCTATCCAATTTCCTCTCTCTAGTTCTACGCACCAGGTAGAATTTACAGTGAAGGATAATCAACACATGATCTATCCCTTTAGACTGACTCTCTAACAGTCTAGCATCTAACTCTCTAACTCTTCAAAAAGGGAGGAAGAAGAACAAGAAGAAGAAGAAGAAGCAGCCCCTACCCATTACAGTGATTCATCTATATAGGTAGCCATGACGGTCACACCTTTACAAAACTGTGGGCCTTTCCCAACAGTGATTCCCAAAAACCCTAACCACGCACATGGCTAGGTGTACTGTAGGCGCCGCTTGCAGTCACGTCGCCGCTTCCTGCAGGCTCCATGAATTCCGGCGCAGATTGTGGGTATGGGCGATCGTCCTTCGCCTTCAATGCTCTGGTCCGTTGCTCCTCCTTGATCCGAGCAACCATAACTTCTGTACTAAGCCTTTAAATGAGGGTAGCTAAGCCTTCTACTCCATCACCTTATTTATTATGGTAGCTGAGCCACCTTCATTCTTTGATGACGTGCGCGCGAGCTCCGCAATTTCCGGTCCGTGCTCTGTGCTGAGATCATCCATCTGGCACCGTACTGCGCACCGTCTCCTTCTTACCCAAAACTTAGTGCTTGTCCCAAAATTAGCACTTTCCTTTCATACTCGTGCTTTTTTCCCAAAATTCGCAGCTTTTACTATAGCTGCGACCTTGGCCCCAACAGGCCCCCAACACTCACTTGTGGCTCGCCCTCGAGCCACTCGCACTAGCGCGTGGTCTTTGAATTTGCGCATCTGCGTTTGCTTGAGTCTCCGCGAATGTTTTCTGCCATTTCACAATAGCGGAGTCCAATTCCTCAATACACTGATCGGCTGTTTGTACTGTTTCTGCGGTCGTTTCTTCTTTAGTGAGTGTATCAATGATCTCTTGAGACTCGGCAATTTCTTTGATTTTTGTCTCAATCTGGCCAACAATTTCAGCATACTCATCCATGAATGGCTGAATGCTGTTGGTGAGCTTCTCATCTTCAGTTCTGAGCTTGTGCAGTTGCTGCTGCATTTTGCGCACTTCGCCCATTTTCTTCATCTTTGGCAAGCCTGTTAAGGACTTGGCTTCTTCATTCAGAACAGTGAGGGACTGTTCTGCAGCTTGCACCTGTTGTGATAGTCCTACTTTAAAAGGGAGGTTCACAAGCTCTGTCCAAGCTTCCATAGCCTGGTTCATCAGGTTCTTGGCTTCCTGTACTCGACCTTTCATTCGTGTGGAAGCTCTGCTCAATGCTTCAAACTGTACCTGCGCATCATCTGTAAGATGCGCAGCAACGCGAGCTTCTAGCTCAGCGATCTGGGTTTTATGGCCTTCTGCCATAGCAGCTATTTCTTGCTCCAGGGTTTTCGCCCTTTCGCCAATAATTTGCACTTTTGCAACCAGAGGGAGGTCTGGTTGAATCTCGCAAGCCGGCAGTTCCTGAGCAATCTCTTCTATTGCGTTTCTGATGCCGGTGTCTTGCGCCTCATAGAGTGCAAGCTTCGCAGAGATGTTTTTATGACTTTCCTTCAGCTCTATCTCCTGCGATTGCAGTCGTTGGTTTGCCTGGAAAGTAGAGAGCTCTCTAGCTCTCAATTCAAGAGAAACTTTCTCCTGTACTAGCTGTAGAGTTTCTATAGGAATCATAGACAAATTAATTTCCACAGGTCCAAATGTGCTTACCTGCAGTTCAGCTAGGGGATCTGGAAGTGTCATGCTGGTAGGCGGAATATGCACGACAGTGTGCCTTTCTGTGAGTTCTTCAACTCGCTCGGCAGTTGGGATTTCTTGTGGCGCCTGCGAAGTGGATGCTGGCGCATGGGTCTGCGCAATCCTTCCTGCGAGACCTTTGAGTTCTACAAATTGTAAGTCTAGAGCACCTCGGATGTGAGCATGCATGTTCCTCATCTCACGAAATTGCTCCTTCAAGTATTTGTCGACCTCCGAGGGAATGGCCTCAGTGGGATGCGACACTTTCTGCTTCTTTGTGGCTGGTTCTGTTGAGCCTTCATCGCTTCTTTGCTCAGGGGCTTCCTTGCCCTTATCTTTTTCTTGCGCAGCGGCGTGTGGCATCGCAGGTGCGATGTCAGCTGCTGCTCTCCATTCGTCTGACCAAGACTTAATGGTTTCTTCGACATCTTCTGTGGTCATCCTGTAAAGACCTAGCGCCCAATCACCTGGAATGTCGCAAGGCCGAAGGTAGAGTTGATGGATGTCGGCAGTAAAAGCCAACTTCCCTTCATACAATGTGGCTGTCTCCGCGCTCAGCCTTGGCATATCTTGTATGGTATCGCGGAGGAGATAGTAATACTCACAAAAAACAGCGCGATTCATCTTGCGCTTCGCGGGATTAGGGGAATCCCAGAGGTTGATGTAGCGCATGCCGGCAACCTCTCCTGCGCGGCGTGGACGGAACTGAGTATTCGGGGGCTCCTTCCACCCGACGAGAGCACATAGAATTAAAAGCCATGAAAAATGGAATGATTGGCCTGCATTGTCCTGCACATTCAGGCAATCAGCCGAAAAAGAATTCAGCAGGAAGAGAGACCAGTTGTACTGTTCTCCCTCCGCAGCTGCGATAGCGAGCTCTACGACAGCTCCAGTAACTTCTTTTGGTCGGCACTTGGTGAGAAGTCTACCTGCAAGCAGACTTCCTGTGAAGCGAAGTGCCTCATCTTCAACTGTGGTGAGGTCATAAGCCCGACCTCCTCTTGTCAAGTTATATTTCTGGACCAGCTTTGCGGCTAATTTTCGGTCCTTCTCTTTTCCCGCAAAATGGATATTGGGATCCTTACCAACCTTAGATAGGCCGGTGATACGGTGTATCAAATCAACATTTAGATCAATTGGCCTCCCGAGCCAAAGGTAACCTCCATGAACGCAGGATAGCAGTGTTTTAACGACTGCGTTCACTTCGTTGCTACGCCCAAAGTGCGGTAGCTTCAACAGATTCAAGAGTCCAGGGCGCTCAAGATTTGCTGCAAATCCCTTCGGGATAAACTCATCAACATTTCTGGTGGGATTATGGACGATATCCAAATATCGGTCCAACTGAAACTGAGGATATGTCTTATAGTCTCCAAGGTTAAAATCAGAGAATTTAACCAGTGGAATGTTTCCCAATAGTTGGCCTTCTACCCGCACACTAGCCGGTAGTGGCGGTAGCGGAATTGGATACTTTGCATTCTTCGGAATCTGGACATCCGGCGCATCGTCTGGACGCGGCGGAAGGTAGTTCACCATAGACGCGAGCGGTTCTGGAACAGGTTCCTCCGGCTGCTGCTGAGATGCTCTTGTGCCTGGAGATGTTCTGGGATCAGTAGCACCAGGGTGTACGTAGGTCGAATGCGTCACCGGAGTGGCCATGCCGAAATCTAAGCCTCGGCGTAGAAATTGACGAACAACTTCTTCAGTCGATAAATTCTCCGTTGTGAACCAATGTAAATAACAACACTCTGGACAGCAAATAGCGGAACTGCGTAGGGTATAGACTCTGAAAACAAGGGAAAATAGTCTGCACACTCGGCTCTGAAAACAATAATGCAGATCTTCAAACAGAACTTATGCAACTCGAGACAGTAACCCGAAATTGATACAAGTGTGGGGTATTTGTAGCCAGCGGGGTTAGTAGATGCGACCAAGTGGGGTAGCGTAGCTGTAGGCGGCTACAGATGAGTTGACAACACGCTATCCTCCTTGCCGTAGCGGTGCATTTAGTGTGATTGACGGGTTCTGACAGCCTTCCGGGAGAAGCTAATGCTTTCGGCGCCTGAATTAAATGCAAATCTTTCGGAGATTAAGCCGAATCCGTCGGAATGGCTGGACTTAAATAGCGGCCTTATCCTTCATTTATTCAAACGCGGCTACATAACTGCTTGAATTCAAAATTTCCGGCGGGTCATTTCAACTTAGGAAACTGTGCCTCTATGGGTCCACAACAAAACTCTTTTCAGCGGCAAATTATCAGAGGGAACTCCGCAAGAGCGATAGTTCAACGGTTCAAAAACAAAACTTCGCCAGAGCGCACCGATAAGCTCTCTTCAAGCAATTTTTATTCAGGATGCGCGGATATTTCAAGGAACTGCGCAGGAAGCTGGAAACTGAGGGTGTGTCGCAGCTTCCGTGTAGACTAAATGCGATGTCTCTTTCAACTACACTGGGCATCTGCATTCCTGAGTAATATATTATGTCAACAGGGCGGAGTGGCCGTCGCAATAAAGCTTAAGCCGACTCCCGTTTATCATTGTAGGTAGTAGTTCTCCATTCAGCTTCGCAAGCTGAACTGCGCCTCCGTCTGTTATTTTTATTACCTGAAAAGGACCTAACCAATGCACACGAAACTTGCCTGGAAACTTGATGAATTTACTATCATAAAGGAGTACCAGGTCTCCTTCTTCAAAGTGCTTATGCTTAATGTGCCTGTCATGCCAAGCTTTCTGTCTTGCCTTCTGTACCTGTTGATGAAATCCGGCCATAAGTCTGTCTTCTTCTAAAGAAAGCAGTTGCGAAAGTCTTTCATTCATAGTGTCAGGATCTGCCATTTCTGTAATTTGCGCAATTCGGAGACTGGGAACAATGTATTCCATGGGCATAACTGCTTCTTGTCCATACACCAAGCTGAAAGGTGTGTGACCTGTTAATTTCTTGCAAGTGGTTCTGTAAGCCCATAATACAGCTGTGACTCTAAGGTCCCAATCATCTCTTTGTTGATTACAGATCTTCGTCAGGGCATTCTCAAGGATCTTATTGAATGCTTCCACCGTACCATTAGCTTGAGGATGGTAGGGTGTACTCTTATGGTGATTAATTTGAAATTCTTCAGTAAGGGCCTCTATAGTCTCATTGAGGAAATGTGTACCTTGATCACTCATGAGGATCACTGGGCATCCAAACCTAGTGATAATGTTCTCGAAAATGAACTGCGCAGCAGTAGCAGCGTCGCAGTTCTTAACTGGCTTCGCCTCAGCCCATCGGGTGAGGTACTCAGTAGCTGTAATGATATATCTTGCGCCAGTTCTTTTTCCTGGTGGGTTAATAGGTCCTACAAAGTCAATGGCCCATTTATCAAAAGCACGCAGTGTGATCTGGGGTCTTAGCGGCATTTCATCTCTCCTTGAGGGTTTCCCTGTGCGCTGGCACACATCGCAACATTTACAGAATTCCTTAGTATCCTTGTGCAATGTCGGCCACCAAAGTCCTGCGGCTAATATTTTCTGCGCAGTCGGCTTTCCTGCAAAATGGCCTCCTGCGGTACCTGAATGCGCTTCTGCGATGATAAAGTTCTTTTCATGTGGTAAGATACATCTGCGCAAAATTTCGTCCGGGCCCAACTTATAAAGCTGGCCTGCTATCAAAGTGAAGTCTGCGGCTCGAACAACAAGTTGCTTCTTCTGCTGGATTGTAAACTCAGCCGGCGCTTGTCCGGTAGTGAGAAAGTTAAGAATATCAGAATAATATTCGTCTGCTGCTTGGATATAAAACAACTGTGCGTCAGGCAGATCGTCCTCCAGACTCGTAGGTTCCTCTCCTGACTCTATTCTGGATAGATGGTCAGGCCCTGCATTCAATCTGCCTGGCTTTATAATAACCTCAAAATCATACTCTTGAAAGAGCAGTAGCCATCTGCAAATTCTTCCTCCTAAAACTGGTTTATTGACCAAATATTTCAAAGCAGAATGATCAGTATACATTTTAAAGTGAGCTCCTAACAGGTAGTGTCTGAATTTCTGTAGGGCATACACCATAGCTAGTCCTTCCCTTTCTGTAGTGGTGTAGTTCTTCTCAGCTGTAGATAACTTTCTGCTGGAGTAAGCAATTGGGTGGTCAATACTTCCTTCTCCCGACTGTGTAAGCACGATTCCTAATGCTATGGAAGAAGCATCAACATGAACATGAAAAGGTTTTCTCCAATCCGAGAAAACTAGAATAGGCGCTGTGATCATCTTTTCTTTAAGTGTGTCCAAGCTCTGTTGGCATTCCTCTGTCCATTGGAACTTCGAATCCTTCTTCAGCAATCTTTCCATAGGCGCTGTGATCCTTGCATATCCTTTGATGAATTTTCTGTAGTATCCTGTATGTCCCAATGTAGTGCGCAATTGCTTAACTGAGTTGGGCGCAGGTAAATTAGCAATGATGGCAACCTTCGCAGGATCCATCAAGAGTCCTTGTCTGCATACAATATGTCCCAACAAAACACCAAAGGGCGCACAGAATATACATTTTTTCAAGTTAAGGGAAATCTGATGCTGTCTACATTTTTCTAGCATCATACGCAGATTCGCAATATGGTTCTTTAGTAAACCAAATACAGTCCAGTCATCAAAATAGACTTCTAAAAACTTGTGGATAAATTCTTTAAAAACAGCAACAACAACTCTAGAGAAGATAGCAGGTGCGTTTTTAAGACCAAAGGGCATTACCGTGTACTGGAATGAGCCCCATTCAGTTGCAAAAGTAGTCTTGTGGCGGTCATCCGGATGGATTCTAATCTGATGATATCCCGAAAATCCATCAGTGAAAGAGTAAGCCTCTTGTCCTCCAACATTATCAAGTACTTCGTCTGTGAAAGGAGTGGGAAATGGGTCGTGCGCTGATGCATCATTGAGTTTGCGCAAGTCGACACAAATTCTTATTTCACCTTTTGTTTTCTTTTCTTGGACCACCATAGGACTAATCCAATCGCTTTCCTCTACTGGCTCAATAATACCTGCTGCAAGCATCTTATCAATTTCTTCTTTGACTTTTTCTTTGTAGCGCGGGTTCAACCTGTATGGGCGCTGCTTTACTGGCTTGGCATCTGGTTTCAGAGGTATGCGCATCACTCCTAAGTCTCCTAGGATGCCTTTCATTTCTGTGAACTTGGTAGGAAAGATATCCTGGTAATCACGTAATAAATCTGAAACATGCGCAACGGTTTCATCATCCCAATAATCTCCTATAGAAGCAAACTTTGGGTCAGCTTCTGTGCCAATGTTAACTTTCTTGAGCTTGACGTGTTCTGCGATGGCAGGAATATCAAGCTCAGGACCTTCAATATTGCGTGTCCCTTCTGATTCTGGGATATTGAGGTTGCGAGGATCGTCGTCCTCATCTTCGGCGGTAAAGTTATAACATTCCAGGGCATGCTCCATCTGAACAGCCCAATCTGGTTGGGAATATTCTGTTACTAGACCTGGTTCAAATACCTTCTTTTTAATACACTTCAGAGCCTGATCAATGCTTGGATGCTCTGATTCAAAGTTGAATGTAAGTTGAAAACTTTCTATCATAAGAGCCCAAGTAAGAGTGCCTTTGCGCAATTCTATTTCAGTATACCAATTCCTTGGAATTGTATCTAATGTGTGGATGAATTGGTGAACCCATTCATCTTCCGGAACATCTGACCATTGCTGGATACATGCTTCGATGTGTGACCTGGGGTCACTCTGTCCTTCATATTTGCGTAGCGCTTCGGCTGTGGTGTCCTGAAATCTGCGCAGTATCAATCTGCGACAGTCTTTCCATGTATGAATATTCTCCTTGTGCGCAATCCACCATCTTGCGGGTGTAGCGCGCAATGCTATATCCAGTGCCTGGATGCGCTGTGGTTCTGGAAGCTTTTGTTCATATTCCTGTATGAATTTAGTTACTTCAATTAAGCCATCAAAAGTTGGGGTATCAACTAATTCTGTACCAATCCATCGAATGGATTTAGTCATCATGGCGCAACGTCTTGCAGAAACCTCATGTAGACGATTCTGCCAATTTTCCAATCCTGCATCTGAATCTGATGTGCACGAGCTATCACATCGCCAGCTGATATGGCCATCTGCTGTGGGGTTGACATAGTCACTGTGGTTAGTGGTCATCTGATACAAGCTTTCCATGTGGCGCGCTTCCTCTTCTGCGCGAATAGGTTCTATATATCTTGGTCCTTGAATAGGATCAAGAGGTGCGATGACCCTGATCTGGTCATCCTCAAAGGTCATCTGTCTTTTCTTCAGGTTAATGACAGCCAAATTATCAAGTGCCCAGTCTATTCCTAACAGCGCTGGGTATGGTCTACTATCATCCATAATTTTGATTACTTCAAAATCTGCAAAGCTTCTTACTCCTTCAATATCAATAGGTACATTGGGTAATCTGCCCAATGGAGAGACTCGTTGCTGATTTGCGAGTCTTAGCTGGATAGGGGATCTTGTAAGCTGAGGGCTTCCCATCTGTTCCCATGTCTGCATAGTGAGAACATTGGCTTCTGAGCCCAAATCTAACATGACTTCGTCCATTTCAAATGCTCCAATCTGCGCTGTGAGCCTCATCTCTTTTCCAGTTCGAATGTGACTCCTAATCTGGTGAACAGCACGCTGTGGTGTGTTCGTCGAAGCAGAGTGTTGGCACCGATCCAACAGGTGTTGGAGTTCTAGAGTTGCTCTTTCATTGCGCAACAATTTTAAACATTGTCGCAGGAATGCATGAACACTTCCTAGTGCATGCTCATCGTCATTATCATCATCAGGCCTTCCAGCTGTAGTGGCCTGTTCTTGTACCAGGTTGTCTTGTCTTAGCACTTGCGATCTACTATTGTTCTGCGGAATCGCGGTAGAACTTGAAGCTCTCGGATCTGAGAAATACTCTTGAGCTTGCTTAAATGCTTCTTTTTGCTTCTGTAGGTTAAGTGGGGCTGGTTTAATGTTAGCGCGGCGCACCCATTGCGTCGCTTGCTTTCCCGTTCCCATCTCTTGCGCACCAGTTGTAGCTCCACTGCGTGTCACTATATTAACTGTAGGGTCTGGTTCTCTTTTTTCGGCTCCAATCAACTGGATATTCTGATTGACCTGTGGTGTCTTTGCTTGCATCTTAGCCTGTAACTGAGGGCATTCTTCGATGATATGGTCAGAAGATTTACAATATCTGCAGAGGGTTGTAGGATTTTGGCAATCCCTAGCAAAATGACCTTGTTCTCCGCAATTATAGCAAGTGATCTGTCCTCTTCCACGACCCAAATTTGTTGTGCGTCCGCGTCCTCTGTAATTTGCTGCTCGGGCGTCCCGAGATTGGTCATAAGGTGGACCTGCTATAGGTCCTTGTGTCTCTGCTTGTACCCTATAAACATCATGCTTTCTTTCTATCATAAGATCATATGCTCTACAATTGTTCTCATCATGACCTACTGATTTACAGAAATTACAATATAGATTCTTTGGAGTTTGTACATATTTCTGAAGTAAGTGGCATTCTTGTGGTCTATGACCTCTAGTTCTGCAGATTTCACACCAAGGCCCTTGTGCCTGTGGTAAAGGATTAGGTGCTCCAGTTGCAATATAGTCTATGAAAACAGGACAATGGTCCTTTGAATGACCTTGGGCTTTACATTTTGTACACCAAATTTCTTCCTTGATCTCCTTGCCTTTCTTAATATCATGCACTTGCAAGGTTAAGTTTGCTAATTGGTTCTGTAGATGCGCAACATCGTTGCTTGTTCCTGCAATTGGCGAAGCTTCTAGTTTCATAGCCATTTCTAGAGCTTGTTCCTGAGTATTGAGATTCTGTTGCATAAGAGGAAGTCTAATGTGTGGAAGCAGTGCAGCAATAAACCATTCTTTATGTTGCTGTGGTGCAAACTCGAAGCTTACTTGATCTATCAAAGCTTTGAACTTCTGGTCAAAGTCCCATACTGATTCTGTAGGTAACTGTTTGATGTCTTTGAGCTCTGTTATACACTGTGATTCTGACTTAGGTTTCTTGAATTCTCTAATCATGGCATTTCTTACCTCAGCAAGCGTTCTATTCTGTGCTGCTGAGTATTTCATGAACCAAGTCAAGGCTCTTTCTCTTAGTGTGGTTGCTAACTGAACCAGTTTAACAGCATCATCATTAATTTGCTTAATTGTCCAAATGGCTTCACATAAGAACCAGTGCTGCTCAGGGTCCTCTATCCCCGTTCCTCTAAAAGTTGGTAGTTTCATGTCATCACCCATCCTTCTTGCACGGGTTTGAGGTGGAGGTACTGTAGCAGTGCCTCCGGGATGGTTAAACAAAGGTGGTACAGAGGTACTAGAAGTAGCGTGTGGGCTACTCGAAGGTGTTACTGTAGGATTATACTGAGCTCCGTCTGGTTTTTGCGGTGTAAAGGGGTAATACGGGATATGAGCACTCCCCTGTCTTTCTATATGGCTTGCTCTAGGGACTTGGCGATTGTCTGGGCTAGACTCAAAAGGATATTGGTCAAGGCCTACTTTATATCGTTTTCCACTACGAGTGCAACCAATAACTTCAGGATCACTATCAGAATCTACGGACATTACTTGACTATGCTATTCATCAGAAGCAATACATAGCTTTCCTTTTTCATACAGAAGCATTTTAATCCATAAGTTCAGAGAATTTAAGAACTTACCTCTGTGTACTTGGAAGAAACTCCTCTCAGCTTCACTGAAACTCTTTCTTGTATCGACTGCAAATTCGGTAATAAAACCTTCCAGTAGACTATTCAACCAAAAGTCTACTGCGCGGGACACAGGATTGTCTATCCGCTTCACAATACTAGCTAGCTCAGGCGTCCACGTGACGGGTCGATCCACATGCAGCGTAGGTCTAGAATCTGCTAACTTGGCTATCCAAGCGTGTAACTCCAATGCAAACGTAACAAAGAAAATTTCGTAAAGGTCAGCATAAATATACTTCTGTAACCAATCTTCTGTTTGAAGCGTAGGGCTTCTATTTTCTTGTTCAGCAAACTCTTTAGCTTTTAAATCAAACCAGTCTCCAATTTCCTTAGTTGTAGGGTTCCAGTAACACATTTGGAACCATTTGTTGGTCACTAGGCAACGGAACCATTTGTTGGCTCCAACAGTATCTCATACGTTGCTGAAAGAACAAGTCTCATTCGCGCGGCAACGGAACCATTTGTTGCACTGTTCTATCTCGCGCGTCGCCAAAATAACAAGTCTCATTCGCGCGGCAACGGAACCATTTGTTGGACTGTTCTATCTCGCGCGTCGCCAAAATAACAAGTCTCATTCGCGCGGCAACGGAACCATTTGTTGCACTGTTCTATCTCGCGCGTCGCCAAAATAACAAGTCTCATTCGCGCGGCAACGGAACCATTTGTTGCACTGTTCTATCTCGCGCGTCGCCAAAATAACAAGTCTCATTCGCGCGGCAACGGAACCATTTGTTGGCTGCTTTCTTGGGCAGACCCGGGTTTTAATGAAGCGCAGCAACAAAACCCCTTGGCGCACTGGCCCTCTCGGCAACGAGCTGCGCGGCAGCTCGAGGTCTCACCCGAAGTGGCTATGGGGGGGTTAAGGAATCAAGTTTCCTTAACCGGGGTGACGCGGAGATAGCTTGTCCTTGAATGGTTCCTGCGAAATCGGCGGTCGGACCTTCCCGCAGACCGCTCGGCGCAGCTGCGCGGGTTCCTTCCTCGGCAGGTCTACTGCGCAGTTTCTCCTTTCCAACGCAGCAGGCAACTATCTCTTGGGTTCACGCGCGAAACACTTCCTCGCCCTTCGCGTCTAGCGCAGTAACGCAGTCTGCTCTCGCCGCAGCGACTGAGCGTTACTACCTCTTTAGTACTTAAGATACTTATAGTTATCAAGGGACCTTTCCTACCCGCTCAAACAGTCACAAAGATAAGACAGAAGTCTTGCATACACAAGTAATGAACTCGGAATAGTTATCATTCACACAAACATTATAACAAGAAGATATAAGTGAAGCTCATCTCCTCGAGGAAAACCACGTCCTCAGGAGTCTTAGATTAACCAGAAAATGATAGAGTTATACAATATGCTGCGCACACAGCTGCAGCCTAGAACTTACAGGAAACTCCACGCACACAGCTGGGAGCCCTTTTCTCAAGCTTGTCTCCTCTCTATGGAGATTACAAAGGCACAGACGTCGACACAGACTGTCTGGCAACTCAGGGATTAGCTCCTCGGCTATCCAATTTCCTCTCTCTAGTTCTACGCACCAGGTAGAATTTACAGTGAAGGATAATCAACACATGATCTATCCCTTTAGACTGACTCTCTAACAGTCTAGCATCTAACTCTCTAACTCTTCAAAAAGGGAGGAAGAAGAACAAGAAGAAGAAGAAGAAGCAGCCCCTACCCATTACAGTGATTCATCTATATAGGTAGCCATGACGGTCACACCTTTACAAAACTGTGGGCCTTTCCCAACAGTGATTCCCAAAAACCCTAACCACGCACATGGCTAGGTGTACTGTAGGCGCCGCTTGCAGTCACGTCGCCGCTTCCTGCAGGCTCCATGAATTCCGGCGCAGATTGTGGGTATGGGCGATCGTCCTTCGCCTTCAATGCTCTGGTCCGTTGCTCCTCCTTGATCCGAGCAACCATAACTTCTGTACTAAGCCTTTAAATGAGGGTAGCTAAGCCTTCTACTCCATCACCTTATTTATTATGGTAGCTGAGCCACCTTCATTCTTTGATGACGTGCGCGCGAGCTCCGCAATTTCCGGTCCGTGCTCTGTGCTGAGATCATCCATCTGGCACCGTACTGCGCACCGTCTCCTTCTTACCCAAAACTTAGTGCTTGTCCCAAAATTAGCACTTTCCTTTCATACTCGTGCTTTTTTCCCAAAATTCGCAGCTTTTACTATAGCTGCGACCTTGGCCCCAACAGGCGGTCAGTCGTGGTCGTCTCCACCTTGGATCGAACCCCAGACCATATGTCCAATGGCGCTAAAAAACTTGTAGTCGTGTTTTAAAATATTTTTCTTCGTTCTCCATTCACATAAGTGTCGTCTACACCTTAACAATCATTAGTGAAGTGTCAATCTATATGAGAATAAATATTATTTTTCTATGCATTCCAATAACTCAAATATTTCCCTTCCAATCAAACTCAATATTGCACAAAAATGTTGTCTAAATATTTGTTATACACACAAGTGGTGAAACTAATGCTATAAACCTAATGTCATTAAAAAATCCATCACTTTTAATGTTCTAAGAATTTTTATAATAAATCTCACTTATTTTAGAGTATTCTATCTCTCTATACCTAAGTGAGTGTCAACATCTCTCTCTACCTTGGAGTTTCTCAAATTGAGACTTACTAAATTGCAAAAGATATGAGTAATCTTTCCAATTTTTAATTAAAAGATATTTCAGATATTAACATCATTACCAAAGAGATATCTCAACTCACTTTATTGAAAAGGGTTTCTCAAATAAAGATTTATGAAATTGCAACAGACACGCGTATTCGTTCCAACTTTTAATTAAAAAATATTTCAGTGTCAATATTAACATCATTACCAAATCCATATCTCAACTCACTTTATTGAAAACAATCCATTTGTGTATAGGTATGAAAAGAGCCTAAAAATGTAATGGCCCTATGGGTTTTATAATTTTAATGGAGTTATATTTATTCATATTTTTTGAATTTGAAAGAAATGAAATAATCGAAGCCATAATGGGTCATGGGTGAAAATGAAATATTTATAATTTTATGAGTTATGTGAAGTGCAATCTCTAAAAGATATAGAATATGAAGAAGTTACATAGTCTTGTGTTATTTGATTTTAGAGGAATAAATTTGCAAAATTGGATATGCTAGTTGTAGCAATTAAAGAGATTAGAATTAGAATTTTATGATAATAAGAAAGAGTAGAAATATGACACATAAAATTTTTGGAAGGTAATCCCACAAGTGTTAAAATATCTTGTAAATTATTATGCTATCTTATAATGTGCTTTTGTGAATAATTTTATTCATGGAAAGCTTTATATAAAGTTTGTGGAAGGTGGTCCCACACATATCCTCTTGTTGATAGCTCCATTTGTATTAGAAACAACTTGTATTAAGGGCTAATTTTTTGGGGGTGTGTTTGTTAGTTTGGATAGAAAATAATGATGAGGTTTTCCAAATAAATTCCATTTGGCTTATAAAAACAACATAAAACACTGCACAAAATTTCAATGAAGTACTTTCATGAGGTGATCTATAAAATCCAAAAGGATTTTTCCCATATTATGTAATGTTTAGGAGTTGCACTTTTTTGAATTTTAAGTGTTTCTACTTGTTTTGGTTTTTGGACTTGGGATGATTCAAGAAAGTCTAGAGAAATCACCTTTTAGACTTTAAAAAAAATCAAATATTATAAATTTGGATTGTTGGGCATGATGAGATGCTCTCTAAAACTCAAGAAGGGCTTTGTGAGATTCTTGCCCTAATTAATTTAAAAATGGGATCATTCTTTAAGCTTCCAATCTTTTTTAAGGGTTCAAGATGAATTTGTTTTTAAAGAGCCTATAAACAATGTTTTTAAAAGAGCCTTGAACTAAAACCATCAACAAGAAAATGTGAAAGCTTGTCAAGGCCATAAAGGTATGGCATCTCATCTAGGTCAAGCTCAAATTCCTCTCACATAGAAATCAAAATCCTATAAGTAAGGTTGGTGGAATCCTTGAAAACTAATTTATTGAAAATGCCCAACATCATGAACACTTTGAAATTGGAAATTTGAAAGCATACAACTATGATCTAAAGAAAACATTTTCATCAAATAAAACCAATGCAAATATGCCCAAAACCCTAGCATTGCATTGCAAACCACAAATATGACATTATCTTATGTTGTTGTGCAACATTATATTGCCACTCTCAAACAAGAAATCATCTTGGGTAGTAAGGCAACATAAGACATACAATTCAAGTAAATGAGACAAAACTATTATGGTAGTGGGCCTTTTTTAGTGAAAGACAAGAATTTCATATTACTATATATTGATGTTTTTTTTTTACAAGAATGGTTAAAAATCTTTTCATTATAAAAGAACAGAGGTTACAAGAAGCAAAGGAAGGATGACAGTTCCCAAAGAAGAGTAAAGGCCATCACCCCTTGTTCATCCATCTCCAATTTGTAGTTGTTCTGAAATTTACCAGGCCTATGGAAGCTATAGCTTCTTACAAATTGTCCAAGCAGAAGGACGTGTTGGCACCCCAACAACCCCCCTTGATTTTGCAAAAATAAAGGGGCCCCATTGATTTTTGTTTCATTCTATTTTTCCTAGTTTGGTAAGTGATTTCATGGTTTTCTTTCTTTGATCTCTCTTTTCAAAGCTTGTTCTTTGGCTTGGTTTTTATGGGTTTAAGGATTTGGTGATTTTGACTCTCTTGAGTTCTTGGTTGCACGACAACTCATACATGCTTTTATTTTGAGACTTTCTCAGTTTTAAAAAAAAAAAAGTGCTTTGATGTGATCTTGATTATCTTTTATAATTGAGAAAATAATTTTATAGATTTTAATATTTGGTTTCATATTCCAAATACCTACTTATACTAACATGAATATAAAACCAAATTTTAATTTAATAAAATAACTTTGAGATATAAATAATTTATTTTTAAATTAAAAATGATTTTAATTTTCCTAACTTATTTTATTTCTATAAATTTGTTTATGATTATATTATACATTCATTTAAAAGTTATCTTGAGCACATTTAAGTTTTAATATTTTAAAAGAGGTGAGTTAGAAATCAACATATAACAAACTAGAACACTTTAATATTATGAATTTTTATATTTATAATATCTTTTTTCGTTCACTTTAAGGTGTATATATATTTATATGTCGATTTACATGATTTGTAAAAAGGACTCTTAAATATTCTTTATCATCTATTTTCCCATGCACATTTTTTATATTTTGAATATGTGGAGTTGTTTTTAATCAATATGACAAATGTAAAGATAATAATAAATAGAATTGTTTCAAAATCCTAAAATGGTCCGTCATTTATGATTTTCATGGAAACGTTCATTTTGTGATTATTTCGATTTTTACAAAAGACATCAATTTAATATTTTGTTTTCAAACGTTTTAATTGATGGCTAACCTTGATATATACTTAAAAGCATTGACATTCGATTTTCTTTCCAGCTATTATCAAGAGATGGAACATAATATATATTGACGTAGGTCCTGGAAAGTATAATATTGAGCAGGGATAAAAGCGTGTGGACAAAAGTGAGATCGTCGTTGAAGTATTGATCCAATGGATTGACGGTTTAGATGCATAGCTGGATATTTTCTGTGTTAAGATTGTCACGTTCCTCCACCTATGAGAATTAATGGTAAACGCTAGATTGCAAATTAGTATGGATCATTGTTTAATTGCCAGGACATTGTATCATTGAAGATGGAGATAATCATGCCTGAGATCACATGAGATCAGCCTTATAAGATAAATGAAGCCAGCTCGTGTTGGAGGTTTGATAGTTTCGCTGTTGTGTCAATCCTGGAAAAAAGAGAATATCGCCATGCATGGAGAAACTGTTGACTTACACCGAAATCAAGGAAGCGTTTGTTGCAGGAATCACGCTCCAAATTGTTGAAACTACAAAATCATTCCCAATCACTTCGAAAATAACACATCAATTCCAGGTATAGTTATTAATATTGCAGGTATAGTTATTAATATTGTTCATCTCGTAATTTCAACGCGCGAATGTGGAAAAACAAACCTCAACTTGCAACGATTCTGTTGAATTGCTGCCATATCAAGCTTTTTCCTGTAACGAAATATAAGCTTCCTGCCACCGTGTGATCAGATATCAATAACGAGAAATTGGAGCGCATTGCCAAAGATCCGAAGCCTGTGATCGCTTAATTTTCAGGGAGGATTTTCATCATTCATTTTTCTTAAATATGAACTATCGCTCCATCTTTTTATTAATTTCCATCCACGCATTATTTTTATGATTATCTAATATATATTTTTAATGTGCAGAGTTGATGGACAGAAGTTAATAAAGAACCAGTTTACGAGAAGATGGAGAGTGGAAGAGCGTCATCAGGAAGGGGCGGCGATGGAATGAAAACATGTAAAGAAACCGATTCCTTAAAACACGATAAGGGAGGTGAAAGATTTTCCGTAGAAATGGTTACACAAAATGATCCGCCACGAGTTCACTATGGAAAGGATGAGATCGAATTCAATTCACCGGTTGGATATCTCATGGTCTATATAAACAACAGAGATTTTTTCTGAAAGGGGCGGGGGGTTTCTCAGCAGAATAGAGAGGACTTTGTTATTCTCAGTTTTGTTTCTGTTTATAAATCTAGGAGGGGAGACCTTGCCAGAGGGGAGAGAGCTCTGCAGTTTTTGAAGGTCTTTATCTGGGAACGGTAAGATATTCATTTTTCTGTAATGTTTATTCCAGAAGAAGAATCAGTAATCTTCTCTGCTACTGTTTCTGGATATCGATGGAAGCCTTGTGTTATTTCTACCCAGGCATAATTTGAGACCAGAGATCATTGACATTGCAATCATCTTTGTATTTGATTGGGATCTGTAAGATTTTATTTTTACAGTTGAATAGAAGCTTGCTGAGAGATTTTATGCTCTTTTATAAATCAATATTCTTTACTCAATTGATCATGCTACATGACTGCAAATTTGATGTGTAAACAATATGTAAAAGGTTATTGTTAATCTTATGATATTGATGTGCTTCAAATGTTTAATTGTTTATTTAAACTTTGTTTTAAATAAACTAGTAAACTAAAATTATTCTTTTATATGTCAAAACTTTCAAGCTTGCTCCTGATCAGGATAGTTAGGGTTTTCGATTTTATTTTGTAGTTGAACCTATAGGATTTTTAGGAGCTACTAAACTGTTGTTTACACTTTAGGAGCTACTAAATTTTCTGTTTCAGTTTTCTTTAATTGCATCATAGGTAGATTAATTTGCATCTTAAGATTAGGTGGTCTGAGAGACTCTCTATTTTGATAGCACATCTTACAGGCATCAGGGCCTTTATTCCTGTGAGAGTTAGCTATTTCAAACACATCGGAAGCTGCTGTAAGCAACCTTTGTGGGCTATCTCTCCTTCGTTGGCCTCGGTCATAAAAACGGCCCAACAGGACGCAAGTACAAAACATTTCTATATACTATTCAATTAACCCAAGGATGAAGCAGTTTAAACTTCCAAAGTCATTCGAAACCATTCTGAAACTAAGTCTTTTTCCATCATTCCAGCATAAACTATTTTTCAAAATACCAGCAAAATGCATATCTAATACCAAAAAGAAATATAGTCCGAGGGAAACCAACTAGATATTGAAGTCTTCATTGTTCTCCACGCTTCGTTATTTCCCAGAAATGATACCAAAGTGCAAAGCGGAATTAACCATCTCATTCTCAAACTTTTCCAGCTTCTTTCCAATAATTTTGTTGGTGTTGTTCCTTGCTTCCAGATGAGGATTCGGGAGGAAATCTGGATGCATTGTGGCGCTTAAAACGTCAACCCTCTCCTCGAGCTTTCTATTGTGGGTCTTCACTTCTAAATGGGTGGCTTGAGCTAAAATGGACAGCCTGATTAATGACCGCTTCATCTCCAAGTTTTCATTTCGAGCCATTCTGACCTGCTGCTCCAGCTCGTCGACACGGTTTTGAAGGTCCCTTATCTCTGCATTGGATCCCCTTTTCTTCCCAGAGTCATGATACCCATTAATTTACTTCTCCAGCATTGCTTCCGACTGAACTTCCTTATCCACGATAGCCGCATGACCAAGGCTGCCAGAGGATCTTACCTGCTCGCTTTCCTGCATAGTACATTGAACACGCTCAAAGATCGGATGAACCCAGCTATGTGCGCGCTTGAAGCTCCTAATTGACTTGTGGCAGAGAGAGAAACACATTCCAGGGTCTGCAACAATATGCTCCATGTTTAAACTAGAGTTTTCCTCGCTCATACTCCAATGTCTGTTTGCAAGAATACAAAAGGGGAGAACATTCCCGCTTTCAAATAGGTAGGTGACTTGCTACCGACACCTCTCCTTGGATTCACGCATGCGGCCCAACTAGAAACAACATAGCGTGAATCGAGGCCAATTAATGCTGAGGAGAAGGAAAATCTTAAGAGGATCCAAGAGATTTGAATAAGATGTGTGGGTTGCATTCCTTTGCACCACAAAATTGATTGAGTGGGAATTATTTCTATGCTCTGCCTTGTGAGGCCATAGGTAATTCAAATAGAAAGATGAGTCGACCATTCTGAACCAAGAAGAAAAATTTAGTGAATCCAACTCTCCTCCCTTGGAACTTTGTCACATTCCGACATTCCAAAGCACAAGCCAACGCCCTTGTTTTCCAAGTTATCCGCCTGTTGATTCTGGGCTCTTAGTACGTGAAAAAAGTTGATTTTCTTGAACTCTTCTACTAGACAAAGTAAAAGTTGTTGCATTTTTGAAGTGGGTTTCTTGCAATTTCTCGTCAGGGATCTTGCTTATCTAATGATGATTAAAGAGTCTCCAATCACTGAGATTTCCTCGATTCTCAATTCTCTGGCAAGTTCTAGCCCTTTGATTAGGGAGAGCCACTCGGCATTGTTATTGGTTTTTTTCCCAATGCTTGAGGAGTAGTCTCTCTACTTGTTCCCCATGGGGTCAAAAATAAGCCCCCCCGGCACCTGCCAACCCTGGAATTACTATATATTGATGTTAATAAATATATATCAATGCCCTTTATATGTTGAAATAGAAATTGTCATAGCAATTTGATATATCAATATCAATAACACAACCACGTTTTATTAAAGTGGTTGAAGCAAGTAAATATTTCTCATGCAAGTAAATTCAAGATTGAAAAAATGTTGTCCAAAGATTTGTTATGCACACAATTGGTGAGTTTAATGTTATTGAAAACTGCACTTTATTGACTTGTAATGTTTCAAGAAGTTTTCTAATAAATCTCACTTCTTTGATGGTCCTTGATCTCTCTAATACCCAAATAGAGTGAGTGTCAACATCTTTCTCCACCTTAGAGTTTCTCAAATTGAGGTTTACTAAATTGCAAAAGACAAGTAATCTTTCCAACTTTTATTTGAAAGATATTTCATTGTAAATATTAACATCATTACCAAATACATATCTCAACTCACATTATTGAAAACAATGCATTTGTGTATAGGTATGAAAAATATTAAAGAGCATAAAAATGGTATGGTCCCATGGGTTTTAGAAATTTCATGGAGTTATATTTATTCATATTTTTTTAATTTGAAAGAATGAAATAATCGAAGCCATAATGGAATCATGGGTGAAAATGAAATATTTAAATAATTTTATGAGTTATGTGAAGTGCAATCTTTCTTAAAAGATATAGAATGTGAAAAAGTTACATAGTCTTGTGTTAATTAATTTTAGAGAAATAAATTTGCAAAATAGGATAAGTGAGTTGTAACAATTCCAGAGATTAGAATTAGAATTTTATGATAATATGAAAGAGTAGAAATATGACACATAAAATTTGTGGAAGGTAATCCCATAAGTGTTAGAATATCTTGTAAATTATTATGATATCTTATAATGTGTTATTGTGAATACTTGTATTCATGGAAAGCTTTATATAAAGTTTGTGGAAGGTGGTCCCACAACAACTTGTATTAAGGGCTAATTTTTTTTGGGGGTGTGTTTGTTAGTTTGGCTAGAAAATAATGATGAGGTTTTCCAAATAAATTCCACTTGGCTTATAAAAACAACCTAAAACACTGCATAAAATTTCAATGAAGTACTTTCTTGAGGTGATCTATAAAATCCAAAAGGCTTTTCCCCATATTATGTAATGTTTAGGAGTTGCACTTTTTTTAATTTTAAGTGTTTCTACTTGTTTTGGTTTTTGGACTTGGGATGGTTCAAAGGAAGTCTAGAGAAATCACCGTTTAGACTTTAAAACAAATTCAAATATTATAAATTTGGATTGTTGGGCATGCTGAGATGCTCTCTAAACCTCAAGAAGGGATTTGTGAGTTTCTTTCCCAAATTAATTTAAAAATTGGATCAATTCTTGCCCAAATTAATTTAAAAATGGGATCATTCTTTAAGCTTCTAAGCTTGTGTAAGGGTTCAAGATGAATTTGTTTTTAAAGAGCCTATAAGCAATGTTTTTAAAAGAGTCTTGAACTAAAATCATCAACAAGAAACTGTGAAAGCTTGTCAAGGCCATGAAGGTATAGCATCTCATCTATCAAATTCAAATCCCTCTCACATAGAAACCAAAACCATATAACTAAGGTTGGTGGAAGCCGTGAAAACTAATTTATTGAAAGTTCCCAACATCATTAACACTTTGAAATTGGAAATTTGAAAGCATAAAACTAGGATCTAAAGAAAACGTTTTCATCAAATAAAACCAAAGCAAATATGCACAAAACCCTACCATTAGCATTGCATTGCAAACCACAAATATGACATTATCTTATGTTGTTATGCAACATTATATTGCCACTCTCAAACAAGAAATCATCTTGGATAGTAAGGAAACATTTAAGACATACAATTCAAGTAAATGAGACAAAACTATAATGGTAGTGGGTATTTTTTTAATGAAAGACAATAATTTCATATTACTTGAGGTAATATGAACTTATGCAACAATAGACTATACATACAAGTCATAGTAAATGAGCCAGCACCAATTGTTGTTAGTGTTTATATTATATATTGATGTTAATATAATATATCAATACCCTTTATATGTTGAAATAGAAATTGTCATAGCAATTTGATATATCAATATCAATAGCACAACCACGTTTTATTAAAGTGGTTGAAGCGAGTTTCCTATTCAATTAACACCACTACAACCAATCTTCACGTGACTACAATTAATTGAGCAAAATATTGTCATGAAATACCTCTTGAAGTCTTACCCTATGACTATTGCAAGATAACTCACCAACAACCCTATCTACCACCACAATCACCAACATCCACCACAAACTAGCATATATAAAATGTGAGCTCAAGTATATCTCTTCTTTTAACTTAATTTAATATATTTTGTAAGGAATTGTTCTTTTATAGTCAAAGAAATACATAATTAAATTAAACAATATATGATTTTAAAAAATTATGGAACCATGTCAAAATTGCTTTAATTCATTTTGTAAGTTATTGTAATTTTAATAAGATAAAATATTACAACTAATTTTTTTAGAAAGGTTGACTAGTTACACTTACTTGAATTAAAGTGAATTAAAGGTGATGATTGACATCATTGACTAATTTATTAGGATTTAATTATGCAAAAGATGTAGATTCGTCCTTAATACTAAAAAACACTACTCTCGTTTTTCCTTTTTTTTTTCCCTTCGGTGTTCTTTTGCACCTTTTGGGGCAATTGCTATTTTATTACTCATCCATCCATCTATCCATTTGAATGCAGAATCCCTGCAACCAAGCAATGAACTTTCGAGTAATTTACTCCTGTAATTTATTGTCCCTCCTGTATTTTACTATTTACATTCAAGCAACTCCATGCACTAACGAGTAATTTCATCTCAAAGAATGTTGTTGGATATGGAGGCTTGGAATTTGCATAAAAGAGTGTTGCATGATGGTAGTAAGGTTTCTATCAAGCAGGGTGAGGGAGAACAAAAATTTAGTGTGGAGGTTTGTTTTCTTTCTTTTTCATTTTAGACTCAATAGGCACCCTAAAAACCTATAGATGTTTCATTGTTCATTTGAATACAGTGGTGATTGTCATTTTTTTAAATATTTACAATCACATAATCGTATGAGTAATTTTTTTTTCTTTCAGGAGGAAAACAACTATACTTTTGTTATTCAAAAACTTGAATAAAAAAGTACATTGGCATTTCAGATCCTCAAAATATCTAGTATAGGAACTATTTCATCCTCTACAGTTCTATCAAAAATCAAGTCCAAAAATGGATCTATCTCCACAAAAGCTTCTAAAAGTGACCGACACATCAAATCATATCATAATCATCTGTCAATACTGAATACATCACAAAAAGTATATAAAACCTCAAATCTGAAAAATATTAAAGTGTCCTTCATCAACCAAGGAAGAGATTTCAAATTCCATCCACATAAGAAGACCTTCTATCCCCAGTATAGCTTCTTTGGATAAACAATATGCATCACTGTTAGCTTCCCTGTAGATATTTCTTAGCTCCAAATTAGAAAAGGAAGAGAGGAGGGATTTTTTTCGAAAGAACCAATTGCTGAGAGCCAAAATATGAAGATTATACTTTCCTTTTTCCCACTGAATAATAACCTATGAATAATCATAAAGAGTTAAGGAATCAACTCCAAATAAAGAAGCAACCTTGCAAAGACACCATAAGGAAATTAATTCAACCTTGGTATTTGTCCCCTGACCACAATTTAGCTTGAACTTGAAAATGTGTTGTGTATTTAATTTGAGGATGACCCATGCAGCACAATAGTCTACCTATTCAGCCCCATCAAAATATCCCGTAGTAATCATTTCATTTAACGAAAATTGTATTAGCCTCATCTTTTTTGAGGTATGCCTTTGAGCAGAAAGTTCATTATAATATCTCCTAATCCATCTGCAACACTCATCAAGGTTTAATTTTTTTATCTTCAAAGATAATTGCATTCCTTAATTTCCAAATACCCCATGAAATAACAACATGCATATTTTCTTTGAATTTTTATTTATAAATATTAAAAAAAAATGAATTGCTATTTATAAATATTTAAAATGTTTTTTAATCTCTATTTATAAATATTTAAATCACCTAATAGTGTGAGTATTTTTATTGAATTGCTATTTAAACCTAATTAAATGTAATTTTATTTTTAATTTTTTAATAAAATATCAAATATTATACCATTTTAAAATATAGTGTGAACTTTCATCTCAGATAAAGTGGAATGTTCTTTGTCAATTGAGAGTAGTTCGGGTGGTTGGGAAAAATGTTGTTGTCCTCTCTATCCGAGTTCAAATCTCGCTTTGTGACTTTGACTATGTAATGAACCATCATTTTAAAAAAAAAGTGGAATGTTCTCTAATCCCACGTTACATTAAGTTTGTTATCATTTTGGTTTTCATTTATTTAAACTTGAAAAAAAAATATGTATGGTTGAATTTGCTAGGTTAGCATGCATGTGATTTAGCATCCATTATATAACTTCACAAAGTATTTTGTGATTTGGCATGTGTGGCCTCTATATTCTTTCTATAATAGATTCTCGAGGGCTTTATTAGGGTTTTAGAAGTTGGGTTAAACAAATTTGATTTAATAAAAATTCATTTTTTAATTTAATTTTTCAAACAAATAAATATATTACTAATTAGTTTTTGTTTTAATGTTTATTAAAAAATTTAAAATTTGTGATAATGAGTTTAAATACTCAATTTGTCTTGAATTTCATTTCAGAAATCAATTATGATGTAGTTTCCATATGGATAGTATGTACTTGTTCATAACAATTTAGGACTCACATCTTAATTTCTTAAAAAACAACTTATTTATTTTAAATTTGATATTGTAAAATATATTTTTGATTTAATCCACTCTGCATTTATTTTTACTACTCAATTTATTTTACTTTGGTCTTTAGGAATTGCTTTTTGGAATTTTTATTGGTATTTTAAAGTCATTTCCTTTTACTTTTATCTATATGAGAAGATTAAACTCTTTGCTTATATCAAGGATACACAAATGTTGTTAAGATGGGCATATTTAGATCATAGTGTTGTTGTGAGGGTGGGTGTTACAAGCACATAAAACATTTTAGTCTTACACATTATTTTTACAATCCTTGGGTTTACTTGTAATTGTATGTAAAACAAAACAAAGGAAACAAATGCAACATACTATAAATCTAAGAGTCTCTTATATCAATAATAAAAGGGTTTAACCACTAAAGCTCGTGTTTAAGTTGTCGAAGAACTAGACTTTGAAATTTTGGGAAGTTACTTATTAAACAAGAACTACAAAGTGGTGGTCTATCTTCATTTTGAGAATCGTTCCAAACTATAAACATTGCAGCTTTATATGTGTTTATTCCTCTACAATCTAAAGATATCATGACTAAAAAAATAATAAAACATAATACAACTTAAAATATAAGGAAATATGACACTATAGTGTAAACATATTATGAAACATTTTTCATGCCTTGTTGTTAAAATTTCAATGCCTCCTCTACTAGCCGAGATCCCTTTAAGGCCAACATATCTATTTACAAGGTCCAAATTTATCAAGGTGCAATGGCATTGCCACCTCATGGCTCTTGTTTATATAGAATTGAGTATTATGCAAGGCAAGTTACATCATAGGTGTATTCTCAACGAGAAATTGTTTCTTGCAACTATAGTTGGATTCCTCACCTTTTGCCATGAATAAGCTTTGTGGCAACTTATTCATGAACTCATCAAGTGAGTTGAAAAATTTCTTGGAATCCTCCTTGCCCTAGGAGCCTATACAAATCAATAATAATTCTTTGCGAGAAATGCAAGCATGGGGGTCTGGTGCAAATTTTTTCAATAGAGAATCCATCTACATGAGCCTCATTAGCCTCCTCCCTTCCTCTTCATATTTTTCCCTTATTGAGGACTAACTATGCAAATTGGTGTGAGCATCTTCCCTAAAGTGCTCATGCTTTTGGCGTGGCACACTTGCGATCACTCGTGACTGTCATAACTATGCCTCGTGAGCGCATCGGCATTGAGGATTTCTGAGGACACATGGGATGGAAGGCGAACCTCCCAAAGATTGATATCTATGCTTACACATTATTGGTGCCCATTTGATTTCCAACACATGACACAGGTTGATCTTATCACCTTCTACAAGCCTATAAATAAAGTGCAAGGCAAGGGAGAAGAGGAGGAATAATTTAAGTTAATATTTCCCAAACTTTGCCAAAATCGGGAGCAGATTATCATATACACAATTTTAAAACTCCATTGACTTTTGGAGGAGGTCAGTGTAGGATCTTTCATGTAGACTCTCATAGCCTACCATTGATATTGGCTTCATTAATCCATTGAGGGAGATCAGATCTGTGTGAAGGATCAATAATTTGGGATTAAGGATTGGGTGGCCAAATCTTGGTAAAAGAGGTGTTGCTTCACTTGACTCAAGTACATCATTAGTATTTGTTCTCTTCTTCATTTATCACATAGCTTCCATACATCTAAACGTGTGAAGACTTAGCTTCCAAATATCTAAATGCGCTAAATGTTTACAGAAGATGGTACACCTACCCAGATGCTTGCAAAAGAGGTGGTTGAATTCAACCATGACCAAGAGCCTGGTTTACAACACACAACAAGCACCCAGTAAGTACAAAATGTTGAAGTCATTCACATTAAGGTGGGTTTATATGTAGAATTTTCATCATTGGCTACTTGGCTATTAATTCAAAGGCATGTTTCAGTATTGTTTTAGTATTGACGCTCTTGTTGAGCCCCTATGTATTGACTAGCTTTCCTTGATTCCTTCAGAATAGCAGGAAGGTGATTTTCCCACTGGAAAAAAAAAATGTGTAGAATGGGAATTGGGTTGACCGAGTTGGTAGAGCGCAATCAACCTAGTCAGTCTAAAGACCGAACAAATTCTTATACTTGTTTTTTAAGGTCGTTTGTTGTTGTGGCCATCATCGTTGACTCTCATTTGCATTGTGGTGAGCCCGTTGAAATTCCTAGGCATGAGTTGTTATTGGGAATTGGTGTTTCTCTTTTTTTTCCTCGCCTACAATTTTTCTTCAGATGAGTTATGTTGACCTGTTTGGGCTAAAATTTCATGAAAAATCTGCGTGAATATACCCATTAATGCTTGAATTCACCATTCTTAGAATTTCTTCGTATAATGGACATTAAAGGTAGAGAATGTAAGTTTAGTGGTCAGTTTGGGAAATTCAATTGGTGGGTTAAGATGGGTTGTCCTTGGATTCAATTTTTGGATGAGAATCCAACTATCATACTTATAATATTTTGACTAATGGTCTATTATATGTTGATGTTTTTTTTTTTTTTTTGAAACTACATGTTCAGGATGTTGCAGGTAGAAACCTACACCTTGAAATTAAATGGGTAAGGGTGCTCTGTATGAAAGGGGCATGTAGCTCAATGGAAAATCAGGTAAATGAGAGTTCTGTGAGTAGGTCCTGGGGCATAACTTTCCTTGTCCACTGTGAACTGGGCATTATGTGAGTAGGTCCTGGGGCATAACTTGCCCTGTCCACTGTGAACTAGGCATTATAGATGGACGAGTGAGGCCCGAATTGTTTGTGCCTTATGAATATCAGAATTTGGCTTTTCCTGGTTGGGTTGTGCAAGGACTCCACATGAATTATACTCATATTTTCTCATTAAATTCATCATAGTGGATTTGTCTGTTGTTCAGGGCCATCTCTATTTCAATTATGAGTTGCTCAAGCTCAAGTTCTAAATTTCTTTCTTTCGATGTTCTCGGGTGGCTTAATGTGTTTGCATCCAATTTAATTTTTCTTACTAGATTCCATTCAAAATACTCATAACACTGGATTTATTTCTTGAGATTTATAGTAGAGTGGTAAAATACAAAACATTTGTAAAATCCTTTTTATGTTCTATTTCTAGGTATAGATAACTTCATTTTCCACATTTTCCCAAGAGATTTGAAGTTTTCCTTGAACAATCTATCCATTTGATGCAGAGTTTTTTTCAAACATGTATGTTACCGAACAATCTACTGAAAGCGGACTTAAGGCGTGATCTCCCTAGTTCAATGTGAATCTAGAAAAAATCAAACAGAACATAACCTACTTTCCTAGATCAAATAGAAGTGCAAACAGATAGATAGATCACTTACCTCAGATTTGCAGATCCCTTTGCTCTTTGTTGATCCAATGCCCCAATGTCATCAAATCTCAAGCTACAAGACCCTGTTCAGCATATAGGAACCAACAAGCAGTAAAATCATACATTTCATATGATTGATCTAAGTTAACAGTTAAGGAAGAAAACTCTAAAGATTATCAATGAGACAACATTTATGGAAATAGATTATATTAACTGTCCAAAGCCTTAACATCGCATCCCCCATCCAACATGTTCAAGCCAAACCTCTGAGATGGTACAAGCTTCCCAAGATGATTAGGGATAACCAATATGGATTCTACCAGCATAAGGATACTATAGACCTTCCTCCCCTTCCCATGGAGAGAGGGGGTGTTTATATAGGGCTAAAGAGATAGGGTAGGTTGAGGATTAGGGGGAGATGGTTAAGGGATCCTCCCATTAGGTTAGGAACCTAAATTCCACCTCACCTAAAGTCTAGGGATAGGCCTACACCTCAACAAACCTCTAGAAATACCTCGAGACTCCCCAAAATAGCCTCTAGCTAACCCTGGCGCACCCTGGTAGAGGAGACAAAGCGCCAGAGAGGGTAAGGCGCACCCTGTAGGAGGACAAAGGGTGCCAGTGGCTCGCCCTAGATGACCAGGAATTGCGCCGACACACCCCAGATGAAGGAGAAGTGCACCATCCTACTCAAACAAGGTCAACCAGGTAGGGATAACCTTCAATTTGAATGTGTTTCAGCCCATTATGAGTTTAGGGGTCAGAGCAAAGAGTTTACACAATGGTCATGATGACAACACTAGGTCCTAATAACAACATTTGCAACAATGGTCATGGCGACGACACTAGGTCATGATAACGACACTTGCAACACTTGCGACACTTGCACAAGGGTGACAACATTTTTATGTAACAATGTACAGAGAGTTGAGGATTAATATTTGAGCATATTGCAATTACCTTTACAAAGTAGGTGTCTAAATTAGTGTTGTAATTACTCATCGCAATGTATTTTAATTGGAATAATCATAACTTATCCTTTATCTTAATGGTCCAACTTTAGACTGTTTTTCATTCTCTAACATGCAAAACATTTCATGTTCCAAGTAATCTTAAGGTTGATGCATGTCTTCCACATTCTATCTGTACCTAGTCATTACTATATGAAACAACGAATTCAATATAATATTTGCCCATTGTCACAATGACCTCCAAAAATGATTACATCACCAATGATTTACTACACACTAGGGAATTTATCGACCGACCTTTAATGATTGACTAGAGGGTATGAAGAGTTAGGCCTCGGCAATGAATTTGATATGTAAGTTAAATGTGAAATGGGAATCTGGAAGAAAGGAGTTATGAATTTTGAAATGTTGGATTGGTGGGAACAAAGGGGCATATCTGACTGAATCATGTACTTTAAAATGCGCTAAAATTTGTCAAGAAGAAGATGTTCTATTTGCAAATGGTGCAAAACTCATACATTACCCATTCATATTTTCAATGCCAAAGATAACAATAAGGAAAAACTAAACACCATAGGTATTCAATGTTTAGGGAAGTTAATAGAATTATCATAAAGCACCAAATGATTTCATTTAGTATATGTCATGGGAATCTAAGCGGAGCTTCCAAAGATTGCAGGGCTGTTGGGAATTTCACTGTTGTCTGTAAAATTACTCAATGGTTAACCCATTGTGCTTGTGCACATGGAAGTTATAAAATTATTTGTGACCATCGTAAGGCATTACCACAATATATAGTGGAAGGGTTAAAGAATTGACATAGATTTTGAGATTGAATTTAAGATGATTGTAGATGCCATTGACATAGAGAAATCATTATTATGTGTAATGGGAGTGGTAAAGAAACCAACAGTAACCTTTTAAGAAAGATTTGCAACAATCTGATGATTAATCATTTTTACAACAATGCTTTTATGGAGTCATATTTCTCACCTCAATCCATGATGACAAGCATGAAACTATCCCAAATATGTTGAAGGCCTTCAGCTACATTATTAATCATGTTTTTTGTGCACAAATTGAATTCATGATAGTGCATTCTCTATCTAATTAAAGTGTCAAAATGCAAAAAGGGGTATTGATAGCAGTCTGAATGTTTAGTATTACACCTACTATTTGTTAACTTCACAACATTAACTGAAAACAAAATAATATCTCTATAGATGTGATTTTGAATTTCACTCTTCTAAATATGCCTCTCTTTTTTCTGTGAACAAAGGCTCCTACCACACTCTATCCATTGTCGTTGATACTTGAACCTATGACTTATGTCTCAAAATTTTATGTACCGTAAGCCAATTCACTGGATAACTGACAGTGGGCATGACGCAAAATGCCTTAGAGCAAAGAAAGAAATAATACATTGTATTAATGTCCACAAATGACCAAAGTAGGTCATTGGGACTTGACATTGCATCCAATAGAATAGAAAAAAACTAGGCTAGAAAGAACCCTAGGGACTGAAACCGTAGCTAAATACAAATGCCAAAACAAAGTAAACATAGTAAACATTGTAGAATAGTGATAGCGGGTAAACCCAAACTATAAGACCCATGTGCATGTACAAAATTCCTTCTAGGAAAGATGAAGAACAATGTTGGAAACCACGAGAAGATACCAACAATGTCACATATTTGTATCAATGCTTGAAGTGGAAGCGAAAGGAATGACTGTGTCATCATCCACCACTCTGTGACCAATACAAGATCTGATAATATCTATTGGATATTTCCCAACACTGAGGGCTAGGCTGAGCAATCATGGGGGGTTCTTCGATACTAGAAATTTAGAAGGTGCAAAGGAATTTGCTTGAACTTGGCCACGATGACTAGGATGTTTTGACACATTCTAGGGTTGCAAGTAAGAACTTCATCGTTGTGACTTTCTTTCTTGAACGTAATTTGGAAAAATTCTTTATTGAGGTTGTGTAGGTTTGTGTGTATCCAACCACTGACTTTCTTAGATTTCTTTTTCTTATTACTTGATCATATAAACTTGTTAAAAATTTCATATAGATAACTAAATATTTATTAACTCCAAGACATTTTATCATTTATTTTACACGTTGTTGTCCTTCATATCGTTTATGTGTTGTTGTCCTTCATATCATTGATGTTTTGACCTTTTGTTGATAACTTTGACCTTTTCACCTTCGTATCATTGCAAAATCTTCTTATCTCTTTGATAAAATATTTTTTGTTTATCGAGATTCCTCATTATTTAGGCTCATCGTTTTCCTTTCTACAATGCTTCATGTCTCACCACATGAATGTTTCTCACTTGAAGTTGATTTTTGCATAACTTTTGCGAACAGGTTTTTTTTTCAAGCGGGTATTAATACCTTGAACGATTTGATCATCTCTTCCACGTATATTCATTGATTTTCACACACTTTTTGGATGACATTAGATCTATATCAATCACTTTCACTCCTCACTGCTCAATATGATAAAGTCCTACCCATTGGCTATTGGCAATGCTCTTCTATTGATTCACATATGGTTTTCACATTCTTCCCTTGATTGCAAAAAACAAAAATCACAACTTTCCTCCAAATCTATAATACCACTTCCTTTTATTCACAAAGGCCACTTAATTTCCCCATCCTATCATCTAATAAGCTTAACGATAGGTAACATTTTGAATGTGGGACAAGGTCATGCAATTTTTTATGCCTTAAAATTGGTAGTTTTTTATGTGCTTGCTATATGCCCTTTTCTCGACAGAAAGATGCAATCATATAATTACCATGCCATACATTTACATACTTCCATATTTTGATCCAATGGTTTTAGGTCCCTTTCTTTCTCTTTCACTTCAAATCCACATCCCAATTTCATTAGAAGCATCTACTTCTAACATTTCCTCTCCCTACTTTACTTTTGATATTCCCCTCTTCGGCATCATGAGGCAATTTCTAGTATTACAATCATCTAATCACCAAATATCTTCAATATTTTAATCTATTTGAATACTAACACCTCCAATGTCTTTATCTCTTTAAATGCTACTAAACTTCTGAAAACCATTATTTCTCCTTTATACTATATCCATTAACCAAGTACCTAACCACCCTACAATGCTACCTAACCAACCACCTAACCACTAGTACTTAACTACCATACAATGCTACCCAACCAACCACCTAACCACTATTGAGATATGGGCTGGTGCAAGGTAATGATACCCAATTATGAGACATTAGTTGCAATGACATTCTGGAAAAACATAAATATTATCATTAAAATGAATGATTAGAGGTACCTACAAAACTTTTTTGGATTAGGTGTAAACAGATGAAACATAGAAAAACGGATGACCTTCCAGAATATATAACTTTTATTTATGGAAAAGTGGTATAACCACCTCAAAATGTCATTATTCGAAGATTGGTATGTTATTTTTTTTCTCAAACATAATGCACATGTTTTTTTTTGAGGCACCCATTTGCTATGTAAATTTTCAATTTACAAGAAAAAAAATATGTAGATGTGTAGGCAACAGAAGAATCTTGTGCCAAGCTATTTTTCCAAAATTTAAAAAGTCAATTTTATATTTCTTTTAAATTACCGAAGTTAGTCAAGCCCTAAAACGACATGGTCAAGTTTTGAGGCACCATATCATGGTCTAAAATAATCAAAATACTTTTTTTTTTAGGTTGTAGGTGTTTTCGTGCTCTTGTGCTGGTTCTCTTCCGTTTTCGAAATAGGTAAGCCAATCAAAAGTTATAGGCCAAATAAATGACCTATGTTTTTTACAAATTTGACATGAGTGCGGTTAAAAATGAATTAAAAATAGAAAACAACAACAGATCTATTCAAAAGTTATATATTTAGAATCTGCACACAGAACTCGACAAGCATGTGCAATTTCATCTACAGTGCACTCGTGGAGCTTATGTGGCACTAGTTGTGAAAAACCAAAAATTATAGCATTTGATGTTTTCTTCCATAAATCAGGCATAATTCAGACCGAGCCTCAAGGTGCAATCCGAAGCTAATTCCAAGCCTGCAAGGGCGCCAAAAATAATTTGAATTCAGGTACATGTGCGCGCAACTATGTGCACGCACAAACACGCGCACGCGTGACTGGCGGCGCGCATGCGTTATTAACAGCACACACGCGTCCTTGCAAGTATGTGCTATTGTATGCATTTGTATGGTTTATTTAATTTCCTTTGTCAAGGGGATACATGAAGATGTGATGATGAAGAAGATGACCATGATGGAGATGTTGATGAGGAGGGGGGAGATGACAATGATGCTGAAGATGTTGATGATGATGACGATGAGATCATGGTGATTGTGATGATGATGATGATGACAATGGCGATGAAGATGACGATGAGGATGATGAGGATGATGGTGATGATGATGACAATGGTGATGAAGATGAAGATGACGATGAGGATGATTAGGATGATGGTGATGATGATGATGATGATGATGATGATGGTGATGAGGATGATGGTGACGAGGATGATGATCATGATGGTGATGAAGATGATGATGATGATGATGAATATGATGATGATCATGATGAATATGATGACGATCATCATCACCATCAACATCATCATCAATATCTTCATCATCATTGTCATCTCCGCCTTCCTCATCAACATCTCCACCATCGTCATCTTCTTCATCATCACCACCTTCATCATCATCATCATCATCTTCATCACCATCATCATCAACATCAACATCTTCATCTCCATCATCATCATCTTCTTCATTCTCATCACCATCATCATCATCTTCGTCATCATCATCATCGTCATCATCAACACCATCATCATCATCATCCTTCTTCCTCATCTTCATCAACATCTAGGTCATCATCTTCATCGTCAACATCATCATCATCATCATTATCATCCTCATCATCAACATTGATGGTGATGACGATGAAGATGATGATGATGATGTTGATGATGAGTACGATGATCATCAACATCATCATCATCTTCATCATTGTACTCATATTCATCATCATCCACCATCATCATCATCATCATCTTCGTCGTCACCCTCTTCCTCATCATCATCAACAACAACATCTTCGTCGTCATCATCATCATCATCATCATCTTCGTATCGTCATCATCATCATTAATGATGATGATGATGATGAAGAAGAATATGATGATGACGAGTATGATGAGGATGATGAAGATGACGATTATGATGACGAAGACAATGATCATCGTGACCATGATCATATGATGATGATGATGATGGTGAGGATGATGAAGATGGTGATGATGATGACTAATGAAGATGATGATGATGGATATGATGATTTTGATGATGATGATGATCATCATCATCATCATCTTCACCATCGTACTCATATTCATCATCATCCACCACCATCATCATCATCATCATATCATCATCATCATCATCATCATCCTCGTCCTCACAATGATGATGATGATGATGATGATGATGATGATAATGTTGTTTATGATGATGAAGATGTTGATGATGATGAGGATGATGTGCTGCATATTTGTCATCATCTTCATCATCAACATCATCATCATCATCATCATCTCCATTAGTCATCATGATCATCTTCGTCGTCATCGTCGTCATCATCATCATCATCATCATCATCATCATCATCATCATCGCCATCATCATCATCGCCATCATCATCATCCTCATGCTCGTCCTCATAATGATGATGATGACGATGATGATGATAATGCATTGGTTCATGTTGTGGATGATGATGATGATGATGTGTTGCATATTCGCCATCATCTTCATCATCAACATCATCATCATCATCTCCATTAGTCATCATCGTCATCATCAACATCATCATCATCACCATCTTCATCATCATCATGATCTTCATCATGATCTCCATCATGATCTTCATTATCATCATCATCATCATCATCATCATCATCATCATGACGAAGATGATGATGATGATGATGATGATGACGATGAAGATGGTGATGATGATGATGATGATGACTAATGGAGATGATGATGATGTTGATGATGAAGATGATGACGAATATGCAGCACATCATCCTCATCATCATGATCATCTTCATCATCATCAACACCATGATGATGATGATGATGATGAAGAAAAAGATGGTGATGACGAGTATGATGAGGATGATGAAGATGACGATTATGATGACGAAGACAATGATCATCGTGACCATGATCATATGATGATGATGATGATGGTTAGGATGATGAAGATGGTGATGATGATGACGACGAATATGATGATTTTGATGATGATGATCATATTCGTCATCATCATCATCGTACTCATATTCATAATCATCCACCACCATCATCATCATCATCATATGATCATCATCATCCTCCTCACAATGATGATGATGATGAAGATGATGACGACGATGATGGTGTTAAGATTTAATATGTTAAGACAGAAAATAGCAGCATTACATTCCATTTCACAATAATAGCATATACAGGATCACTGAAGAAACAACAAGCATAGCCTAAACACAAGAGACACAGATTTATCCTGGGAAACCCTCATGGGGTAGAAAACCCAGCAAAGCTTCCTCAATATAGATGACCAGCAATATAAAAATATGCAAACCAAAGACATGATCTCCTCCACCATAGCAGACCTCTCCTCCACAAGTGCGCTACATTCTGAGTGAGGGAAGTGCGTGTATAATGAGGAACACACCTCCTCTATTTATACACATCTCCGACTTGTACTTTATATTAACTAGGTCGGCCCCAACTTTACCACTGGGTTAAACACCCCACTACAACTGACTGGGCCCACCCCACTAGGGTGGTCTAACAACCCTTTGACCCACATAACACATACAGGGCCAACCCCCACTAGGGAATTCTAATAACCCAAGTTACCACATTCCAACGGAGGAATAAACATCTCCGAATATACAATAAGATCTTCACGGAGGAATGAAACATCTCCGGAATAATAAAGTACAAATATAATATTCTTTGAAGTTACAATATCTCAACACTCCCCCTTAACGAGAAGGATATTATAACAGCATCTGCACGAGCAAGGAGTCATCAACATCATACATGATACATCTATAAATCATTGGAAGCTTTCTCAACATCATCAGTAACTCAAGCAGTTAATAGAACATCTTCAATACTGGAACATCAACATCTTCACTACTGAGTCTTTATATTCTGCAGCACTCGAACAGCTACAACAACATCAACATCTGGATCCTTACGATCATCCGCATCGTCATCATATGATCATCAGTATCGGGATCATCTCGACCTACAGCATCTGGATCATCACGATCTACAGCATCTGGATCATCTCGATCTACAGCATCTGGATCATCTCGATCTACAACATCTGGATCATCATGATCTACAGCATCTGGATCATCTCGATCTACAACATCTGGATCATCACGATCTACAGCATCTGGATCATCTCGATCTACAGCATCTGGATCATCATCTCGATCTACATGATCAACAACATCGTCATCTAGATCAACATGATCAGCAGCATCATCATCTAGATCATCAGTATTAGTATCCACACCAATACAAGTATACACATCATCAATACAAGTATCCTCATCAATACATATCATCAATACAAGTATCAATACATCAATACAAGTATCCTCATCAGTCATAATAGTAGCATACCCAGCAACACACACGATCATATTATAGGATGATCAATCCCGCTCTCTTTAGGACATAGGTCCATGGATGATACAATCTAGATCAAGTTCCAGGATGATCAATCCTTATCACTTTAAGACAAGTCTCATTTCTAGGGATGATGCAATCCCATCATGTACATTTTGAACCTAGTTCACGGATGATGCAGTCCTCTCACATACATTTTGAACCTAGTTCATGGATGATGCAATCCTCATGTACATTTTGAACCCAGTTCACGGACGATGCAGTCCTCTCACATACATTTTGAACCCAATTCATGGACGATGCAGTCCTCACGTACATTTTGAACGCAGTTCATGGACGATGCAGTCCTCTCACGTACATTTTGAACCCAGTTCATGGACGATGCAGTCCTCACGTATATTTTGAACCCAGTTCATGGACGATGCATTCCTCAAGTACATTTTGAACCCAGTTCACGGACGATGCAGTCCTCTCACGTACATTTTGAACCGAGGTCCAGGGATGATGCAGTCCTATCTTCAATTATCAGAGACATCAGTCTACGGATCAATTCTAGGACCGAAGTCCGGGGAAGATACAATCCCCTACCTTTTCATTCAGGACTTCATTATTGGAGACCCAGTCTACGGCTCAATTTTGGGACCGAAGTCCGGGGAAGATACAATCCCCTACCTGTTCATTCAGGACTTCATTCTCGGAGACATCCGTCTACGGCTCTCTTTAGGACTGAAGTCCAGGGATGATCCAACCCCCACATGTCCACCAAGGACTTCATTCTCGAAGACATATGTCTACGACTCTCTTTAGGACTGAAGTCCAGGGATGATCCAATCCCCACATGTCCACCAAGGACTTCATTCTAGAAGAAATACGTCTACGGCTCTCTTTAGGACTGAAGTCCAGGGATGATCCAATCCCCACATGTCCACCAAGGACTTCATTCTCGAAGACATACGTCTACGGCTCTCTTTAGGACTGAAGTCCAGGGATGATCCAATCCGCACATGTCCACCAAGGACTTCATTATCGAAGACATACGTCTACAGCTCTCTTTAGGACTAAAGTCCAGGGATGATCCAATCCCCACATGTCCACCAAGGACTTCATTCTCGAAGACATACGTCTACGGCTCTCTTTAGGACTAAAGTCCAGGGATGATCCAATCCTCACATGTCCACCAAGGACTTCATTCTCGAAGACATACATCTACGGCTCTCTTTAGGAATGAAGTCCAGGGATGATCCAACCCCCACATGTCCACCAAGGACTTCATTCTCGAAGACATATGTCTACGTCTCTCTTTAGGACTGAAGTCCAAGGATGATCCAATCCCCACATGTCCACCAAGGACTTCATTCTCGAAGACATATGTCTACGGCTCTCTTTAGGACTGAAGTCCAGGGATGATCCAATCCCCACATGTCCACCAAGGACTTCATTCTCGAAGACATACGTCTACGGCTCTCTTTAGGACTGAAGTCCAGGGATGATCCAATCCCCACATGTCCACCAAGGACTTCATTCTCGAATACATACGTCTGCGGATCCTTTTAGAACATGTGTTCAAGGATGATGCAATCCCCTTGTCAACTTAGACCCTATCTAAGGACCATCCACCAACCTCTCTGTCAGCATCACCAATATATGTATCCACATCATTGACCTCTCTGTCGATGCAGGCAATCTCATCATAAGTGACCACATCACTCTCCCTTTCGAGGAGGGTCCTATCAAGCTTGTCTCGGAAATACTCAAACTTTACTTGAGGTAGAGGTTTGGTTAGTATATCGGTAACTTGTTCACTTGAGGTAGAGGTTTGGTTAGTACATTGGTAACTTGTTCACTTGAGGTAGAGGTTTGGTTAGTGCATCGGTAACTTGTTACAAATTCGAACTTTAATTCCTTTCTCCACCATATCTCGTATATAGAAATGTTAGATCTCTATGTGCTTTGACTTATCATGGAACACTGGATTCTCTGCCATTTTCATACAACTCTATTTGTCACATAGGATCACAGTTGAGTCCATCTCTAAGTCAAACAATTCTGAAGCCATACTACTTCATAACTTAGCAGAGCAAGCAGCCATATATTCTGCTTGTGCTAAGAGCCACACTAGATTGTTTCCTGCTAAACCACGAGATCATGGCTGATCCCAAACAATAACATCCTCTCGATGTGTTCTTCCTGTCTGATACACTTCCTGCCCAATCAACATCTGTGTAGCCATCTGAATTCATAATCTCCAAGATAACATAGATCAAAGTCTATCGTATCCTTTAGGTACCGCATCACATGATTTGCAACTTATCAGGTGAACACATCTAGTTTCCACTAGATACTAACTCAAGGTGTTCACAGCAAAGCATACATCTGACTTAGTATTCGTTAGATACATCAATGACTCAATAATTTGTCTATACAGAGTTATATTCACTAACTCTGATGAGTCATCCGCTAACAGCTTCAAGTTGGAATCCATGAGAGTGGCCATTCCAACACATCAAGTCCTTTTAATATTTATCGGCATATTTTCCCTGGTTGAGAAAGATTCCTTCTGAGCCTTGCCATACTTCCAGACCTAGGAAGTAATGCATCAATCTGAGATCTTTCATTTTCATTTCTGCAGCCATCTTCTTCTTTCTTTTCATGATCTGTTTCTCATTCCTTGTCAAAAAGAGATCATCCTCATACAATAATGGTATGATAGGTTCATCATCCACAACCTTAAGGTAAAGGTTAGGATCAGCTTTACTTCTGGTAAAGCCCAAGATTTATCAAGAAGCTGTCAATTCTCATTCATTCACACTTTGCATTGAGTGATATTCTGCATATCTATCTGTTCCATCTCTCCTCAGATGGGTCTACTGATATGAGCCTCAATATCATTCGAACTCTGTGGTGAGTTCCTTCTTGCATCCATGTCATTTATGTATAGAATCCATATTCAACCTTGTAGAAAAGGTTGAGATCCACATCACCCATGATGATCATTAAGCTCATCAATTGACTACCAATCCTGGGTACCCATACAAAACCTGAATCACACTTCTTCTTTAATTACACCATTAAGAGAATGGTCTTATCTATCCACTTGGAGCAAGCATCTTGTCATGATTCTCTTCCTCTTTCTAAGAGAATCTTCTAGCCATGAGCCTTCTATATTTTGTTTGATTTGTAAATCTTCTTGTTGAACATCCATCACTTGTTCGGTGTTCATCATTCTTCATGATCTTTCCTACAAAACAAAATTAAGTACATGATTAGTAATACTTCATAATCATGAAATCATGTTGACATGATAACTTATTATGCATACAGATATCATTTACATAGTTATGCAACTATCTTGACCAATACTTTGGCACAAGACTTTTCCATATCCTGTATGCATATAGTGGCTATCTAGATGCCTTCCATCTCTACCAGAACATACTATCGAGAGTGTGCACAACTCTTAGCATGTTAGCAAAGAGGTTTCATTCTAGACAAGCAACAATGGAATGTTTGTCCAACTTACCAATCATATGCATATTAGTAGTATATTGTTCAATGCTCTATGAATGTTTACACTCAGCATGATATGTTCTAGGAATACAAATATGCATACAAGCAATATCATTTACTATTTCAAATAACAACTCAAATACTTATCTTTTATGTTTGTGTGGTTGCCTCCCACTTGATCTTCTATATGTCTTTCGAACTTCTATTCATTCTGTACCACTGTGCATGCTCAAGTGTGCACTAGTGTCATCCTCATGATCTCATACACAAACATACATTCATTAGTATATTCTCAATATTATCAAAACATTATAATTCTAAATAATCTTGAATATGTATAGTCATGATCATTAGTATTTAGGGTTTCAAGGAAGTCTTCTTTTACTCATGCATATTCTTGTTTGATCATAGTACTCTTCTGGTTAATTAAATCATCAAGATAAGAGACATAATATGCATAAACCCTTGATTACTAACTTTATGAATAAGCATAACCAATCATACCAAGTATACTTATATAAGGGATCCTAACACAAGGTAAGATTCTAACTTGACATAGGAAAACATACCTAGATTAGTATACCTGCTTAGTTATGTCTAACATACCTAAACAATATCTTCTTTGTTCTCTTCAATGATTTAGAGATCCTGTGCTAGAACCTGCATATCTCATAGTTTAAGCATAATATAACAAAGTCATACATACCTCGTAAGTAGAACAAAGATTATGGACGAGTCTTTGTCTTCATGTTGTCATGGTCATGGAACTTGATTTGTCTTTCGTGATGTACCTGTATCTTGTTAGCAGACAACATCAACCTCATACAACACCATAATGCATTAGTACAATAATATAGCCCTAATCAATGAATGTCTTCGATCATTCACATGCATTCATACTGTTACTAGGGTGATAAGACAATTCTAACATTAATCAAGATTGTACTAATAAATAATATGAAGACAAACACATTATGAAATTAATCAGGAATCATATTTCAAGACATACCTGAACCTGCTTAAGTCATACCTGTCGAGACTTCTTGTAGTCTTCTTATGTAAGGCCTTAGCCTCAACTCCCCCTGAAACTTGATCTGGAGCTTGATTAGGGTTTGCTAGAGAAACCCTAAAAATTCAATCTTTGACTTTCACACTTCTGAATGGATGGAAGGATGTGTCTTGCTGAGCTGATCAAACTAGCATACTTCAATTTTGAAATCTCCAAAATTTGACCCCTCAAAATTGCCTTCGAAACTTCTGGATCTTCTAGACAGGATCCCGAACTAGGGTTTGATGAAGCCCACCCTTCTTCCCAATCAAAAGGTTCGATCCAAGGCAAAAAACTCTTATTTTTCTGAGGAGCTTCCAGCCGTGGTCACAGACTTAAAAAATTCCAACTTTTGTTGAAGCCCTAATTTTCCATCTTTCCGATCAAAATCCTGAACTGGGGTTTGATCAAGCCCGGTCTTCTACCCAACCAAAAAATTCGATCTTGGTCTCTAAATTTCAATTTTCCTGAGTAGCATTCAGCCATGGACTCTGATTCCAAAAATTCTAACTTTCTCCGAAACCCTAAATTCTGGAAGCCATGAATGAAGGTGCTCCAAAAATAATTTTGTTTTGACAGAAATATGTACCTGATTGTTTCTGCTGTAACTCCAAACATTTCGATCCACAGGGTCTGAAATTTTTTTCTCTGGTAGACTAACCTGTCATCTTTCCATCTCGACAAGTCTGACCTTAATTGGATTTTCTGAGAGAGATTTATGCCAAGTGTCGCAACGTGACCTGTTTATGGGATAAAACAGGAGAGCGAACGCGTACGGCGTGCCACGTGTCACTCGTTCCACTTCGGCCTCTGAAAACGTTTCCTGAGATAGTACAGTTTGTGCACTACCTGTAAATGTTTACGAAATTTCATTTGGAGCTTCCTAGCCCAAGTTATGACCTTTTTTCCTAGGTCATCTGATTTTGACTGAGATCTGGAAGAGGCAGAAACCCTAACTTGTACTGATCATAACTCACAAAGTACAATGAATTTGAGGGTTTCCTTTGGAAACAAGGTACCTGGGGATGTTATATACTACCTGTAAAGGTTTCAGATCCTGAAATGTCGCGAAAATGGATTTATAGCGAAAGTTCCATGATGACTGGTTTTTGCTATACAAAACCCAAACCTTGAAATTGTCGCAAGTGAAGCAAGTGTCGTAAGTGCCATACATTGCCTTCCTTCAGGTTAGCTCTGATACCATGTTAAGATTTAATATGCTAAGACATAAAATAGCAGCATTACATTCCATTTCACAATAATAGCATATACAGGATCACTGAAGAAACAACAAGCATAGCATAAACACAAGAGACACAGATTTTTCCTGGGAAACCCTCGTGGGGTAGAAAACCCAGCAAAGCTTCCTCAATATAGATGACCAACAATATACAAATATGCAAACAAAAGACATGATCTCCTCCTCCACCATAGCAGACCTCTCCTCCACAAGTGCGCTACATTCTGAGTGAGGGAAGTGCGTGTATAATGAGGAACACACCTCCTCTATTTATACACATCTCTGACTTGTACTTTATATTAACTAGGTCGGCCCCAACTTTACCACTGGGTTAAACACCCCACTACAATTGACTGGGCCGACCCCACTAGGGTGGTCTAACAACCCTTTGACCCACATAACACATACATGGCCGACCCCCACTAGGGAAGTCTAATAACCCAAGTTATCACATTCCGACGGAGGAATAAACATCTCCGGATATACAATAAGATCTTCATGGAGGAATGAAACATCTCCAGAATAATAAAGTACAAATATAATATTCTTTGAAGTTACATTATCTCAACAGATGGTGATGATGATGATCATGTCATTGATGATGATGAAGATGATGATGATGATGAGGATGATGTGTTGCATATTTGTCATCATCTTCATCATCAACATCATCATCATCATCATCATCATCATATCCATTAGTCATCATCATCATCATCACCATCTTCATCATCATCGATGTCATCATCATCATCATCATCATGACGAAGATCATGATGATGATGATGGTGATGATGATGATGATGAGGATGATGAAGATGGATATTATGATGACCATCATCATCATCATCATCTTCATCCTCATCATCATCTGCGTCCTCACAATGATGATGATGATGATGACGACGATCATGTTGATGATGATGATGAAGGTGTTTATGATGTGCTACATATTCCTCATCATCTTCATCATCATCATCATCACCGTCATCATCATCATCTCAAATTATTCATCATCATCATCGTACTCATATTCATCGTCATCCACCACCACCATCATCATCATCATCATATCATCATGACTAATGATGAAGATGGTGATGATGATGACTAATGAAGATGATGACGACGAATATGATGATTTTGATGATGATGATCATATTCATCATCATCATCATCTTCATCATCGTACTCATATTCATCATCATCCACCACCATCATCATCATCAGCATATCATCCTCCTCCTCCTCCTCACAATGATGATGATGATGAAGATGATGACGATGATGATGGTGATGATGATGATCATGTTGTTGATGATGATGAAGATGACGATGATGATGTGCTGCATATTCATCATCATCATCATCTCCATTAGTCATCATCATCATCATCTCCATTATTCATCATCATCATCACCATCTTCATCATCATCGTCGTCGTCGTCATCATCATCATCATCATCATCATCATCCGCATGCTCGTCCTCACAATGATGATGATGACGATGATGATGAAGATGATGATGATGATCATGTTGTGGACGATGATGAAGATGATGATGATGTGCTGCATATTTTTCATCATCTTCATCATCAACATGAACATCATCATCATCTCCATTAGTCATCATCATCATCATTATCACCATCTTCATCGTCATCATCATCATCATCACCATCTTTGTCATCGTCATGATCTTCTTCATCATCATCATGACGAAGATGATGATGATGATGATGATGATGATGACGATGAAGATGGTGATGATGTTGATGATGAAGATGATGACGAATATGCTGCACATCATCCTCATCATCATCATCATCTTCATCATCATCATCACCACGATGATGATGATGATGATGAAGATGGCTATGACGAGTATGATGAGGATGATGAAGATGCCGATTATGATGACAAAGACAATAATCATCGTGACCATGATCATATGATGATGATGATGATGATGATGGTGAGGATGATGAAGATGGCGATGATGATGACTAGTGAAGATGATGACGATGAATATGATGATTTTGATGATGATGATCATATTCGTCATCATCGTCATCATCATCATACTCATATTCATCATCATCCACCACCATCATCATCATCATCATCATCCTCATCCTCACAATGATGATGATGACGATGATGACGATGATGAAGATGATGAAGATGATGATGATGATCATGTTGTTGATGATGATGAAGATGATGATGAGGATGAGGATGATGTGCTGCATATTCGTCATCATCTTCATCATCAACATCATCATCATCATCATCATCTCCATTAGTCTTCATCATCATCATCATCAACATCATATGATCGTCATCTTCATCATCCTCATCATCATCTGCATCCTCACAATGATGAGGAGGAGGAGGAGGAGGAGGAGAAAGTTGATGATGATGAAGATGATGATGATGTGATGCATATTCCTCCTCATCTTCATCATCATCATCATCATCATCACCAAATTATTCATCATCATCATGGTACTCATATTCATCATCATCCACCACCATCATCATCATCATCATCATCATCATCATCATCATCATCATCACGATGAAGACGATGATGATGACCATGATGATGATGATGATGTGCTGCATATTCGTCATCATCTCCAACAACATCTTCATCATCGTCGTCATCGTCATCATCATCATCATCATCATCGTCATCATGAAGATGATGATGATGATACGAAGATGATGACGAAGATGTCAATGATGGTGATGATTATGAAGAAGATGGCGATGACGAGTATGATGACGAAGACGAAAATGACTACTATGATGATGAAGACAATGATGATCATGACCATGATCATATGATGACGATGATGATGATGATGAAGAAGATGGTGATGATGGTGACTAATTAAGATGATGATGACGAATATGATGATTTTGATGATTATCATATTCGTCATCATCGTCACCTTCATCATCGTACTCATATTCATCATCATCCACCATCGTCACCATCATCATCATCATCATCCTTGTCCTCACAATGATGATGATGAAGTTGATGATGATTATCATGGTGTTGATGATGATGAAGATGATGATGATGATCATCATTATCATCGCTGTATACATCATCACTTTATACAACATTCATATATCTACTATGTATTTAATTATTCTTGATGTAATACATATGTTTCTAATTGAAAATTAAATTAATGTTTTGAAATAAAAATACACAAATTTGTAAATATACCCTTAAACCCCTAAACACCTAGAAGCACTTAAATGCACTTAGGGATTATGGGTTAGAAGAGGTCCTAAAGGTATTTATGGGGGAGGGGCTCTTTATGGGGAGGGACTCTAGGCATAACCCGACAAATTTATATCTGTTGGGAAATAAATACAGTGAACGTTACCCACCAAACATTACAACGTTAAGAAAGGACGCGCACGCGCCAGATGCGCGTATGCGCCTTTAGCATGCACATGCATCTGGAACATGCGCGTCCCTGTTGAACATAAAATTTAGAAAATCACCCGCGTTCTTTCTCCTGCATTTTTTCCTCATTCATCGCGTTCTCTTCATTGGTTTCATGCACAGTCCGACAAGCATTTACATGGTAGATTGAATTCATACACCATTTGGTGCTTCCTTCACCATTTGGATAAAATACACAACATTTGGGGCTCTATTTGGCTCTTTGTATTGATTACACACCTATTGGGCTCTATTTGGATCAATTGAGTGAATACACAACAGTTGGACTCTATTTGGCACCTTGGATTGAATTCTCATGCTACTTGGACACACATGAAGTCTTCTTACATATAGTGGACACATCAAAAGAGCATTTGAAATTTGAAGCAAAGAGCAATCATAATCCTTGAGGTATGGTGATAATTTTATCTTGTTAAATGTAATTTAGTCTTCATTCACTTGTTTGAATGGCATCTATTTTGGTTTTTCCTCATGAATTGTATGATATATCTATTTTAGTCTTCTTAATCTTCAACATATACAATAAAGACATCTTACCAAAAAAAAACTACAACATGCACCAAGCAATGCTTTCAACCTTTCATGAAGATAATAAAAAAAAATTACTTGCATCACCACCAATAACATTTCATAACCACAGTCCTCCATCTAGTAGACAAACATTTGTTGAATTCCTCATGGTTTCACTACAACAACTCACACAAACACCTAAACAATTGAAAACTCTTAGTCTTTTGGGGCTATTTTCCCTCATCCATACCATGAAAATGAAATGATATGAGCTTCTCCCTTGTAGGGAATTTGCTCCTACTAACATCCCATACCACCATCCAATACCATCCTACTGAGTTCCTAGAGGTGATGTTGTAACTTTATATGTAGGGCATTCCCAATAGCTTTTAAGATTATATATGAAAACATTCTCACTAAATGTTGTTGTACATAATCAATTGCTACATCGAGCTTTAATAATCATGCACATCGAGTTTTAATATCTTGTTTGTTGTTCATTCTTGCAGGGGTCATATTTTCGCTTTTCCAAAAAACGCATTGAATATGGGAAACAGACGTAATAATAAAAGAAATTCTAGAAGGACCCTGCCCCCCGAAAAGATCCATGAGATAAGAGAAAATGCCAGGTTGTACATGCAAAACCATAGAAATCAAAATGTTAGTTCCTTAGATCCATCAACAAGCAATGACAAAGTGGTTGAAGTCAATCAAATCTTGCCTGATGTCGAGTATGAAGGGATGGATGTTGAACAAGTTCTTAATTGGAAACCACCCCAAGAAGAGCACCTAGCTGGCGAACACACTCCATTGCAGGACCAATTTGTGAACGAAGGGCCACAACAAACCGTTGACGAGACTCGTACTTCCTTACTGACTCCCTTTCCTCGACTATCAACCGGACGACGAAGAACTCCCAGATGTATTCATGTGTGTTATCTCTAGGGTTGTTCCTCCTGCTTATTTTTAAATTTTTGATTATGATTGGTTTTTATTGTTTTTTATTTTGCTTTGTTTATATTTTATGATTGATTGATTGTCTTTTTGGTTCCTTTTGTTACCTGAAATCATCAAACTTTTTATTCATTAACAATAAGCCCAGATATGTGCAAGTTATATGATGGATTTTCACAACTGGCAGCATATTGATTTCTGATGGCAGAAGGTCCAAATGAGTGGATTCTTCTGCTCTTATCAATAACAACAGAGATAAAAAGGAGGATCCAAAGATATTGAAGCATTATGTATTGATACCCAACAATGAAGATGGACCTGCAGAAGCTATCGTTCAGTCGTTTTGGCGCATGGCTAAAAAGCAAGATTTTTCTATATAATGTGACATATGGACTGTATATGCTAGATTAGTGGGAGCGATACCTTTTCAATACAATAATGATACTATTGTTGTGTGTGCTTTGCTACAATGGTTCACGCTTTGCAGTAGAAAGCCTTCAAAGGATTATTTGGTACACAAGTGCAGAAAGTCACGAGGATAAATTTATGAATATGCACGAGGGCCATCATCACAGTCTCAGTGATTGAGAATTTATAACCTGTTAGGTTGGCAATGGCACTACCCTGAATAAAATGTGTTTCCTTCAGACTTTACTGTTTTTCATAACCTACAGAAAGAAATGTTAGCGGAATGGAGTACCTATCAATATATATGAGCCAGAAACCATGAGGATCGTTATGTTGTAAGGCACTAAGAGTTGGGTGCCTGGGCCCGAAACCTGAACTTGAATATGTGTTATAGATAATTCTATGGTAAGGTAATCATCTTGATTTCATAAACGATTCTTCAATTGCAAATATGGCAAATATGGCAAAGCAACTTTAAATAATGTTTAATTGCAAGCAAACTCTATGCATGCCAGAAGCAGCCTTTATGAATTGCCAGATGGGTGAAAAAGATGAGGACTCCAGCATAGAAGAAGGATCAGATTTTCATATAGCAATGTATAGGTGGCAGAGCATTTTGAATTTGAAGACAGCGTTGCCAATGATTCCATATTTCAAGGAGTTGAGTTAATCATCCTCAGATTACTAGGGATTTGGTCAATATCCTCTAGCAGCAGTTAAGCATATAATGATACAGATGGCAGACACCTAAAAACAAAGAATTATTTTTATATTAGATGGCTGTTAAAATTCAATATTTCCATGCAGCGAATCATCATTTCAGCAACTAACTTGATAGGTGGCAGACCTCATCGAAGAGGCAGAGGACCGAATAATTTCTTTTCTTGTAACTAGTTAGTTGATGTAATTGATATAAATTCTAGCATTGTTTAATGTAAAGGGGGGCGAGGTCCTAGCTAGGGGCTCGAGAGAACAGAGTTCTTCCTTTCATGAAGGAGCAGAGGTCTCGTTAAAGGGACTGTGGGGTTGGCAGTTTTGGGAGCAATGCTTGATGATTTGTAAGCACATCTGTGTAGCATGAACATTTTGCAACTTCAAACAGGTTTTGTTTATGAATGAAGTATGATGATGATTTGTTTCTGTATTGCATGAATTGTTTCTCTGGTAATTCTGTTAAGTATATGGTCATTCATATTCCATTACTATAATTCTTATCAAGAGAAACAATTATCTTTATATATTTATACACAGTAACAGTTTCACTTCATGTTTTCAGGATCATAGAATCCTTACTATTGAATGTTGTATTGTATTTTGTGTTATATGGTTTCTACAGTTTGTTTTGCAGCCCTCATTGATTTACCATCCTATCACATACTTTGATCTTCTTATGAACACCTGTATTTACCAATCTGTGATATATACCAGTTCTGTTTATCGTAAATTGTGTGATGTTTTCATTTCATATCAGAACTGTGTAATCTGTACAAACAAGTGATATTAGCCTAGTGCCTTTCTAGTACTGTGAGTTTCTATTAGCCCTGGTTTGATACCAGCTTGTGTTTTTAATTTGATTTCATTTGATTTTTACATTTTCAAACAAAGATTTCCTTAAGCTTGAATCCCGTAGTCTAGGTTCAACTTTAGGGATAACATCTTTTGGCGTCGTTGCCGGGGACGGACAAAGGAAAATATATCTTCCTCGGGAAAGAATGACAAAGAACAGATCCAGCTCTTGACGGTGGACAGGAGCAGGGCATTAGTTAGACTACAGATTTATTCACCGGGCGACTCCATATTTGAAGAATCCAGATGATGATGATTTCATTTGAATGATGAGGACTTCTGATCCGGCTTCTATTGTTTCAAGGTATGCATGTCTAGATTTTGCAGAACTTCCCGGTTTTCCGAATCGTCTTCCTTCAGACAAATATTTGTTGAGAAATGGTCCTAAATTCAATGGAGAAGATCTGCGTTTAGCTGTGCAACACATAACAAATTTTCGTGACTTTGCAGAGTTACTCAGAGTTAAACATGAAGATGTCTTCATTAGATTATTCTATGATTCATTACAGGGTAAGTGTAAAAGTTGGGTTGAAAATTTGCCTGTTGGGTCAATTAGATCATTACCAAGTTTTTGGCTTATATTTCTAAAGACATGGATGGGAAAGACAAAGTCTAGGGCAGATTCTCTTTCCATTAAAGATTTTAAGGAATGGAGTGATATGTACATTGATGAGGAAAAAGATGAACGTTTTTCTTCCATTTTGTCTTATTATCTAAAGGCAACCTCATGTAACTCAGAATCCAAAGTCATCTTTTTAAAAGAATTTGCTGCACACATTGAGAAAGAGATTAAAGCCGTAGAGGTCAAAATACAGGATTTGTCCTTTCAAAGCCCTTTTCAGCTGTCTTTCGATATCAGGATTGAGAATAAGGACGAGTTTGATAATCCAAAACTGAGAAAATGGTATGACCCGGTAGCTGACTACATCAAGGAATTTATCGAGTCAAGGTTTCAATATACATTTTATGATAAATCTGAAAATCAAAATTGCAGACAATTGATGATTGTTGTTCCTGTTTTTATTTTGCTAATCCACAGAACAAGATTTTCATTAAATATTCAGATACTTGTATGGCTTCACTGGAAGCATGATTTTACCTGATCAAAAGAAAGTAGTTTTGATTAGTGTAGGAGCTGTGAATAAATAAGCTTGATGCTTCAAGCATTTCTTTAAAGTTTGTACAGTGTGATCAGACTGTTGTGAGAAGATTATTTCAGTTTGCAGAGTAGTTTAAAGATTCAGTCAGTGGTTGGTTAAGTAGCAGAGTTTTGTGATGAAGACTCCAGCCCAATGGAAACAAGGCACTTGGTCTAGTTGTTCTTGGCAGCTCACAGGGAGCATGCCATCCCCAGACAGAGCCAGATGTTATCTCTAGGGTTGTTCCTCCTGCTTATTTTTAAATTTTTTATTATGATTGGTTTTTATTGTTTTTTATTTTTCTTTGTTTATATTTTATGATTGATTGATTGTCTTTTTGGTTCCTTTTGTTACCTGAAATCATCAAACTTTTTATTCATTAACTATAAGCCCAGATATGTGCAAGTTATATGATGGATTCTCACAACTGGCAGCATATTGATTTCTGATGGCAGAAGGTCCAAATGAGTGGATTCTTCTGCTCTTATCAATAACAACAGAGATAAAAAGGAGGATCCAAAGATATTGAAGCATTATGTATTGATACCCAACAATGAAGATGGACCTACAGAAGCTATCGTTCAGTCATTTTGGTGCATGGCTAAAAAGCAAGATTTTTCTATATAATGTGACATATGGACTGTATATGCTAGATTAGCGGGAGCGATACCTTTTCAATACAATAATGATACTATTGTTGTGTGTGCTTTGCTACAATGGTTCACACTTTGCAGTAGAAAGCCTTCAAAGGATTATTTGGTACACAAGTGCAGGAAGTCATGAGGATAAATTTATGAATATGCATGAGGGCCATCATCACAGTCTCAGTGATTGAGAATTTATAACCTGTTAGGTTGGCAATGGCACTACCCTGAATAAAATGTGTTGCCTTCAGACTTTACTGTTTTTCATAACCTATAGAAAGAAATGTTAGCGGAATGGAGTACCTATCAATATATATGAGCCAGAAACCATGAGGATCGTTATGTTGTAAGGCACTAAGAGTTGGGTGCCTGGGCCCGAAACCTGAACTTGAATATGTGTTATAGATAATTCTCTGGTAAGGTAATCATCTTGATTTCATGTAAACGATTCTTCAATTGCAAATATGGAAAATATGGCAAAGGAACTTTAAATAATGTTTAATTGCAAGCAAACTCTATGCACGCCAGAAGCAGCCTTTATGAATTGCCAGATGGGTGAAAAACATGAGGACGCCAGCATAGAAGAAGGATCAGATTTTCAGATAGAAATGTATAGGTGGCAGAGCATTTTGAATTTGAAGACAGCGTTGCCAATGATTCCAGATTTCAAGGAGTTGAGTTAATCATCCTCAGATTACTAGGGATTTGGTCAATATCCTCCAGTAGCATTTAAGCATATAATGTTAGGAGAATTTTGGCCATAAAGGTAGTTAGAAGTTCAGAGGCCAACAATCATGTTGTTAGAAATCTACAATCTGCATTTAATTTGATTGGAAAAACTTCTCGTACAAAAGATTTTAATGCGGCTCGTCGTGTACTGTCGGAATCAATTGTAGAAAAATCCACAAGGCAACGTCGCCTACTATCACACACATGTAAAATATTTAAAGTAGATAGAAAGACTCTTCAAAAGTATTATGCCATTAGAGAAAAACTTGAGACCCCAGGCCAAAAAGATTGTTGGGCCTTTGTTGGTAGGTTACCTCATTCAGACATGAAGCTCATTGATGTTGTTAAAGAACTAGTGCAAAAGTTTTGGCATGATAACACTAGACCATCGTTGAATCAAAGAGATGTTTTAAAGTTGAGAAAAGGTGTTAGGGGGGGTGAACCCCATGTCAATCACTTCCTTGACATGACACAAACAGAACTCTATGAGAGGTTCAAGAATGAGCACACACAATTGAACTTGGGCCAAAGGTCCTTCAAAAAATGAAAACCCTGGTATGTTAGAATTTGCATTGATCACAATACATGTTGTTGTAGATACCATGTAGAATTTGAGTACTATTATGATACATATAGACATATATTTTGTGGTTTGCATACTAACATTATGCAATATTGCCCTTCGTTACAACCATCGAATGCATCCAGAGAATTTATACATAGCATAATGTGTCGAAGGCCTGAAGGACAAAAATATTATAAAAGATCATGTTTATATGGGACATGTTCCAGTTGCAGTGGATTTGCATTATCGAGCCGCTGCATCCATGCAACCACGGAGCACGAATTTGGGATGATGTCAGTAGAAATGCAGAACTTCCAGTACATAACATATCAAGTAGATAGTTCGAAGGAAAGCAAAAAAATTGCATTGGTGAAGTCATAGGTAATCTAAGTTTGCATGCTTTCATACTGTATATGTTGAATTTGTACATATATATTCATATTGGAAATTTCACGTTGTATTAATGCCCTTGGTTTTGCGGCACCAAGTACAAATTTGCAAATTCATGAAGGAATTCTACCAAAAGACCGAGCATTATGTACAGCACGTCCATGTAGCACAATGGCAGGATGAACAGTACAGATAGTGCAGGGACACCTTTCCCAAGGGCACAATATTGTCGGTTGTGGACTTTGCAGAAAACTACACCCTGCAGCCACAGAATGAGATTCAAAGTCAATACTACCATTCAGACCAAGTTAGCATAATGGTCCATATCACGTACAGGCACGCGCCAAAGAGAAACAACGACATGAGGATAATATTGAAAGAGACAACTTCTACATCAGTGACGATAGGTGCCACGACCTGCATTATGTGCAACATTGCTTCAAAATTTTCTATGATCAGTTGAAGGAGAGAGGTATACAGATGGATCAGCATTGGATATGGTCAGATGGTTGTGCAGGCCAGTTCAAAAATGCACGTGTTTTCCAGTGGTTGAGTATTTTGCACAAGACTTATGATGTGGTGCATGTATGGAACTATTTTGAGACCGGGAATGGAAAGAGAGAGCATGACGGGGCTGGATCATGTCTCAAAACTGCCCTACGAAGGGAGGAGATGAGGTGCATGGGAGGCCCTCATATTCAGAATACCGAATCCACAGTTCGATGGTGCAAAGAAAAAATGTCAGATCGAACCACGGAGCAACACATACCAACAGGTAGAGGACATGTTGTCAGAAATTTCTAGAATGTAGTTGATATAGATCGATCGCGTTCTTATAGTTGCAGTACTGTGCAAGGCACTCGTGGATTTCATTCGGTTCAAAGCTCAAACAACCCCTTATTTGAAATATGGACGCGAAAACTTGCTTTATTTCGTGGGTCTTGCAGCAGTTGTGAGTGGGATGAGTGTGAATCAATGGATTGGGTTGATGAATGGGATCATGTATCACTTGCAATGGACCCACGTGCAGTTGCTGAAACAATCTAGTTAGAGGAAGGCCAGTCCTCTATTTCGAATGAATATGATCATATATGTGATCTTGTAAATCCAGGTAAACATTTCTGCATGCATATCCTGTTTCCCTCCTTGTTTTTGTAATTATCCAAGTTATCAAACCACTACTTGTTGGAATATGACCTTAAAATGCATTTTTGCAGGACACATCTATGCAGTTGTCACCCCGACATACAGTGCAATTGGGATAAATTATTGGTTGGCACGATGCATCCAGGGGAAGCAAACCATCCTCGCATCATTAACGGATAGTGAGGGCATTACCTTTCCGACTGGCTCGATGGTTGTTTAGGGGGAATATGTTACAGTGGATGGAAAGGGACCAAAGAGAAATGGCTACACATACACAGATTATAGACCAGGGTCGTGGGTGTATCAGTTTACGCACTTGATCGTGGGTACAAACATCCAACTATAGACAATGTAAATGAAGTCATCAAACAAGGTACGCTACTTACTACCTCATGCAGAGCATGAGACGTTGTTCGAGACAATAAAAAACCGAGAGGATCTAGAAGGCCTAATTGACTGAGGTACATAGTATAGCCATGTGATTGTTTATTCATGCACGATTAATGTTATTCATGTTAGATAGTTTATTTGATATCGTTATCTTATATCGTTTATTTGATGTCTGGGTTATGATTAAGCTATGATTTATAGCCATTTGATTGTTTATGCATGCATGATTAACCCTAGAAGCACTAATATAACCCTACAAACATAATCTAGCCCTAGAAATGCTAGAAAGCTAAACTAACCCTAGAAACACTAATCTAACCCTCATAAACTAATCTAGAATCCTAGAAACATAATCTAGCCCTAGAAATCCTAGAAAGCTAAACTAACCCTAGAAACACTAATCTAACCCTCAGAAACTAATCTAGAATCCTAGAAACCTAATGTAGACCTATTAACCTAATCTAGCCCTAGAATCCATGACCAACCACATGTACCCTCAATAGGGGGTATTTGGACTCCAAGTGGGATAGGATCACTATTAGAAGGGTTTGTCACGTCACACAAGTACACCACTAGAGAACTCAACTTATAGAATCCAAGTCTACATGTCTATCTTGGAATTTCGATCCTCAAACCCTAGGTCTTACCAAGATTCCCGCAGCACCCAAATCTGGATATTTCCCCCATTTTCTCTACCACTCTCTCCATTTGGAGCTTTAGGAATTGTTTCAAGATTGGTCTAGTACTTGGATGAATATGAGGATCATTTGGGAGCTATGATTGAGTAGCACTAACATGTTCATCATTGCCACCTAATGGTTGGAAATGTCCTTGAGGGAGGCTTTAGACCTACCTCACCCATGTTAATGCTTGAGTTTTTGGAGGTTCCTCATCACCATCTCCATCATCATCACCATCTTCGTCATCATCATCACCATCTTCATCATCACTGTCATCTGTAGGTCCCTCATCACCGTGTCCATCATCATCACCATGATCTTCATCACCATCACCATCACCATCATCATCAACATCTTCATCATCATCATCACCATCATCATCATCATCACCACAAGTGCCCGGTGGATGATTTTCCAAAGTTGACCCTCGTGTGCAAAAATTGCACACTCCCTCACTGAGAAAAACCCTAGTTTCCAAGAAAAATAAATTCTTTGAAAGGGCATGTTTGGGGGTTGAGGGAATCTTGATTTTTTTATAATCACACATGAGAGGTTCTTAGAGTCAAATACATTGGATATAAATAAATTCCCCAATGCCTTCATCATCTTCATCACCATCGCCATCATCATCAACGACTTCATCATCATCACCATCTTCATCATCATCACCATCACCATGACCACCAACTTCACCACCATCACCATGACCACCAACTTCACCACCATCACCATGACCACCAACTTCACCACCATCACCATCATCATCAATGTCACCATCTTCATCATCATCACCATCTTCATCATCATCACCATATCCATCTTTTGGATGCGAGACGAAACCATCACCATCAACCTCACCACCATCACCATCTTCATCATCATCACCATCTTCATCACCATCACATTCTCCATCTTTTAGATGCGAGACGAAACCATCACCATCTTCATCATCACCATCACCATCTCCATCATCATCACCATCTTCGTCATCATCATCACCATCTTCATCATCACTGTCATCTGCAGGTCCCTCATCACCGTGTCCATCATCATCACCATCACCATCAACGTCTTCATCATCATCACCATCATCATCATCATCACCACAAGTGCCCGGTGGATGATTTTCCAAAGTTGACCCCCATGTGCAAAAAGTGCACACTCCCTCACTAAGCAAAACCCTAGTTTCCAAGATGGACGTACAAGATGACACCGGGGCCACCGGACTGGAGGGGAGGGGCACCCCTAGCACAATCCTGGCATCCTGAATCCAATGGAGTGGACGGTTCGTCGATCCGAGGCACAGTCTTCATTCTATGCCTCGTTCTGTCTCGCATCCAAAAGGCCTTCAAGGACACCTGCTGGATACCTGCCGAGGCATAGAACTCCAACCGTGCAACAAAACCGGGTTTTGGGGAGTCATGCAAGTGTGTCTTGGTGGATTCCGGCCGAGAATGCTAGCCACAAGTGCCCGGAGGATTATCTACAAAGTTGACCCCCATGTGCAAAAATTGCACACTCCCTCACTGAGCAAAACTCTAGTTTCCAAGATGGACGTACAAGATGATACCGGGGCCACCGGACCGGAGGGCAGGGGCACCCCTAGCACAATATTGGCGTCCTGAATCCAACGGAGTGGATGGTTCATCAATCCGAGCCATGATATTCATTCTATGCCTCGTTCTGTCTCGCATCCAAAAGGTCTTCAGGGACACCTGCTCGATACCTGCTGGGGGCATAGAACTCCAACCGTGCAACACAACCGGATTTCGGGGAGTCATGCAAGTGTGTCTAGGGGGGTTCTGGCCGAGAATGCTAGCCACAAGTTCCCGGTGGATATTTTCCAAAGTTGACCCCCATGTGCAAAAAGTGCACACTCCCTCATTGAGCAAAACCCTAGTTTCCAAGATGGACGTACAAGATGACACTGGGGCCACCGGACCAAAGGCGAGGGGCACCCCTAGCACAATCCTGGCATCCTGAATCCAACGGAGTGGACGGTTTGTCGATCCAAGACACGGTCTTCATTCTATGCCTCGTTCCATCTCGCATCCAAAAGGCCTTCAGGGACACATGTTGGATACCTGCCGGGGGCATAGAACTCCAACCGTGCAACAAAACCGGGTTCTGGGGAATCATGCAAGTGTGTCTAGGTGGGTTCCGGCCGGGAACGCTAGCCACAAGTGCCCGGTGGATGATTTTCCAAAGTTGACCCCCGTGTGCAAAAAGTGCACACTCCCTCACTGAGCAAAACCCTAGTTTCCAAGATGGACGTACAAGATGACACCAGGGCCACCGAACCGAAGGGGAGCGGCACCCTTAACACTATCCCGGCACCCTGAATCCAATGGAGTCAACAGTTCATCGATCCGATCCACGGTCTTCATTCTATGCCTCATTCCGTCTCGCATCCAAAAGGCCTTCAGGGACACCTGCTGGATACCTGCCGGAGGCATAGAACTCCAATCGTGCAACAAAACTGGGTTTTGGGGAGTCATGCAAGTGTGTCTAGGTGGGTTTCGACCATGAATTCTAGCCACAAGTGCCCGGTGGATGATTTTCAAAATTTGACCCCTGTGTGCAAAAATTGCACACTCCCTCACTGAGCAAAACCCTAGTTTCCAAGATGGACGTAGAAGTTCCTGGTGGATGATTTTCAAAACTTGACCCCCGTGTGCAAAAATTGCACACTCCCTCACTGAGCAAAAACCTAGTTTCCAAGATGGACGTACAAGATGACACCGGGGCCACTGTGTGATGAACCTGCAATAATTAATTAATGCAAATACACAAGATATCAGAAATAACAGAACAGAATCACTTTTATATTGATCATGGGCCACTTCGAGGGGGCAACCTCCTTTGAGCAAGCTCAATACAATTAACTTCACGATGCCTTCAATGACCTCAACACACACTTATATACTAAGTCTATGCCCAATACTATGAGTCAAAACCATGGGACATATAATACTACAGGATGACTTACAAAGCATATGTGTCCAATACTATGGGTCAATACTATGGGCTAATATAAACTACGGATCAACAAATACTACGGGACAACTTACAAAGCATATGCATCCAACAACAATATACTAACATAGTAAAGAGAAGGGTTGACATAGGTTCCTAACATCCCCTCTCCCTTAGAAAAAGCTTTGGTTGGAGAAATTGCTACAGAATTTGAAGGAGTGGTTCCCCGGTAGCATCCTCGGTTTGCATTTCGGGCCACTGACGCCTTTGGAGTGTCAAGGAGGATTGCTTGGAAGGCTGTAGATGAAGAAGAACCCTATCAACTGCGTGGAAAATGCGCTCAGAACGGTGCTGATCGGCTTGTTGTTTCAGGCGAATTCTGGCCATGTGAAGATTGTCCTGTAGAATGAGAAGAATCTGATCGCGGTTTCGAAGAACCGAGTCAATTTTCTGAACTGGAGAGCTGCTAAGGGTGTATGGAAGAAGAACAGGCGGTGTTTTTCCATAGACTGCTTCATATGGTGTCCTTTGAGATGTGGTATTGTACCACCCGAGCGCTGCTAGGAAATCCATAGAAATAGTTGGCCAAAGCTGTGTAGGGATGGGCAAGGGTTTGAGCAATCCCGAAAGGAGTGTCATTTCCCCCTTGTTGACTTGGAAAGTATCATCGTCAGCCACCATCTGTTGAATTGTCATTTTTAGTCCCAACCAAAAGAAGTTACATTGTTCCCGGTCATACATTTTGCAAAACCCAGAGTGCCCTGTTGATGAAGAAGCATGGAGTTCATAGAAGAGATAGCCCTGTTGAACATATTGCAACCAATCTGGAACAAGCAGAGAAAGAGCTGTAAGAGAAACTGGGTCATCAATTGTGCGAGAAGGAGCATCTTCCACCATATTGTCCTTACCCTTCTTGTAAGTGATCACATAGGGACAACCCATGAGTTGGATAACCCATTGCAGGTGTGTTGGGGAGGAGACCCATTGTACCAAAAAAATTTCCAGACTCGGGAGATCAGTCTTGAGGCAGAAATAATTCCCTAATAGGTATGGCTGCCACTTTTGTACTGCATGCAAAATAGCCATCATTTCCTGCTGAGAGGTAGATGTGGCTACATTCTTATCAGAAAGGTCTCTTGAAGGCAGCAAGCGCATTGGTTCAACAAGGATACCTGCATATCTATCCAAGGAAGTAGTGGAGACTGTTGATAGGTGCATCTGAATGGAATTGAGCTGAGCGATGACACCATGTGAATTCTTCTTAAGGATTTTTTCCAGGCGATGTGAACTGATGATGCAGAGAGACCCTGGTTGTAAGCCCATAAATTTGTGTTGTTCCCCATTGACTTTAAATTGCATCCAAAGTTCAGCAAAATCCCATAAGATGGGGCCAAGTGTGCGTAACCATTGAACGCCCAAAACCACATCACATCCGCTTAAGGGCAAGGCAAACATGTCAGAGCGTAGGTTATAATCTTCCATAGAGATACACACATTGTGACACTTCCCCTTGCAAGGTAAGGTGCCTACATTAGCAACCATGACTTCAAAGTTGGAGCAAGGATGGACAAAACAATCAGCCTGTTTGGCAATCCGAGGGTCAATGAAGTTATGAGTACTACCAGAATCAATGAGTATGGTAAGAGGGAGCTTCTTGAAGTATCCCCTGACCCGCATTGTTTGTGGGGTGGTGGCGTCGGTTACAGCATGGAGAGAGATCTCAGGTGGGTCGTCCTGAAATGGGGTGTCAACAGGCGGGTGTTGAATGTCGATCTGATCATCCACTGTATATGTAGCTGCTTCACCAAGTTCTAAGGCAGGCGGAGAATCCACATCCAAGAGATAGAGCTTTTGTTGAACACATTTATGTCCTCGAGTGAATTTCTCATCACAATTATAGCAAATCCCTTTTTCTCGGCGTGCCTGCATTTCTATTTCAAACAAATGCTTGATAGGAGTTGGTTGAGGAGAAGGCGTGATGGGAGGTCGTTGGGAACCCATATTTATGAAGGGAACAAGGGTGGGTTTGGAGCGTTGTTGAGCTGCAATCTTGTCCTCCGCCAACTTAGCCAACCCTAGGACTTCCATCATTGTGTTGGGACAAAACATTTTGACCTCTGAGCGAATTTCATCTTTGAGACCACTTATAAAACAACTCCTGTAAAATTCATCAGACAATCCTTCTGTGTGATTGGCCAATTTCTCAAATTCTGTCTGATACTCTCTCACTGTGCCAATTTGGTGAAGTTTAGTGAGTGCTCCTGTGAAATCATCAAAAGCACTAGGGCCAAATCGTGGCAAAATGAGTTGGCAAAAAACTGTCCAATTTGGCTCGGGATGAGCTTTGATGTACCAACGGTACGATTGAAGGGCTTCCTGTTCCAAATGAAAGGATGCAAGTGGAACTTTCTGGACATCAAAAGTATTATGCAGACTGAAATATTGTTCTGCTCGGTATATCCATCCAGTCGGATCAGTACCATTGAAGCGAGGAAAATCAAGCTTCAGCCCACGAAAATTGTTGGAAGAAGAGAACCCGGTGGCTGCAAAAGATTCTGGCTGTCGGTTATTGTTCATGGCTGAACGCTGAAGATGGAGGCTGAGAAATTTTCCATCCAGATCTTGGAGTTTGGTTTGGATGGCTGCAAGTGCTTCCTCCATGGTGTTTGCTCCTGCATGGGTGACAACCATAACCAGTTTTTTTTTTTTTTTTCCAGACTGGAGCGGCTACGGCTCGAAAGGGATCTGGAACAACGTCGAATGGATTGAAAACGGCTGAATCTGGAACGGCTTGCAAATGGATCTGAAATGGCGCAGCAGTGATCAACAATAGTTCAGCTGAAAGTAGATATGGACCCCAGGTATGTGCGGCTTCCTAACATTTCAGGGGTTTCACTCGGCCACCAATGCTGTCTGACGGCTTGCGTATTGGGGCAGTACCCCTTACTCCACGGCTCAGGTAAAACTGATAACCGCTTTGCCACAAACGACAGCTCTTGGTTTACCTCACGGGTGGGAACTAGTCAATCAGGTAGGAGTCGTTGCCCTTTTCGCTGACAGGTCCTCTCAATGGGCCAGCTACTTCGAGGTTCCTGTGGTACTCCTCACAATGAGTTTTAGGGCTTATTCCCAAGTATTTCCCACAGTTAAGCGGATAGGGATGATTCCCAAATCCGAACCTACAACAGAAAAAAATTGGGCAGAAATTCCACCCAATGTTCAAAAACCGGATCTATATTGCTCAGAATCGCTATTATAGCATGTTTTCGGAACTGGAACAACCACTCTGCTTCTTCTCGTGAAAGCAGAATAGAAATATGGGCACTTGGTCAAAATATTTTCTCGCCGCAATTTCCGCGGCCGTCACCGAAATTCTGAAAAATTGCTGATTTTAAATCCGCGATATCTCCACTTTTAGAACTCCAAATTAGATGATTTGTTTTTTGAAACTGCGTATTTTTGAAAGAGGAATTCAGATATGCAATCGGTTTCTTTTGATTTTGTGCAGAAAGTTTCAGAAATTGATCTAAAAGTCGCAGCTCAAAAAATGAAAAAAAAATTTCCCACTTATGCCAAGGAAAGTGCTCTGATACCAGATGTGATGAACCTGCAATAATTAATTAATGCAAATACACAAGATATCATAAATAACAGAACAGAATCACTTTTATATTGATCATGGGCCACTTCGAGGGGGCAACCTCCTTTGAGCAAGCTCAATACAATTAACTTCACGGTGCCTTCAATGACCTCAACACACACTTATATACTAAGTCTATGCCCAATACTATGAGTCAAAACCATGGGACATATAATACTACGGGACGACTTACAAAGCATATGTGTCCAATACTATGGGTCAATACTATGGGCTAATATAAACTACGGATCAACAAATACTACGGGACGACTTACAAAGCATATGCGTCCAACAACAATATACTAACATAGTAAAGAGAAGGGTTGACATAGGTTCCTAACACACTAGATCGGAGGGGAGGGGAACCCTAGCACTATCCCGGCGTCTTGAATCCAATGGAGTCGACGGTTTGTTGATCCGAGCCACGGTCTTCATTCTATGGCTCGTTCTGTCACGCATCCAAAAGGCCTTCAAGGACACCTGCTGGATACCTACCGGAACTAGGGAATCCTTCGTTGTGTTCCATTATCCTTTTGTTCAACATTTCATGCTCTGATAAGTGGTAATTCACCTCTATCATTGAAAACTTGGGTCTATAGGTACCTTCCCTTTCATATTCCTCGTTATCCACAGCTAGCACAAGTTAGAGATGTCATTCAAACCCAATTGAAAGCTAAGGAAGTGGTTTTATGTGACGTCATCTTTGGGAATAAACGTTTATGTAAACCAACAGAAGCTCGAACAATACTCCCTGCTTTTAAACACATTTTGGAGAAAGAAAGAGGACAAGTTCATCAAAGCGACTTCATTCACCTGTATTCTCGTAATGTACACATAGTCCATCCTTATCTTGATAAACAAGAGTTTTATAATAGCTTAACTCTTTGGGAGTGGTTATCTCCCTGTATTTGGTTGTCTGATTGGTTGACAAGCTTGCCTGAAAATCTGTACTTTGAACTTCTTTGTTTTATTGCTGAAAATTGGAAGGGATTTTCAAGTCACCTGTAAAGCGCTCCTTTGTTGAAATATGTAAGTTCTTCCAACAACATAGATTTGGATAGTGTATCAAATGTTGTCGCCCACACTAGAATTTATCTTTCGTCAAAGGAGTCGCACATATTGTGGCTAACCAAATGGTCTGGGGAGCTTGGAAGTGCCACCAAATATTATTCCATGCCTGAATCTACCCAGAAGGAAATTATAAATTTAGATCCTCGAGAATTCCTGAATCTACCTAGAAGGCAATTATAAATTTAGATCCTCAAGAAGTTCAGACACTATATGAGTGGTTGAATCAGTATCCTAAAATTATAAAGCTTTCTATCTCAAAGTTTGTTGAGCGGCTCCTAGATGTAGTATCAGACTCAACAGACAGTAAACTTGTTATCACCACTAGAATGGCCCCAGGGTGCCCGACTAGAATGCCCGTAGCGTCGGAACCGTGGCTCGGTTAGTGAATCCATCGATTCCGGTGGGTCCGAGACACCGGGTTTTAGATAGGGGGACCCCCCACAGTGTGCCTTGAAGGCTTGGAAGCGGTGCCAATTGTCCATCTCTGGAGCTAGGGTTTTGCTCAGTGATGGCCATTCCAAATTCGCTAAAGGGGTGCATTTCTTGTTTGGAGGCCCCCAGGCATGCATGGCAACCGTGGACAGGTCCACAATGGCCACATGGACCTATGGGAGCTGACGAAATCCAATTCCGTTCGCCGGTTTGGGATCTGTGGCCCCGGGGCAAATCCCTAAAGTGTCCTTGAATGGCCCCGGGGTGCCCGACTAGAATGCCCATAGCACCCGAACCGTGGCTCGGTTCGCGAATCCATCAATTCTGGTAGGTCCGAGACGCCGCGTTTCATCTAGGGGACCCCCCACGGCATGCCTTGAAGGCCTGGAAGTGGTGCCAATGGGCCATCTCTGAAGCTAGGGTTTTGCTCAGCGATGGCCATTCCAAATTTACTAAAGGGGTGAATTTATCGTCCGACGAGCGGAATTGGATTCCGTCGGCTCCCATAGGTCCACGTGGACATTATGGACCTTTCCACTGGGGCCACGCATGCCCGAGGGCCGCCGAATGAGAAATGCACGCCTTTAGCGAATCTGGAATGGCCATCACTGAGAAAAACCCTAGCTCCGGAGATGGCCAATTGGCACCACTTCCGGGCCTTCAAGGCATGCTATGGGGTCCCTTAGCTGAAACTCGGTGTCTCGGACCCACCGAAATCGATGAATTTGTGAACCGAGCCATAGTTTGGGCACTACGGGCATTCTAGTCGGGCACCCCAAGGTCATTCAGGGACAATTTGGGGATTTGCCATGGGGCCACAGATCCCAAACCGGCGAGCGAAATTGGATTTCGTTGGCTCCCACAGGTCCAGGTGGCCATTGTGGACCTGTCCATGGTGTCCACGCACGCCCGGGGGCCTCCAGACGAGAAAAGCACCCCTTTAGTGAATCTGGAATGGCCATCACTGAGCAAAACCCTAGCTCCAGAGATGGCCAATTGGCACCACTTTTGGGCCTTTAAGGCACGCTTTGGGGGGTCCCCTAGCTGAAACCCAAAGTCCCAGACCCACCAGAATCAACGGATTCACGAACCGAGGCACGGTTTGGGCACTACGGGCATTCTATTCGGGCACCCTAGGGTCATTCAGGGACACTTTGGGGATTTGCCCTGGGGCCACGGATCCCAAACCGGCGAGCAGAATTGGATTCCCTCAGCTTCCACAGGTCCACGTGGCCATTGTGGACCTGTCCATAGTGTCAACGCATGCCCTGTGGCCTCCAGAAAAGAAATGCACCCCTTTAGCGAATTTGGAATGGCCATCACTGAGCAAAACCCTAGCTCCGGAGATGGTCCATTGGCACCGCTTCCGGGCCTTCAATCGAGCCACGGTTCCAGCGCAACGGGCATTCTAGTCAGGCACCCCGGGGCCATTCTAGTGGTGATAACAAGTTTACTGTCTGTTGAGTCTGATACTACATCCAGGAGCCGCTCAACAAACTTTGAGATAGAAAGCTCTGTAATTTTAGGATACTGATTCAACCACTCATACAGTTTCTCACCTTCTCGAGGATCTAAATTTATAATTTCCTTCTAGGTAGATTCAGGCATTCTTGAGGATCTAAATTTATAATTTCCTTCTGGGTAGATTCAGGCATGGAATAATATTTGGCGGCACTTCCAAGCTCCCCAGACCATTTGGTTAGCCACAATATGTGCGACTCCTTTGATGAAAGATAAATTCTAGTGTGGGCGACAGCATTTGATACACTAGCCAAATCTATTTTGTTGGAATAACTTACATATTTCAACAAAGGAGCTCTTTGCAGGTGACTTGAAAATCCCTTCTAATTTTCAGCAATAAAACAAAGAAGTTCAAAGTACATATATTCAGGCAAGCTTGTCAACCAATCAGACAACCAAATACATGGAGATAACCACTCCCAAAGAGTTAAGCTATTATAAAACTCTTGTTTATCAAGATAAGGATGGACTATGTGTACATTACGAGAATACAGATGAATGAAGTCGCTTTGATGAACTTGTCCTCTTGCTTTCTCCAGAATGTGTTTAAAAGCAGGGAGTATTGTTCGAGCTTCTGTTGGTTTACATAAACGTTTATTCCCAAAGATGACGTCATGTAAAACCACTTCCTTAGCTTTCAATTGGGTTTGAATGGCATCTTTAACTTGTGTTAGTTGTGGATAACGAGGAATATGAAAAGGAAGGTACCTATAGACCCAAGTTTTTGATGATAGAGGTGAATTACCACTTATCAGGGCACAAAATGCTGAACAAACGGATAACGGAACACAACGAAGGATTCCTGGTTCCGGCAGGTATCCAACAGGTGTCCCTGAAGGCCTTTTGGATGCATGACGGAATGAGCCATAGAATGAAGACCGTGGCTTGGATCGACGAATCGTTGACTCCGTTGGATTCAGGACACTGTGATAGTGCTAGGGTTGCCCCTCCCCTTCGGTCTGGTGGCCTCGGTGTCATATTGTACGTCCATCTTGGAAACTAGGGTTTTGCTCAGTGAGGGAGTGTGCAATTTTTGCACACGGAGGTCAACTTTGGAAAATCATCCACCAGGCACTTGTGGCTAGTGTTCCCAGTCGGAACCCACCTAAATACACTTGCATGACTCCCCGGAACTTGGTTTTGTTGCACAGTTGGAGTTCTATGCCCTCGACAGGTATCCAGCAGGTGTCCCTGAAGGCCTTTTGGATGCGAGACAGAACAAGGCATAGAATGAAGACCGTGGATCGGATCGATGAACCGTCGACTCCTTTGGATTCAAGACGCCGGGATAGTGCTAGGGGTGCCCCTCCCCTCCGATCCGGTGGCCCCGACATCATCTTGTACGTCCATCTTGGAAACTAGGGTTTTGCTAAGTGAGGGAGTGTGCACTTTTTGCACACAAGGGGTCAGCTTTGGAAAATCATACACCGGGCACTTGTGGCTAGCGTTCCCGGCTGGAACCCACCTAAACACACTTGCATGACTCCTCGGAACCCATTTTGTTGCATAGTTGGAGTTCTATGCCCCTGGCAGGTATCCAGTAGGTGTCCCTGAAGGCCTTTTGGATGCGAGACAGAACGAGGCATAGAATGAAGACCGTGGCTTGGATCGACGAACCATCGACTCCATTAGATTCATGACATCGGGATAGTGCTAGGGGTGCCCCTCCCCTCTGGTCTGGTGGCCCCCGGTATAATCTTGTACGTCCATCTTGGAAACTAGGGTTTTGCTTAGTGAGGGAGTGTGCAATTTTTGCACATGGGGGTCAACTTTGGAAAATCATTCATCAGGCACTTGTGGCTGGCGTTTCCGTCTGGAACCCACCTATACACACTTGCATGACTCCTCGGAACCTAGTTTTGTTGCACGGTTGGATTTCTATTCCCCCGGCAGGTATCCAACAGGTGTCCGTGAAGACCTTTTGGATGCGAGACAGAACGAGGCATAGAATGAAGACCGTGGCTCGGATCGACGAACCATTGACTCTGTTGGATTCAGGACGCTGGAATTGTGCTAGGGGTTCCCCTCCCCTCCAGTATGGTGGCCCCGGTGTCATCTTGTACGTCCATCTTGGAAACTAGAGTTTTGCTTAGTGAGGGAGTGTGCAATTTTTGTACACAGGGGTCAAATTTGGAAAATCATCCAACGGGTACTTGCGGTGATGATGATGATGATGATGATTATGGTGATGATGTTGAAGACATTGATGATGATGGTGATGGTGATGGTGATGAAGATCATGTTGATGATGAATATGGTGATGATGATGGACACGGTGATGAGGGACCTACAGATGACAGTGATGATGAAGATGGTGATGATGATAACGAAGATGGTGATGATGATGGAGATCGTGATGGTGATGATGATGGAGATCATGATGGTGATGGTTCCGTCTTGCATCCAAAATATGGAGATGGTGATGGTGATGAAGATGGTGATGATGATGAAGATGGTGACGTTGATGATGAAGATGGTGACGTTGATGATGATGATGGTGGTGGTGAAGTTGATGGTCATGGTGATGATGAAGATGGTGATGGTTCCGTCTCGCATCCAAAAGATGGAGATGGTGATGATGATGAAGATGGTGATGATGATGAAGATGGTGATGATAATGAAGATGGTGACGTTGATGATGATGGTGATGGTGGTGATGGAGATAGTGATGGTTCCATCTCGCATCCAAAAGATGGAGATGGTGATGATGATGAAGATGGTGATGATGATGAAGATGGTGACGGTGATGATGATTGTGATGGTGGTGAGGTTGATGGTGATTGTGATGGCGATGATGAAGATGGTGATGGTTCCGTCTCGCATCCAAAATATGGAGATGGGGATGATGATGAAGATGGTGATGAAGATGGTGATGATGATGAAGATGGAGACGTTGATGATGATGGTGATGGTGGTGAGGTTGATGGTCATGGTGATGGTGATGGTTCCGTATCGCATCCAAAATATGGAGATGGTGATGATGATGAAGATGGTGATGGTGGTGAGTTTGATGGTCATGGTGATGTTGATGGTTCCGTCTCACATCCAAAATATGGATATGGTGATGATGATGAAGATGGTGATGTTGATGATGATGGTGATGGTGGTGAAGTTGGTGGTCATGGTGATGGTGATGATGATGAAGATGGTGATGATGATGAAGGCGTTGATGATGATGGTGATGGTGATGAATATGATGATGAAGATGATGAAGGCATTGGGGAATTTATTAATATCCAATGTATTTGACTCTAAGAACCTCTTATGTGTGATTATAAAAAAAACAAGATTCCCTCAACCCCCAAACATGCCCTTTCAAAGAATTTTTTATCTTTGATTGTGGTATGGGTGCCAACATGAGGTTTTGTCTACTAAGGATGGATCTTGGCGTCTTGACCATGGTTGGCATGATGACAATGAGGTTCATATGACTCCAATGAACCTTCCATGGATCATGGGGTAAAATGATCTCTCAAGTATTATTGCATGTGAACTTGCACGTACCAATCTACAACAAATCTTTCACAGGAGTGGATTTGTCTATGTGAATAGATAAGTGAAAAGCTTTTAGCAACAAGACCTATCAATTTTAACTTGGAAGTATGGGAAATGTTCAAAGTGGGATTGAGAGGCTTGATGGTGATTGTAGTAGTGGGCATGGTATTGGTGAGAATGATGTCATGATAGTGGATTTAAACATTAAGATGGTGACCATAGAGCTTGGATCCTAGCCTAGAAACACGAGAGCCTAGCCTAAAAACCCTAGTTGGTAGCGTAAACCCTAGTTTGTATTCTAATCACAATGAAACCCTATTATGTAGCCTAAGATCTAGACCTAAATTATAATACATGTAAAGATTAAATCATTTTCATTGTACATATGTATTCATGTGCATACATTTGAATCCAAATCACTATACACATATATGCATAGTTTCTCATCTATATAGCAAGGGTGCATACAACTAGAAAACCGTTGTACCTAGCACCGGATACCTAATTTAGAAACGCAATGGTTTGAAATTGGTTGTACCATGAAAATTTTTATATGGTGGATATGCACACCTATGGCAACCTTCTCAATGGATGGAAAACCTAATATTATCATAACATTAGTAAAGCTTACTCCAACATGTAGTAATGCTTACATGTTCTAGTGTTGATGGCGCACTAGTGGATGCATGCAACTTGATGAGGGTATAATTTGTGACTCCATTGATGTAATGCACTTGTCCTAAATGTCTATAACAAGTGTCTGAGGGTCCAATAGATGGATCATGATGTCCTAATACCCCTCTATCCCTTCCAGACAAAATTCGACAACATTTGGGGTTTTGGGGTAACAAGTTGGTGTGTTGAGGTGGATATAGCCTCAAAAATACACCTCATAGTAGTCATTTATTGTAATGTCAACTATACATGTGTTTAAGTCAACGTGTATACATAAAATTAGATCGCTATCACATAATGATAAATTAAGGAAGTCCTAATTGTAAATGGTAGTGGATGTGATGGTCATCAAATCAAAGGTGGCTATATCCGTGAGTGAGAATTAATGAGCTAGCTATACATCGTGCTCAAGGTTGTCCTATTTGTATGGTGACAATTGATTAAGAAATGATTCCATAACTTGGTTATTAATTTGTTGCATGATCTTAAGTGGACAAAATGGTCAAAATAAATACTAGTGATGACATTTCATTATGTAGAGTATGGACATTTTGGATCTCATTATGTAGAACTATTAAAAATCATGTTGGATCTCATTTTAACCTTTTGACGACAATGGACATTTTCTATTTTTAAGTATTCTTTTCCTAGTACTCATGTTCCCAATATATATCTTATGTGCCATGAAGTGTGATTTGTCCATCCATTTATTCCGTTTGTTTTTAGATTAATTCTTACACATGATTTTGTTTGAGTTAGCCTATGTTTACAATGTTTTCTTAACATAGATACCATTAGAAGCTTTTACATGTGGAAAGATAAACCAAGATGAACTATGATATCCAAATTCTCTTCTAAGATCTAGGTAAAACCCAAATTTACACATCATCACATCATGATACACACAACATGAGGCAACCACATTAGACAACGAAATATATAAATCACAAAACTGAAAATCCATGTACATCAAGGCTACAAAACTCATCCAAAACATATACAATTTTTGGCGAATAGTGGAACATGGTTCCCAATGTATGTACAATGGCAACTTGTGCCCTACACAAAATGCGACAACTCATGCCGTAGATACAAAATACATGGAAACTCGTGCCGTAGATACAAAATACATGGAAACTCGTGCCGTAGATACAAAGTACATCAAAACTGGTGCACAAAAGTGCCACATCGTGGGTAATGTACATAACACGTGGTGTGTCAAGCATTGTGACCACCTCCGTCACTCCCAGGTGCAGATCCAAAGTCGATCTTCCTACTCTTCGAGTTACCGGTGCCTCGGGTCTTGCTCTGTCTAGGACTAGACCGTCTCTCCGGGCTCTCGAACAAATGATATAAGATACCGTCATTTTCAAGCATTTGCAACATTTACCACATTTATAAAACAAATGTAGAATTCGAATCTTAAATAAATCACCTCTGACATGAGTGGGAAACGGTTTGGACAGGTGTCCTGGATCTGCGGAGCCTCTCAGGGATTCCAGCCTACAACATTTACAACAATCATTTCATTGAAAAGTCATAATTGCTTAAATTAATTTTTGTTAATGCATCAAAATATTTTCATAAATTAGCTTGATTCTCACCGTGAACACCTCCAACGATGGACATGGCTGGACTTCTAGGCTAGCAGGTGGAGCAGATGGCCGGACAACCAGCTTTGATGCAGTGATGGGGGGGGGTGCAGATGTAGTGGCAGCCACTACAGGTGAAACCACTGGAGATACTGATGAGGATGTTGGAAGAGTAGATGCCACAATAGTGGCGGGAACTGGGGGATGATATGGTGGGAGAAGACACGGTGGTATTGGGTGGAGGAGGACCATGTGGACGATGAACCCCTGCCGGTTGTAGGATAGAGGGTATCGAACGAAAAGGGCTACGGGGGATGGTGCATGGGAGGGAAGTCTTGCATGGAGGGAGGAGGATGGACAAATGGGAGGTTGTGGACGAAGAGGGGAAGGTGGAAGGAATGGGGGGCGTGGATGAATAGGGGAGGATGGATAGACATGGGGGCATGGATAAATTCGGGAGGATGTATGGACGTGGGGGGGGGGGGGGAGGAGTGGGGGAGGATGGATGGAGGGGGGGAGGATGGTTGGAGAGGGGGAGCTGGATGGAAGGTATGGGGGTGGACGTAGGGAGGGGTCTAGATGGAAGCGAGGGAGGGGACTCATGCGAGAGAGTGGATACATAGGACTAAAATGGGGAGACGCAGCTGCTGGTGGCACCTACATATACATTTGTAATATCACAATTTAGTAAACAAACAATAAATTAAACCATAGTAAGTCGTAACAAATCAAATTAAAAGCATGCTTATAACTACACATTGTACCTATGTATATGGTGATGTGCCAATCCCTAAAGGGGGGTGGTTGATCACCGTAGTCACGGAACACCTGTGGACAACAAAATGCATGCATGTTATGGACATGTTAAACAAATCATTATTTAGGAAATCAAGATATTCAAAAACATTGTACGAACTATCAACGTGTATGCCATAAATATAAATACTTGAGTAATATAAATGACATAAGTAATAACAATATTGTGTCAAGTACTAAAAATACCTCCGTGTGGGGGTGCCACAATTTCAGTTGCAGCTGCCATTGCTACATCCAGGTTGGGAGATCCTACATTCTCCCATCTTGGGTGTATCAGCTCTGAATAATTGTACATTGAAATAATAGTTTAAGTCAAACAAAAATACTTTACAAGTTATCAAGTGATGATTGAAAACACATTTAAAAAAATTGCTGACCTTATCCATATAAGAGCCCTCGATCGAGCCAGGGCAATTGTGCCCGCAATGGGGACAAAGATGTGGCATTGTCCCCATCGAAATGGAATACCGAGCATGGCTACCATCGGTCATGGGTCTATCCTGGCCCTGTTGTGAGGGCCTTGGACTTGGATCTCTATCAAGGTAACCCGACCTCTCCACTGTAGTCGCTGCTACAAAGGAGGTGTGTCTGAGGAGTCCACGAGCAACATTCTTCATTGCCACCTCGATCTGATCAAGCTTGTGGGGCAACTGAGGTGGTTAGGGAGAGGGGTTGGGGGTCGCGCCTCAGAGCTGGTGGCCCTCTCAGTGGGTTCCTCCTGGAAGCATGGTCAATCTTGGGCAAAGCCATGCCCAACACCCTGGAACTCAGTTATGTCAAAATAGTTGACATGTAAACCGAGGCAAAACTTAGCCCACAGTTGGCGAAGGAAGTACTATGGAACCTCCCTATTATTGCATGGAGGTTTATCGTACACCATGAACCACCTCCGCATCCAATTGTCCCTCCACGGTTGGTAATGACACCAATCCATGCAGACACGTGGCTTTGTAATGTTCGGTGGTTGGTTTTGTTTTCGAATCAGTGAACATATTATATAATTGGGCTTTTGCAATGTTCAAATCTTTTATTACTTCCTTAGAGATCGTTGTGGAGTAGTACTCCCGCATCCTAGCTCTAAATTGAGTCATGTCAGTCAATTGCTGGTGTGCATGGATGAGGGAGTCAATTGAGTTCTCAATTGACGTGGCAAGAGACAATCGAGATGGTTCCCCCCGAGTTTCTAAGTTCGTGAGTGTGCACTCGCATTTCATTTACATAATGGTTTAAGGTCATCTTGTTCAAAATTGGGATGGGGGTTTTGGTTTTGTTCGGCATTTGGATTGTGTTCACAGTTTTCTTTGGCATTGGGTTCAAGGTTTGGGTTTTCTTGTGTTCCACCGGAGTCAGGGGTTAACATCTTGTTCACTCATTGTCTCAGTTTACAATCTCCAATAGAAAATTGGTTCATTGTTTTCAAAATTTGGGAATTATTTACAATTAAATAAACAAAAAAAATTCAAAAAATTGACACAAATAATGAATAAAATGAAAAAAAAGTGATATTTACCTATTAATCGAAGTGTTGATGAGTTTGTGGGTTTTTTTGGGTGGTTTTGGAGTCGATTTGGCCTCCTTTGGTGGTTGAATTGACGCGCATGTGGAGGAGGAGGACGCGCTCGGCCAAATGGAGAAATGTGGAAATTGTGCTCTGTTTTTTTTTCTTTTTAAGAGGAGGCGTGTGCGCACCACCATTGCGTGCACGGGCCAGTCACGTGTATGCGCCAGCCACGTGCACGTGCCTCGGTTCGGTACCGAACCTAGCGGTGCGAGCGAGCTGCCTTAGGTGCATACGCGCCATTTTTATTTTTCGCTAGCGCACCCCCATTGCCATTAAAATAGGGACCATCTTCGTGCGCCCATCCATATAACTATAATCTAGGCATGAAAGGATTTGAAGTATCTCATCACGTGAGTGGGAGTAATATATAATTATAAATTGCTTATGTTGCATTGCATTTACCAGTATATAGCTCAGAAACGTATATCCCGGGGTATTTACCAGTATATACCTCCCAAACGTATGGTATGCTGGAACATGGTAGTGATGGCAGTAATCTTTTAAAAACGGTGTCCTTTGCTTTATAATCTCTGTACTCACAAATGTCACCGACAACTTTCACACCCTCTTCCCCGTTCTGCCATTCACATCATCCTCGAAATCTTTAATAACTACGTGTGAGATTTCCCTCCACAAATATGAGAGAGTATAATATGCATATGTACACACAATTTCGGTGTGTATATACATAACTTTAGCGAGATGTACAGTAATCTAGGGTTTTCTTATGGATGCAGTAAACCAGCTCTGCCTTGTACATACACCTCTTGGACTCCAGACTCCAAGAGGTCTAACATGGCGTTATAGTTGGAATGTCTGCAGGTTCCGTTGGGAGGCATAACTTATATATATATATATATATATATATATATATATATATATATATATATATATATATATACTTACTTACTTACTTACTTACTGCACGTCACACACTCCATATTTATAAGTATCATGGAATATAGTTTTGACGTTTATATTTGTGGTTTCTTATATATATATATATAGAGAGAGAGACTTACTGCACGTCACACACTCCATATTTATAAGTATTATGGAATATAGTTTTGACGTTTATATTTGTGGTTTCTGTGCACATTTTTGTTTTGTTCTGTGTCTCTATATAAGGCTAAAATACAGTTATGGCAAAAAATGGCCAGACATGTGCACAACATTTTCTCAATATAAGTATATTTTGATTTTAAGAAGTTTATTATAATTTTAGTCTATTAATAGAATAGTTATTAAATTTGGATTTCTATTATTCAGTAGAAAAATTAAAGTGTATACAGTCCATTTTTGTTTGAAGTTTATTCTTATTTCAGTTTATTTATAGCATAATTACCAAATCTGGTGGATTCCGGCCATTTACTAAGATTCTAAAGTCAGATTCGATAGAATTTAATTTGTTGGTTACAGTTAAAATAAATAGGATTCATCAGTACAGTTGAGAAACAACTGTATGTTTCAAAGCTTCCACGTATGGTTAGAGTAGACCTATGTGTATAAAATATTTGTTACTGAAGTTGGTGTCACCTTTGCTTGGTTGATGTTACAGACCTATGCCTTGTGAGTGTGGTTAGTTGGTAATTGAGTTAGTTTGGGTGGAGAGACTTGAGAGTAATATGTGATTCACAGTTTTAGTTTTGATAGTTTGGATGAAAAAATGTTAGATTCTATCATTCGATCCAAATTGTCTAATTTTTAAACAACTCTTAATAGTAATAAAGTAAAAGGATGTTTATAATAAATAACAAATACATGATAAATCTCAATGTATCTTCTTTGACTTTTTGCATAGCCACATCTACTGTATTTACCATCTTTTCATATCAATTATATATGGAAAGGGAGGTTGAAATCAAAGATGATTCAAATCTTTAACTTCAAACCTCTTTATGCAATAAATAATAATTTGGATATTCAAGGTTAGGAGTTTTTGTACCATGCATGTGATTCATCTAGTGATTTCTAAAATGTATTCCTCTATATGATTTTGTTAGCCTAGCCCAAATTAGTTGAATGATTCTATTAATCTTGGTTTCATTGGTCTAATCCAAGTTACTTGAATGATTCCATCTATTCAATCATAATGTTTCAATATATCTTGATGTAATAAAACTGTAATTATATCACACCATAGAAATGACATTAATAAAAAA